>JANAVB010041814.1:17636121-17861230 GCA_029216955.1 Iris pallida | reverse complement strand
ACTTCTCATACCACATCTTGGGAGCTTGCTTCAAACCATACAAAAATTTTACCAACTTACAAACTTTGTCTTCGAGGCCCTTGACAACGAATCCTTCTGGCTGTTGTATGTAAATCTCTTCGGTCAATTCACCATTCAGAAAAGAGGTCTTAACATCCAACTGATGAATTACCAGCTTGTGAATTATGCTCAAAGCAATCAACATCCTGATGGTCGTCATCCGCTCTACTAGAGCATATGTGTCAAAATAATCGATCCCCTGCTTCTGAGAAAACCCTTTGGCAACTAATATTGTCTTAAACTTGTCAACAGTTCCATCGGCCTTCATCTTCTTCTTGAAGATCTATTTACATCCAATTGGTTTTGCTCCTTCAGGCAAATCGATCACACCTACATGTTGTTGGAGGTTATCGAGTCGTACTCATCATTAATAGCCTCCTTCCAAAAGACACCATCTCTGGTCTTTATCGCCTCATCATAGGTCAGCGGGCCTGCTTCCACATAATAGGTGACAAAATTCTCTCTGAATTCCTTCTGTCTCCTCACTCGCTTAGATATCGGTTCTGCAAGTTCTGGTTCAATAGTTGTTTCTGCAGCAACAACATCTTCTTGGACTACCTCTTCGTAAGAAACTTGAGCCTCCTGTGTACATATTATTCTCCGAAATGTCCGTGAGAACAACGTTTTTGTGCCTTGCAATTTTTTTTAAAGAATTCTTCATCGTGAGATTCAATGAAATTATTTGACTCAATATCAAGAAACCTCCTAACATCACTCTTATCAGCATAACCTAGGAATATAGTCTTCATAGTCTTTGATCCCAGCTTCTGAATCTTTAAATCTAGAACCTTCACATACGCCAGACACCCCCACATTCGAATGACATTCATGTTGGATTTGACCTTGAACCAGAGTTCATGAGGAGTGACTTCCGAAGTTGCATGCGGCACTCTGTTCAATATGAACGTAGCTGTAAGCACTGCTTCACCTAAGAAGCAATTTGGAAGACCCGCAGTCAACAGCATTGAGTTCATCATCTCTGTTAATGTTCTATTCTTTCTTTCTGTAACACCATTTGATTGAGGGGAGTACGGAGCAGTTGTCTTGTTGATAATTCCATGTTCTCTGCAGAACGATGCGAATACATGAGACCTATACTCGCCACCTCAATCACTTCTGAGTCTCTTGAGTTGTTGTCCAGTTTGACATTCGGCTTCAACCTTGAAGTCCTTAAATTTCTCAAACTTTTTATCCTTAGACTTAAGCAGATAAATGAACGCGTACTTTGAGAAGTCATCGATGAAAGTAATAAAATAATTTATCCCGGCCATTGTGGAGAACTGTTGGAAGTCACAGATATCTGAGTGCACCAACTTCAGAAAATTTGTACTTCGGTTTACCCACTTGAACGATTTTCTTGTGATCGTTGTCTGCACACAGACCTCACACTTCTCCAACTCCTTACCCCCATATTTAGATATAAGCCCTAGACTAGACATATTGTTTATTCTTTTACAATGAACATGTGTAACGCCCCAGTCCCAAAATACATAGGACTAGGAACGAAGCATGCCAGCTGCATATATACGAGATATACTCCAATATATGGAAATCTCGAATATACACATAAGCTGATTTGTGAATAATAATAACAGACAGTCACAGGTAAAAGATAAATCTCATCCACAGAATATAAAGAAAATGGTATCTCATGAATCAAAGTAAATGTCAAAATATAGCTGTTGGCCGGGCGGAGACAAATCCACTACCGACACTAGAATAAACTGAAAGGAAATAGAGTCCAACCTCTAAGATAAATAAAATAAGAAATGATGACTAAATAGGCTCCTCGACCCAATAGGGACAGCTGTGATCAGAAGGTACAACTCGTTCGAACGTGAAGGTTGAGTCTATAGCGGAACCATACTCTTACGGAAAGTCCTGCACACCTATACCTGGAGAGATCACCAGGTCCTCAGAGGGACGTAACAAGATACAAAAAGAACATGCCATATAACTGAATAAATATTGCTCAAATAAATAAGTCAATTGAATTATAACATGGTCCAATACACACCTACTGAACTAGCTTACCATCTCCCCAACCAAACAAGGACAGGAGATGGTAAACTAATTTACGGTGACGTATCTTTCCATGATATGAATCCAATATGGTATCCGGACCCCAACAAGTTTCAATACCTTCTCATCGAAGTAGTAAGTCACACCTACAACCAAATAAGGATACGATGTGATGAACTAATCCGCGACAAGTTATTGTTCCAAGCCACAGTCAGATACAAGTACCCAAACCAAAAGTACTCATACCTAACGGATAAGGTAGCCTAACCATTCTAAGTGAAATGTTGTTAAGAACAATCCTTCCTACGCATGGGCCCTGGCTAAAAAGGATCGGCGTAGTCCCCCTTTGGGCACCAGAGGCCCCATCAGTAAGAGCATGACGTTCCGCAGAATCGTCAGTGGCCGTCAGTAATCATGGGTCATCAACCCCGTATCTCCAGCGGAGAGTCCGGGTCACAAGGGAAAGTGCATCGAAGCCCATACGCTAAGGAATTCTCCTCCCCGCCCAATGCCTACTATGTTGTATCCACAACAATACCTCTATAACCGCTAAGTCAAACTAGCATGCAACCTCTATTAGCGGTTATACCTATCGCACGACTTGTACGTACTGGTGGCCAGCCAATCATGCACTTCCGTGTTCTACATGCGACACACAACTTTGTGGTACAACGTGTCAAGGCCAATGAATGCAACACACAAGGTGGTCCCTTAAATCTCGGTTTAATGTGTAAGAAAAATAATACATAGCAGGAAATATAAATGAATAGTAAGTTCTAACAGGTTATGCCATGTATTACAGTTTATTTTGTATAAAGAAAATAATGAATAATGCATGAAATATGAGCTAAATAAAAACAGCGGTGGCAAGGTATCTTGCCTGGAGGTAATGTGCAGAATGGCGATGCCGGATGACTCAAACCGTCAAAATAGGAAAGCAATGAAAGACAACTTCTACGAACAACCTCGGATGCTGAAATAAACATCACGAACAGATTTGAAATAAAAGAATTACCTAGGAAACGCCTGACAAAAAATCCAATTCTGGAACAGGGGCAAAATCGTAAATTCGGGTCAAAACGATGTCCGCCGTTGGACCCGTTTTGTACCGAAATGCGTGCTAGTACCTACGGTCTCTAAAGTCGTCAAACTACATGTCTACGGGTCCGGTTTGAGGAGACGAACCCAACCGTATGTCCAAAGTTGGATTCCGGTGGGCTGTGTACAAATTTGCCCGTTAGAGCGGGTCGCGGGCCCGCCAATTTTGGCGTTCCGATCAACCTTCTCAGAATCGGACCAAACTTGGCATACAGGACCAGAAAAACGATACGGTCCTGATGGCGCAAGTTTTGTCTCGATACGACGAACGTGCACAAAGTTATGGTCAAGTTTGCAAAACGTCGATACGGAGGTATCTCGACGGATACGCACTGATTTCGTCGCGCAGCGCAACGAAATCGAGTTCCGTCAGTTCCCACACGTCGGCAACATCCATACCGCCTTTCGATGCGTATAGTGCGCGACCACGTCGCCCGGTTTGTCGGAGCGCATGCCGTATCGGCTAATTTTTCTAAACTCTCACTGTTTTGAACCCAGTTCTTCGTCCAACTTCAACGTCGGATAACTTCCTGTGGATCTACTGAAATTACTAACTACAAGTTACGTTTTACTCATGTATAGGTTGTCTACAACTGGGTTAATTTAGTTTTTGATATTACACAGTGGTTTGGTCGGGATTCCCCTTCCAAATTAGGGTCCTGGGTGTTCCTATGCTCTATTTTTTTGGGCTGAATCGGCTCGTCTTTGCGTCGAATCATCAGCCGATCTTGGATGTGATTTCGAAATATGTCTGAAGGGTCTTGAAGGGGGTTATGTGGGCTATCTATAGCAATTCGTAGATCATAAATTAATCGAGCGGGTAGGAAGATAATTTGGAGGGAAGATGGTTACCTGTCAGTGTATTCCGAACAGAGGATCTCTGTTTCCGGCGATGGCAGCCTGCGCGCGGCGGCTGCAGGTGGCGCACGGTGGTCAGACAGGCACGGGTAAGTGGCTGGTGAATTGCCTGGGCCTGGAGGTCGTCAGAAAGCTCGGGGTCGGCCGCCGCAGTAAGTTGCTAGGGTTTGGGGTTCCCGATCTTACGTTTAGCCGTATGTATACATATATATTACAGAGTTATATATATATGAGGAGCTCTGCTGAATAGCTCATGCAGGCTCGGGGTATAGCCCCTTGGGCCACACTTGGTTACTGTTCCCTTCGGGGAACAGTGGGCCGAGTTCCTTTTTTTTTTTTTTTTTTTAAGAAACAGTAATAAATATATATATATATATATATATATATAATATATATATATATATATATATATAGTATTTAATAATTAAAAGACCAAATAAAATATAACAAAAAATCCTAATAATTTAACTAAACCTTATAAAATATTTTAAAAATATTCTTTGGCAAGTAGATACCATAGAAAGATATTTACACTGGCTTTTGATTTAAAATAACCAAAACTTTTTATATCTAGTTATTTACTAAATAATTTGATTAATGCAACAAATCATAAAATATGTAGAATAAAATCTAAAAACTTCTAAAAATTTAGTAATCACTTGAAAATGTATCATTCAGTGAGGTTGTGCAACAAATACTAAGAGTAGCATTTGTTTTGCCAATTTGCTATATAAAAATTTCACAATTAAATACCAAACTTGTTATATAAAAAATATAAAATAATTCAACACCACATAAATAACCAATTATAAAAACAAAATAAAAAATAAAATAAAATAATTCTCCAAAAAATTTTGGGGGATTACATCCTACCCAACTTATAAAAATTTCGTCCTCGAAATTAATAAAAACTTAATATAAAGATAACAACAAATCTTAATGGAAGAATATAGTGAGACTGCATACGAAGGGAGAGCAGGTAGTTCATAATAAAGTTCGGACTGACGCTATTTCTACAAGATAGGGTATTCTTATTCTAACAATGGATCATGGGTATCTAGTTGTTTGCGGGATGGGTTTGGTCTTGCATGGTGAAAATCAAGTGGGATGAGAATTTCATCCGAGGTTGTCCTAAGGGTTAATAAGTCATGCACTAGGTGTATTTGAATTGGAGCACAAGATGATGTGTTCGTGTGGGACCTGTGAGTCCTGTGTGTAGGGTGGTTTGTCTAGTTCATGAGGGTAAAATTTATTGGAAAAAAAGGCTGGTGTTGTGCTCCAAATATCGAAGTCACGGTAGAGGCATCAAAATAATACTTGGTAAAATTTGACGTCATAAACTACTTGATTTATCAACTCAAGTGGAAAACTTTTGTCAAGTTCATAGAGGCTTTCTTAGAGGTTGAATGACTAACCTTTCTATAGTATTCCAAGGTTATTGACGAGGTCACAGATCATGCATACAGCTTTCTAATGGTGTCGATGATTGTGTTCATGCATTTGGGTTGAGAACTAGTAATCACTACAGAGAGAAGCATTATGTTATGCCTATAGACTATCTAGTAAGGTGTGGTTTTGGTAACATGTCATGACTAATAACACAATGGTATAACTAGGGTAATACCTGCTAGATTCTCAATCTCAGGATGGGTGTCTATCTCCTCCATGGTAAATGCCTGTCCATGCCCTTGTCTATTCATCTCCTGCCTAATATGAGTTGCCTGGTCAGGTAAAGGTGGTCCCCGCTGATATCTTTGTGGTACTCCCATTCCCAGTGCTAGGGGTCTTGGCATCTGTTGCTGAGCTAGCGCTAAAGCAAGTAGTGTTGGTCCTTGGGTCTGCTGATGTGGTGCTAAGTCCTGTCGTCCAGGACAATCTTTGACCTTGTGCTGCTCCGATCCACATCCTAAACACTGGCCCAACCGAATGCGACAATCTCTCTGGATGTGCCCTTGTCTTCCACAGAAATGGCAAATAGGCTTCTCTCGAGCCTGATAGGGCCCTGCTCTCTCCTGCTAGTATGCCATGGGACGTCTGATAGGTCCACTCGGGTTAACTCTAACTGGTCTGTGCATTGGGGTAGGATACCTCTGGTCATGCTGTGCCTCCTTACGGAGGAGCTCCTGGCTACGTGCTTCCTCCAAAACAGCTGCATGAGAGACTCGGGACTCTGTGGTAGTGTAAGGCTTGAGCTCTGGTAAAAGCCCTTGATGGAATCTCCTCGCTCTCTCATGCTCCGTTGGTATCAATGACGCACCAAATTTACTCAAGCGGCTGAACTCCGTATCGTACTCATCTACCGACATGTTCCCCTGCTTCAAATGAAGGAACTGGTCATAGAGAGCATCTCGAACGTGGATGGGGAAAAATCTCTCATAGAAGAGGTCATAAAACTCCTTCCATGTGCTCTCGGTGCCCAGTCATCTTTCTTCAGCCTTCCACCACTGATAAGCATTGTCTTCTAAGAGTAAATCTACTGCGGTCATCTAATCATGTACTGGCAACTAGGATGCCCTCAAGTATTTCTCGGTGCTGATAAGCCATACGAAAACTTCTAAGGGACCCTCGGTACCCTTAAAACTCTTAGGCCCCATGTCGATAAAATCCTTAATGGAGCCCAAATAAGGTTGTGGAGCTGGTGCTGGATTTAGTACCGGGGCTGGTGGTGGAGGTCTAGCTAGGTAGGCCACCATGTTCTGTCTCAACATTTCCATCTGTTGCCACTGAGATTGGACATAACATACATGAACTGTGTGGTTGGGTCCGCATCAGTCGGAAGTAGGGGAAGCTGGGGTCCAGGCTGTGGTGAAAACTACTGAGGCAATGGAGATGGTGCAGTCTCCCCTGGTGGTACTATAGTAGTTTGCTCAACCTAGCTGATTGGGGGTACTTGGGCTTCCTGTTGCACCGTCGTTGGGTTCGTGGTATTCTGCTGTGGCTATAGCTGATACGGAGTCACTGGGGTCATTGGGGAAACCTGTTCTCCCTGGGAAGTTGCATCACCAGATGTGACGGCTAGGGTAGAGGCGTGTCCGCTATATAGAGTCATATTGCTGGTACGAAGATAAGGATAATGTTAGAATAGATTCAGATAAGTTTTGAGTCAAGCAATTGAAAGAGCGTTAAATAAGAATTCAAAAATGTTAAAAACCCGTGGATAAGATCCTAGAGGGCAAATATGTTAAGCTAACAATATCTCAATCTACGTAAAATCGTACGAAAGGCGAACCAATTACACTATGGTTGATCAGACCATAATACACAGGTTCTGATAAGACAATGTATCAGTGGGCGCCCACCATAAAACACATGTCCTGAACAAGCTCGATGAGAGAGTAAGCTCGCAAAACTAGACTATAATAGCAACATTAGTCAAGGTAGTCCAATTACAAATATGCAAGATAATGATGAAAGAAAATATAAGTAGTTTATGCTACTTAAGAATCTAAGTCGTGTCCGGTGTTCGTGTCTCTGCAGTCGTCCAATTGTCTTCTTGTCTAAGGCCTTGGTTAAAGTCAAAGGAATTTAGGTTGTAAGGCTTCCTACCCAACTTATAAGAGTTGAACTAGTAGTGTGATTGAATGGTGGAACATGACGACCTAGTACGCACGATAGTGGGATAGGGGTTTACGGAAGAATAATTCAAGCAAGAAGCAATCAAGATAGAAAGTTAGGAGTTCGAATTGAAGGCGAGATAGAATGTCATATATGTGGATGAGATCCTAAATTTCTAATCCTATACGCAGGCTTGCTTGGTATGGTGAAGTAACCAAACAATTTATCTAGACCTGCATGGGCCACCACAAAAACATGTAACGCCCCAGTCCCAAAATACATAGGACTAGGAACGAAGCATGCCAGCTGCATATATACGAGATATACTCCAATATATGGAAATCTCGAATATACACATAAGCTATTTTGTGAATAATAATAACAGACAGTCACAAGTAAAAGCTAAATCTCATCCACAGAATATAAAGAAAATGGTATCTCATGAATCAAAGTAAATGTCAAAATATAGCTGTTGGCCGGGCGGAGACAAATCCACTACCGACACTAGAATAAACTGAAAGGAAATAGAGTCCAACCTCTAAGATAAATAAAATAAGAAATGGTGACTAAATAGGCTCCTCGACCCAATAGGGACAGCTGTGATCAGAAGGTACAACTCGCTCGAACGTGAAGGTTGAGTCTATAGCGGAACCATACTCCAGCGGAAAGTCTTGTACACCTATACCTGGAGAGATCACCAGGTCCTCAAAGGGACGTAACAAGATACAAAAAGAACATGCCACATAACTGAATAAATATTGCTCAAATAAATAAGTCAATTAAATTAAAACATGGTCCAATACACACCTACTGAACTAGCTTACCATCCCCCCAACCAAACAAGGACTGGAGATGGTAAACTAATTCACGGTGACGTATCTTTCCATGCTATGAATCCAATATGGTATCCGGACCCCAACAAGGTTCAATACCTTCTCATCGAAGTAGTAAGTCACACCTACAACCAAACAAGGATAAGATGTGACGAACTAATCCACGATAAGTTATTGTTCCAAGCCACGGTCAGATACAAGTACCCAAACCAAAAGTACTCGTACCTAACGGATAAGGTAGCCTAACCATTCTAAGTGAAATGTTGTTAAGAACAATCCTTCCTACGCATGGGCCCTGGCTAAATAGGATCGGCGTAGTCCCCCTTTGGGCACCAGAGGCCCCATCAGTAAGAGCATGACGTTCCGCAGAATCGTCAGTGGCCGTCAGTAATCATGGGTCATCAACCCCGTATCTCCAGCGGAGAGTCCGGGTCACAAGGGAAAGTGCATCGAAGCCCATACGCTAAAAAATTGTCCATCCCGCCCAATGCCTACTATGTTGTATCCACAACAATAACCTCTATAACCGCTAAGTCAAACTAGCATGCAACCTCTATTAGCGGTTATTCCTATCGTACGGCTTGTACGTACTGGTGGCCAGCCAATCATGCACTTTCATGTTCTACATACGAAACACAACTTCGTGGTACAATGTGTCAAGGCCAATAAATGCAACACACAAGGTGGTCCCTTAAATCTAGGTTTAATGTGTAAGAAAAATAATACATAGCAGGAAATATAAATGAACAGTAAGTTGTAACAGGTTATGCCATGTATCACAGTTTATTTTGCATAAAGAAAATAATGAATAATGCATGAAATATGAGCTAAATAAATAAACAGCGGTGGCAAGGTATCTTGCCTGGAGGTAATGTGCAGAATGGCGACGCCGGATGACTCAAACCGTCAAATAGGGAAGCAATGAAAGCCAACTTCTACGAACAACCTCGGATGCTGAAATAAACATCACGAACAGATTTGGCATAAAAGAAATACCTAGGAAATGCCTGTCCAAAAATCTAATTCTGGAACAGGGGCAAAATCGTAAATTCGGGTCAAAACGATGTCCGCCGTTGGACCCGTTTTGCACCGAAACATGTGCCAGAACCTACGCTCTCTAAAGTCATCAAACTACATATCTACGGGTCCGGTTTGAGGAGACGAACCCAACCGTATGTCCAAAGTGGGATTCCGGTGGGCTGTGTACAAATTCGCCCGTTAGAGCGGGTCGCGGGCCCGCCAATTTTGGCGTTCCGATCAACCTTCTCAGAATCGGACCAAACTTGGCATACAGGACCAGAAAAATAATACAGTCCTGATGGCGCAAGTTTCGTCTCGATACGATGAACGTGCACAAAGTTATGGTCAAGTTTGCAAAATGTCTATACGGGGGTATCTCGACGGATACGCACTGATTTCGTCACGCACGCGCAACGAAATCGAGTTCCGTCAGTTCCCACACGTCGGCAACATCCATACGCGCCTTTCGATGCGTATAATATGCGACCACGTCGCTCGGTTTGTCGGAGCGCACGCCGTATCGGCTAATTTTTCTAAACTCTCACTGTTTTGAACCCAGTTTTTTGTCCAACTTCAACGTCGGATAACTTCCTGTGGATCTACTGAAATTACTAACTACAAGTTACATTTTACTCATGTATAGGTTGTCTACAACTGGGTTAATTTAGTTTTCAATATTACACAGTGGTTTGGTTGGGATTCCCCTTCCAAATTAGGGTCCTGGGTGTTCCTATGCTCTTTTTTTTTGGGGCTAAATCGGCTCGTCTTTGCATCGAATCATCAACCGATCTAGGTTGTGATTTTGAAATATTTCTGAAGGGTCTTGAAGGGGGTTATGTGGGCTATCTATAGCAATTCGTAGATCGTAAATTAATCGAGCGGGTAGGAAGATAATTGGGAGGGAAGATGGTTACCTGTCAGTGTATTCCGAACAGAGGATCTCTGTTTCCGGCGATGGCAGCCTTCGCGCGGCGGCTGCAGGTGGCGCGCGGTGGTCAGACAGGCACGGGTAGGTAGCTGGTGAATTCGCTTGGGCCTGGAGGTCGTCAGGAAGCTCGGGGTCGGCCGCCGTAGTGAGTTGCTAGGGATTGGGGTTCCCAATCTTACGTTTAGCCGTATGTATACATATATATTACAGAGTTATATATATATGTGGAGCTCTGCTGAATAGCTCATGCAGGCTCGGGGTGTAGCCCCTTGGGACAGCACTTGGTTACTGTTCCCTTCGGGGAACAGTGGGCCGAGTTCGTTTCTTTTTTTTTTCTTTTTTTTTAAAAAGAAACAGTAATATATATATATATATATATATATATATATATATATATATATATATATATATATATATATATATAGTATTTAATAATTAAAAGACCAAATAAAATATAACAAAAAATCCTAATAATTTAACTAAACCTTATAAAATATTTTAAAAATATTCTTTGGCAAGTAGATACCATTGAAAGATATTTACACTGGCTTTTGATTTAAAATAACCAAAACTTTTTATATCTAGTTATTTACTAAATAATTTGATTAATGCAACATATCATAAAATATGTAGAATAAAATCTAAAAACTTCTAAAAATTTAGTAATCACTTGAAAATGTATCATTCAGTGAGGTTGTGCAACAAATACTAAGAGTAGCATTTGTGTTGCCAATTTGCTATATAAAAACTTCACAATTAAATACCAAACTTGTTATATAAAAAAATATAAAATAATTCAACACCACATAAATAACCAATTATAAAAACAAAATAAAAATAAAATAAAATAATTCTCCAAAAAAATTTGGGGGATTACAACATGTCCTATTCTATTATGCCATAACTCAAGAGAATAATCAGAAGGAGAGATTGCATTCATTATCTCCATAGGAGTTACAAGTTGAAGTTTGAACATCCCTTCGGTACAAAAGGTCTTCCCGAAGTATGTTCCTTTATAGGACATAACGACTTGACCAGCGTTAATGTCCATCCTCAAGCCTGCGTTGTAGAGCAGGATTCCCGAAACCAGGTTCTTGGCTATAGCAGGTAGGTTGTCACGCCCCAGAACCAGAATACCGGAGAGCGGGGGGAGTGACTCAGCCAGCTACATATTACGGATAGATGAATACCGTATAATACGATCAATGCTGTCTAAAAGACGAGGGGGTGCATACTGCATGAAGGTCTCACTAGGGTTACTCGACATTTATTGTCTTAATCATTCAAACAAGAAACAGTAATAGAGAACATGTAAGATAAAGCAGTAAGGCGTCCCAAACGCTCAGTCAAAATGTTCTTGAGACCTGGCTTAACAAAACATAGCCAGAGGATATAACAAGGTATACACAATCGTTATCAGCTGTAGTCTGACTTAGTTACAATTATGTGAAAGTAAGTACAAGACAATCCGACTGAACATGTCGTTGCCAAGCGGCAAAATATAAAGTAAGTAGCAAAACGAGCAGGGAAGCAAGGAACCCACTCGTGTCCTCCTACGATCATCCCTCTAGTATTGACCATCTTGGAGATAGAAGTAAGCTGAGTCCTCGGGAACTGGCTCTAAATCTGGCCATGCAAAACCAGAGAGGTTAGACCTCTAATAGCAAGTACCACAAGGAAGCACGACATGAGAACTAAAACCAGTGATAAGAGTTAAGAATATAATAATCAGTCTCCGCTTGCTACTGGGATTCACACAACATCACGACACTTCAAACCAACTTCCCAACCAAACAAAGATAGAAGTTGACCCGTCATGTCCTGACATTCTGATCATCTCAGTAGTTAATAGAGTAGGTACAGTACAGAAACAAATCAATTTAAACGGTCATGCAACTACTATGGCTTGCTATTGTAAGTTTCAAGTTGTCTTGGAAATATGCAATAAGGATTTCTCAGTTCTTACTATGCACAAGCAAGGCTAGTCTACCCAATAATCAATTGCGCCAATCATGAATTAGACGAGTCCCAGCGGGACACCCGTCATCAGTATACAGTAAATAAATATAAGCAGACACCGCTCCCTACTCGTGTGGCATATTTGCAGCATCTGTGGGAACCAGCCGGCATGTCGGGGCACTAATTGTCCCAAGGATGGCTGCCATGTAAGAACTCGGGAATCCATTCTCTCTATGCAATCATTATTTTATTTAACTTAGTAGCCCCTATGTTAATCGGAATCCCATGTCGTGGATCATGGTCATTCAGAATGAGTACTTTCATACAGAGTACGATATGCATAACTCTACAACGATACCTGTGCAGTTAGGTTGTAGGTCTTACATAGCGTAATGCAACAATCAAACCTAGCCACAGAATAATCATGCCTTGACTGTAAGGTACATATGCTGCTTTTGTAGAAAATAAGTTGAAGTCTGCACGTATCCATATGCCAATGTTCGGGATCGGCTAGTCGATTGCAATGGTTCATAGTTAATATGAACGTGTCTCATTCAGTTTCAATAAGACGACTAGCCAGTCTCTTAGTTCCAACTAGAAACGTATAATCAATTATTCAGTCAAGGTAACAATCGATGTCAATTCGTGCCCAGGCATGAAAGTCAACTAGTATTTTAGAATAATCGAGTCTATAACTCTCAGGGATAAGTTCCAGTCATTCTGGGTATCCATAAACCAGTCAAAACATATTGCACACTCTATACAACAATATGTATTAAAATATTAACCTATCATAATTATATCAAGTTCATGTCAAAAAGGCGTAAGGATATAATAGGAGAAATGCCATGCCGATATAAGGTGAATAAAGTATTGAGCAATAGGAACACCAAGGTTGGATTACGTCAAGGCTGATCTATGCCATGACTAGTCTACGCCCAAGCTTTACGCTAAGGCCACCGGTTCACGCCAAAGCTTTACGCTAAGGCAAATACGTACGTAAAGAAAGTACGCGTAAGGAATGACGTTGCGCATAAACTTATACGCGCAAGGGTCAAAGTTTACGCATGGATGAATACGCGTAAAGGAAGTACGCGTAATGAGTAAAATTACGCGTAAAAACTCATCTCACGCCAAGCCAGAAGAATACGCGTAAAAATAATATTACGCGTAAAAACTCGTTCGCGTAAAGAGACAAGGTTTACGCATGAATCTTTTACGCGTAAAAAGTCAAAGTTTACGCATGGATCTTGTATGCTGTTACGCGTGAATCAATACGCGTAAAGGAAATGATGTTACGCATAAACTTGTACGCGTAAACAAAATAATCGTTACGCGTGAACTTGTACGCGTAAAGAATTCGCCAAGCCCGAGTAGACTTGCGTAATCCGAATTCACGCTGACACGAATGATCGTAGGTGTAGAGCTTGATATTACGTGGGTACGTAATAACGTGGGCATAAACTTTAATGCCTATGCGAGCACGTATAACGTGAGCATAAAACTCCTCCCGAACTCCAAATTCCATGGAACCTTCATTCCAAGCCGAAAATGGGATTCCATCGGTCAGAATGGTATATAACATAATCTCAACAATCTGGAACTAACAAAACTTGGAAATAAGGAAGTTTGATAGATCAAAACCAATGAAATCCAAAAAATGGTAATTTCTAAATCTACTAAAAATGAGACTTCAAATTGCAAAATGACAAGATCTAAGCTATCTTAGAATCACGAGAGGAAGATAAATGAACCATAAAAATGGGTTCTCATGTGGAAGCAAGATGTACTTACCTAAGCTCTAGGTAGGTGGAGAGAGTTATGAGGAAGAAAAAGAGTAAATGAGAAGGAGAAGTAATAAAGAGAGAGAAAGGGTTGGGGCTTTAAATGAAGATGTGGTAGGTGGAGAGTTAGGTTCGGTTCATAATGAACCATCAAAAATTCGGAAACAAAGCAACCCAAGCAGAACCCAAGAGCAAAACTAAAGCAGAAAATAAAATACAGAAAAATAATTAGCGTAAAATTAAAAGAATTAAATACAGAACAAATTTATGATAAATATTAAATAAATACATTCAAGCAGTACACATATTAAAATACGTATTCTGGGAACGGGGAGTGACATCTCTACCCTCCTTAGAAAAATTCCGTCCTCAAAATTTCAAATCCAAGCAGGATAGAAATATCGGGGTTAAACTAATCTAAGTACAGCAATTTTAGCGAGCAAGCAATCATTTTATAATACTAATAGCAAGTAATATATCTATGTTTATATCAATCTACGGTATCAAGCAATTTCTACTCATAGGGTGATAAGCATGAGGAATCAAGACAATCAAGGTATACGAAAAGAAATATACCTTGTGAGTCAAATAGGTGCGGATACCGTGATAGGATATCATCCTCACGTTTCCACGTTGACTCTCCTAAGGAGTGATGACCCCAAGCAACACGGACAAGGCTGATTGTTCGGTTCTTGAGTATCTTCTCCCTTCGGTCCAAAATGGACACAGGCTGTTCCTTGTAAGACAGGTTGGTACCAACAACCAGCTCAGAATGATCGAGGATATGGGTGGGGTCCGATACATACCTACGCAACTGAGATACATGAAACACATCATGCACCTCTCGTAACGAAGGCGGAAGGGACAAACGATAAGCAACATCGCCTACCCTATCAAGGATAGCAAATGGGCCTATAGGAACAAAATCGTAAAGCAGAATACTCTAGAGGGGGGGTGAATAGAGTAGGCAGCAAAATATTACTAATTAAAAATCTCGTTAGCAGTTAGATCACAGATATAAAAATAATCACAAAGTAAATGACAGTAATGAAAAAGTGATCAGAAGGCAAATGCAAACACCGAAATTTATACTGTTTTTTTTCTTGTGAGGACTAGTCCAGTCGGAAGAACTCTAGCTTCCAGTTGAATCCATTATTGGAAAATATCGTAAGTTTTCATACGAAATCCTTGCAACTTCTACAGATGCGAGCTTTGATACAAAGAACTCGACCAACTTCAATTGTGAAGAGTTGTATCTTCTATCAAGCCTCTGACTACAATCGCTCTTGAAACTTTTAGATCGTACCGCACTAGCAAATCGACTAGAGGATTGTAACTGGCTTGGGATTTCAAAATGTAAGCTTTTGAGAACTCTTTGGAGAAAATGTAAACTTTAGAAGAGAAGAGATTGAAAGTGAATTGGTGTATGAGTGAATTGAAATGATTGAAATCCTTCTCTATTTATAGTTTTTCCAAAGGCAGAATTCTGACAGAATTCGGGCAGAATTCGGGCAGAACTCTATGAAAAAATCTCGTTGGGATCCGTAACTGTGGGAAGACCAAGTTCAAAAAGCAACGTTCATTAACCGAACTCTGGCCGAACTCTGCTAGGGTTCTGCCAGTTCATTTTTGAGAAAAATCAATTTGGCTTTTTGAAAAGTCCTTCAGAAGCTTTTTGTAAAAAGGATATTTTTTAAAAACATAGGTCATTTTTAAAAGGATAGGGTGATTTTGAAAAACGATTCCGGACAGCCTATTTGCCAGTACGACTTGGTGTATAATGTTTTCCTAGACTCAATAAAATGAAAAATTATATTGATTTGACGAAAATACATTTGGAGTGGCAAACAGCTTCAGTCTTGAACATCGTAGATATCCATTGTTGAGCAGTGTCCAAAACGTCGTAGGTAAACATCTGAATTGACTTGCATTTATATCGAGATAGAGTTTGATCAATTATTAAAATTAGGTTTGACCATGACCAATGGGCCAACAATCTCCCCCATTTTGATAATTGATAAACCTTGTCGATATAACATCTAAGTATGGATCAATTCAAAAATGTGTAATACCAGAGAAAACAAAAATTGTTCTTAACCTGCATCCATGAAGATGTTAGATCCTATTTCTACCCCGTTGTCACTTAGCAAAATAATTGCAAAAGAGAAAGCTCCCCCGCAATAAATGCATAAGTAACAAACATTGAAGAAACACAAGAAATATATATAAAACATTCATCACATGCTTGGTATAGACAATTAAAAAGATATTGAATAGACAACACAGGTATAGTATTTGTCACAGGCAGTTTATATGGAAGCATAAAAAGAGATAATGCTATAGTAAAGCTGAAACAAAAAAATGCTGAATAATAAACTAAGTGAAACGTATGCCAAACTGAGGCATAATAAAAACCATGTCTATGAAGAGTCGCAGATAATAACTAAAATAAGAGTACTGATAAAATCTTGAAATGTCGGAGCATTTTCAAGTAAACATAAGACAAAATATCAGTCTCAATATGTTACATCTCAAAAATCATCATCCTCATCATCATCGTCATCGGCTGCAGCACCAGCATGTCTAGATGGACCAGCTCCAGAAGTACCAGCTCCAGAAGTATGAGAAGTGGCACCAGAAGTACGATACCAATCGTAAGCGTTTCCTGGCTGGAACAGAGAGTGGACCGCCTCATCATCAACGCGGTATCCCGAAACAGAAGGGTCGCGAGGTAGAAAGCTAGCTGAGTGACCCGTCTGCACAAATCTCAGATCGACGAAGGAGTTGGCAATAGCCTGGAACCGAGTCACGTCACGAAACTCATGTTCCTTGGAAGTGTCAACATAGAATGACTACAGATCTGATAGGTGCTGATGAATACCCTCAAATATCATAGGGTAAGAATGAGAAGGACCAGGTGCTATGGGAGTAGGTGCAGGAGGAGCAGGTGCAGTGGGATGACATGATGTGCGTGGATACTTGTAATAGAAAGCATGGTTGTGTGAAGCTTTAGCTTTGCTTGCTTCCTTTCTAAAAGATCTGACGTGTGTGACTTTGTGATGTGTTAAGTGTCCTGTGTTAGACTGAGTCGTAGGTTGTACTACCTGCTTTTCCAGTCTAATCTCTAACTTTTTAGAGTTAGCACAGATCTCATCATACTTAGCAGAAAGAGCATCAATTCTACATGAAGCAATAGAATACTTCTTCTTTTCTGATTCTAGTTCCTCCTTAAGTTTAGCATTTTCTTGAGTGCTTTTCTCAATGCAATCAAGTGCCTCATGCAATCTAAACTTCAGTGTAGAAATCTCAGTAGAATTATCAGAAGGAGAACTATTTCTAGCATCATTCAATAAGCAAGTAAGCTTTTTATTCTCACGCTTATAGGATAGAATATCCTTTCTAGATTGCTTATACTTATCTAATACTTTCTTGTGTTCTTCTAACAGATCACTGAAAGCATCAGATAACTCATCATGAGAAAATTCACTCTCTTCATAAAAAAATTATTTTGTACCTCGTTAGATAATGCCATTGAGCATAAATTTGCAACTTGATGAGATCTTTTTTCTTTTTTGGAATATGTTGCTTCGCTTTCACACCATATGCTCGTGCTAGTGTACTTGTGAGACGATGATCTACCTTCATTTGATTGTTCGTAGTGGCTCTCCTTTCTAGTAGTAGTACAATCTTCTTAGATGTGGTCTATCTCCTTGTAGTTGTCACGTGCAAGCTCTTCTTCGTAAAGAGGATTGTGTTATACCTTAAATCCCAATTTCGTCATGTACATATTTGCATCATTAAGAAAACTATCTTTCTCTCTGGAGTTGCTAGCTTTGCTGTCATACCTGCACTCATAAGTAGCTTCAAGAACTTTCCAAAATTTATGAGATATTGTACAAGTAGTAATAAGATTAAATATATTTGTGTCTACAGCATAATAAAATATATGCATAGCTTTTGCATTAAGGCTAGCTAACTTCTTCTCTTCCTCCGTGAAACTATAATAAGGCTTGTTGATTATAGAGGATGTGAGAATAGAAGTGATAGTAGGCTTTTTGTATCCATTAACAATAATTGACCATAAGTCAAAATCTAGAGACTTCAGGTAGAAGCTCATCCGTGTCTTCCAATAACTATAGTTTATTCCATCAAATAGTGGAAGTCTATTTGAGGATTGCTCTTCAGTTGTGAAGTACATACTTGTCATATGTGATATAGTGATCTATGTAACAGCAGTTATATAATAACAATATTACCTCGCTTTACCTGAATAACCCGCTCTAGTAAAGAGGATCTGCTTCAATGATGTTAAGCCAAATAATAGAGTCCTTGCTCTAATACCAATTGTAGGAACGAAATCGTAAAGCAGAATACTCTAGAGGAGGAGTGAATAGAGTAGGCAGCGAAATATTGCTAATTAAAAATCTCGTTAGCAGTTAGATCACAGATATAAAAATAATCACAAAGTAAATGACAGTAATAAAAAAGTGATCAGAAGGTAAATGCAAACACTGAGATTTACACTGGTTTCCCTCTTATAAGGACTAGCCCATTCGGAAGAACTCTAGCTTCCAGTTGAAACCACTATTGGAAAATATCGCAAGTTTTCATACGAAGTCCTTGCAACTTCTACAGACGCGAGCTTTGATACAAAGAACTCGACCAACTTTAATTGTGAAGAGTTGTATATTCTATCAAGCCTCTGATTACAATCGCTCTTGAAACTTCTAGACCGCACCGTACTGGCAAATCGACTAGAGGATTGTAACTGGCTTGGGATTTGAAAATGTAAGCTTTTGAGAACTCTTTGGAGAAAATATAAGCTTTAGAAGAGAAGAGATTGAAAGTGAATTGGTGTATGAGTGAATTGAAATGATCAAAATCTTTCTCTTTTTATAGTTTTTCCAAAGGCAAAATTCTGACGGAATTCGGGAAGAACTCTATGAGAAAATCTCGTTGGGATCCGTAACTGTGGGAAGACCAAGTTAAAAAAGCAACGTTCACTAACCGAACTCTGGCCGAACTCTGCTAGGGTTCTGCCAGTTCATTTTTGAGAAAAATCAATTTGGCTTTTTGAAAAGTCCTTCAGAAGCTTTTTGTAAAAATAATATTTTTCAAAAACATAGGTCATTTTTAAAAGGATAGGGTAATTTTGAAAAACGATTCCGGACAGCCTATTTGCCAGTACGACTTGGTGTACAATATATTCCTAGACTCAATAAAATAAAAAATTACATTGCTTTGACGAAAATACATTTGGAGTGGCAAACAGCTTTAGTCTTGAACATCGTAGATATCTATTGTTGAGTAGTGTCCAAAACGTCGTAGGTAAACACATCTGAATTGACTTGCATTTATATCGAGACAGAGTTTGATCATTTATTAAAATCAGGTTTGACCATGACCAATGGGCCAACATGGCCCAGGTATCGCGGACTCAACTTCCCGCGAACGCCAAATCTAATAACCCCACGAGTAGGTGAGATCCACAAAAACATGTGGTCCCCAACAGAAAATTCTAGCGGCCTACGATGCTGGTCTGCCCAATGTCGATGTCGATCTTGCGTAACTCGAAGTCGCTCTCTAATTTCCTTAACCACTTCAACTGTTTGAACAATCATTTCTGGGCCTAACATCTTCCTCTCTCCGATATCATCCCATGCCAGTGGCGATCTATACTTCTTACAGAATAGTGCTTCGAATGGCACCATCTAGATACTGGCTTGATAACTGTTGTTGTACGAGAATTCAACTAAGTCCAAAGACCCTCTAAAATCTAGGGTGCAAGCTCGTAACATATCTTCTAAAGTCTGAATTGTTCTTTCTGATTGCCCATCCGTCTGTGGGTGGTAAACCGTACTAAATCTTAACTTGGTACCCAGACTATGATGTAAACTCTTCCAGAAATATGACATAAAACGGGTATCTCTATCTGATACAATACTGACAGGGACCCCATGCTGCCTGACTATCTGCTGCATATACAACTCTGCCAACTTTTCTGTAGATTGCCCTACTCTAAAAGGAAGAAAGTGTGCCACCTTCGTAAGCCGATCTACTATCACCCAAATAGCATCCTTACCACTTGGTGATCTCGGTAAACCGGTCACAAAGTCCATTGTGATATGTTCCCACTTCCATTCCGGGATGGGAAGCGGTTGTAATAATCCAGCTGGCCTCTGTTGTTCTGCCTTCACTTGTTGACATATCAAGCAACGAAAAACTAATCTAGTTATCTCTCTCTTCATTCCGTTCCACCAGAAGTGTTGCTTGATATCTTTATACATTTTGGTCCCTCTAGGGTGTATAGAATACTGAGAACTGTGGGCTTCTGTCGTAACCTCCTGTCTGATATCTCCACTAGGCACACATAGATGTGATCTAAATCTAGGTGTACCATTATCGTAAATTTGCATCTCCTTTCTGAGTCCTGACTCACATTCTGTCCTAAGCTTCTGAATCCTTGGGTTCCGTGCCTGGGCTGCCTTGATCCTGTCTACCAAGTCGGATTGAACTCGTAGACTTGCCAGAATTCCTATATCACTAGGAAGTATAACCTCGATGCCCATCTCTTGAAGATCTTCTAAAATATGTTTTTTTGATGTCAACATAAATGCTCCGCCTCTCCTGCTGAGAGCGTCTGCTACCACATTAGCCTTGCCCGGATGATACTGAAGTTCTACATCGTAATCCTTGATCAATTCTAACCATCTTCTCTGCCTCGTGTTCAGTAACTTCTGAGTAAAGATGTACTTCATACTCTTATGGTCTGTGTACATGTGCACTCGATCACCGTACAAGTAATGCCTCTATAGCTTTAAAGCAAATACTACTGCTGCTAACTCCAAGTCGTGAGTCAGATAATTATTCTCGTGGTCCCGAAGTTGCCTAGATGCATACGCTATCACCTTCCCATGTTGCATTAGGACACACCGAAGTCCCTTTCCTAACGTATCACAATATACAGTAAAACCTTCGGGTCCAACCGTTAATGTAAGAATAGGTGCCGTGATCAACTTCTGCTTCAAATTCTTAAATGATGCCTGGCACTCTGCCGACCAAATGAATAGCACATCCTTCCGGGTCAAGCGGGTCATGGGTGCTGAGAGTCTTACAAAGTCTGATACGAACCTTCTGTAATATCCTGCCAATCCTAAAAAACTCCGCACATCTGCTACGGTCTTAGGTGTTGGCCAACTCTCTACTGCTTCTACCTTTTTGGGATCCACTGCTACTTCAGCCCCTGATATGATGTGCCCCAAGAATAAAATTTGATTCGTCCAAAACTCACACTTGCTGAGCATAGCGTACAACTGGTTCTCTCTCAGAACCTGTAACACTTTCTTGAGGTGATCTTCATGCTCTTCTTCACTAGCTGAGTATACGAGAATGTCGTCGAAAAACACAACGACAAATTGATTTAAGTACGGCATAAAGATGCGGTTCATCAAATCCATAAATATTACTGGAGCATTGGTCAAACCAAACGTCATTACTAAGAATTCGTAATGCCCATACTTGGACCTGAATGCCGTCTTGGGAATATCCTCTTTCCGAACTCTCACTTGATGATACCCTGATCAAAGATCTATCTTGGAGAAAACCCTTGCTCTGCTCAACTGATCAAACAAGTCGTCGATCCTTGGTAGTGGGTACTTGTTCCTTACTGTTGCCACATTGAGCTTTCTATAGTCAATGCACAATCTTGATGACCTATCCTTCTTCCCTATAAGTACTACTGGTGCTGCCTATGGTGATTCGCTAACTCGAATAAACTTTTTCGCCTTCAGTTCCTCTATGTGCTGATACACCTTGGCCTACTCTAAATCTGCCATTCTGTAAACTCGATCTGATATCGGTTTAGTTCTAGGTACCAATTCTATACTGAACTTAATATCCCTAACCGGGGGTAGACCTGGAAGTTCTTCGGGAAATACATCTAGAAACTCTTCAACTATCTTCGAAACTTAAACTTCTTCCATTACTGTCACTACTCCTTCTTGTTGAGTTGCCACTGATCTGACTAAGGTGAACCGCTTCATGCCTGGAATATTAAAAGATACACTCCCTCTACGATAATCTATTGTCGCATAACTGTTTTTCAGCCAGTCCATGCCTAAGATAACATCGAAATTTCTAACAAGAAATTTTATTAATCTGGCGGGTAAGGAACGCCCGCAAAATACAACTCTACATGCTAGAATAACTCTACTAACTCCTACGAGCCCACTACCAGTGATTATATTCAACCTCCCAGACAATGCCTCGAATTCTATTCCTAGTCGTGTCGCAAATTATGCAAATATAAATGAGTGTGATGCTCCCAAATCAAACAATGCTACTGCGGGATATAAGGCGACGAGAATGTTACCTGCCATAACATCTCTCGATGCCAATACCTCTTCCAAGGACAGATTGAATGCCTGCCCTCGGCCTCCTTGTGGGTTCCCATGCTGCGGTCTAGTCTGGTGTTGCTGGTGGCCCCTACCTTGGTGATGCTGGGTGGTCTTCGTTGTTGCTGCTGCATCGGCGGTCCCTGTTGTCAAAATATCTGAGCCTGTGACATCATCGGGCGTTGTGCCAGCGGTCTCACTGCCATCGCTGGTCCTTGATACTGGCCTGCCCCTGGTACTGGCAGAGCAAGAAATTGTTGCACTGGTCCTCCTGACCTCGTGCTCATGGGACAGGTAGAAACTCGATGATCTGGACTTCCACATATCAAACACTGTCCGTTCAATGCCCGACACACACCTCTAGTTTGCCCTGCCTTTCTACAATAGGTGCAGCCCACTGGGGGTTGCTGGTTCTTCCTCTGCTGCTGCTGCTGTCTTGGTGGTGATGATCTGGACTTCTCCATATTAAATACTGTCCGATGATCTGGACTTCCACATATCAAACATTGTCCGTTCAATACCCACCACACACCTCTAGTGTGCCCTGCCTTCCCATAATAGGTACAGCCAAGTGGGGGTTACTGGTTCTTCCTCTGCTGCTGCTGCTGCTGTCTTGGTGGTGCTGGCCCTCGTATCGCCACATCGTGAATGCGAATGCCAGGAGATGGTGCTGTTATTCGGGGCGCTACTCCCCCTCCTCCTTCAATCTGATTGTGAGATCTCTTTTGACCTCTAGTCCTTGCTGTGATCCTCTGGATGGTGATCTCATGCCTTCGGGTTGCCGTCAATACCTCATCAAAGGTCTGGTAGTTGTTTTCCTCTATCAATTGCAATAGTTCAAGATGAAACCCTTACTGAAACCTCATAGCCCTCTGGCTCTCTGTTGCTACCATCTCTGGGGTAAACCTACTCAGTCTGCAGAACTCTGCTGTATAAGCATCCACTGTCTTGCCAGCCTGCTTGAGGTTGATAAACTTCTGCTGTAGCTCGAACTGTGCCACAACTCCATAGTACTTCGTCTTGAACCTTGCAGTGAATTCGTCCCAAGCAACAGGACGTCTGATGCCCACTTCTTCTGATTCCCACCAATCACGTGTAAGGTCCTGAAGTAACAGCTTTACTAGATCCACACGTTCTTCCATCGGTACCTTAGCTACTGTCAAAATGGCCTCGATGCTTAATCCATGTATCTGCTGAAATGGCATCTTCCGTGCCCTCAAAACGACAGGGGTTGTACTTACAAAATCTGGTTGATGCTCCAGAATCTGTCTTCATCCCTCTTTCCAAAGCCGTTTGCAATCTTTGGTTGAGTAATACATTCTGCTCTTGTACTGAGTGTGCATGTGTTGCTGAGCCAACATATGATGTTGCTGAGTAGCCATTATCCCTCTTATGATTTCCAAAAGGGCTGGTGTGTCTACTACCATAGGGGTAAGCGGAACTGTTGGTGGTATTTTATCCTCCGGATACTGCGGTCCAGTTGTTGGTTCCACTATCGCCTCTTCTTGGATGTTCTCTTGAGGCAGTACAGGCCTTTGTTGCTGACAAGCATAGTCATGTTATTCATGTTGCCCTTGTTGTTGCTGTCCAGCTCTCACAAATACGGACGAGGGGCCCCTAAGAAAAGGGACAAAAGAACAATCAAATGACCGGACAGAAAAGATTAATGAAGTCAAAGGATACCAGAATGTCAAACTAGGGTCGAGAGTAACGAATCATGAGATCAAGGGGAAACATGTGTGATTGAGACATCCTATAAATTAAAACACCCCACAAGTCTGAAATCAGACCTGCATGGGCCACCACTAAAACCTTGTCACGCCCCAAAACCAGAATACCGGAGGGCGGAGGAGTGACTCATGCCAGCTACTTATTACGGGTAGATGAATACTGTATAATACGATCAATGCTGTTTAAAAGACGAGGGGATGCATACTACGTGAAGGTCTCTCTAGGGTTACTCGACATCTATTGTCTCAATCATTCAAACAAGAAACAGTAATAGAGAAAATGTAAGATAAAGTAGTAAGGTGTCCCAAACCCTCAGTCAAAATATTCTTGAGACCTGGCTTAACAAAACATAGCCAGAGGATATAACAAGGTATACACAATCGTTAGCAGCTGCAGTCTGACTTAGTTACAATTATGTGAAAGTAAGTACAAGGCAATCCGACATAACATGTCAGTGCCAAGCGGCAAATTGTAAAGTAAGTAGCGAAACGAGCAGGGAAGCAAGGAACCCACTCGTGTCCTCCTGCGATCATCCCTCTAGTATTGACCATCTTGGAGATAGAAGTAATTTGAGTCCTCGGAAACTGGTTCTAAATCTGGCCATGCAAAACCAGAGAGGTTAGACCTCTAATAGCAAGTACCACAAGGAAGCACGATATGAGACTAAAACCAGTGATAGGAGTTAAGAATATAGTAATAAGTCTCCGCTTGCTACTGGAATTCACACAACATCACGACACTTCAAACCAACTTCCTAACCAAAAAGGACAGAAGTTGACCCGTCATGTCCTGACATTCTGTTCATCTCAGTAGTTAATAGAGTAGGTACAGTACACAAACAAATCAATTTAAACGGTCATGCAACTACTACGGCTTGCTATTATAAGTTCCAAGTTGTCTTGGAAATATGAAATAAGGATTCCTTAGTTCTTACTAGGTACAAGCAAGGCTAGTCTACTCAATAATCAATTGCGCCAATCATGAATTAGACGAGTCCCAGCGGGACGCCTGTTATCAGTATACAGTAAATAAATATAAGCAGATACAGCTCCCTTCCCGTGTGGCCGATTTTCAGTATCTGCGGGAACCAGTCGGCATGTCGGGGCACTAATTGTTCCAAGGATGGCTGCCATGTAAGAACTCGAGAATCTATTCTCTTCATACAATCGTTATTTTATTTAACTTAGTAGTCCCTATGTTAATTAGAATCACATGCCGTGGATCATGGTCATTCAGAATGAGTACTTTCGTACAGAGTACGATATATATAACTCTATAACAATGCCCATACGGTTAGGTTGTAGGTCTTATAAAGTGTAATACAACAATCAAACCTAGCCACTGAATAATCATGCCTTGACTGTAAGGTACATATGCTGCTTTTGTAGAAAATAAGTTAAAGTCTGCACGTATCCATATGCCAATGTTCGGGATCGGCTAGTCGATTGCAATGGTTCATAGTTAATATGAACGTGTCTCATTCAGTTTCAATAAGACGACTAGCCAGTCTCTTAGTTCCAACTAGGAACGTATGATCAATTATTCAGTCAAGGTAAAAATCGATGTCAATTCGTGCCAAGGCATGAAAGTCAACTAGTATTTTAGTATGATCGAGTCTATAACTCTCAAGGTTAAGTTCCAGTCATTCTGGATATCCATAAACCAGTAAAAACATATTGCACACTCCATACAACAATATGTATTAAAATATTAACCTATCATAATTATATCAAGTTCATGTCAAAAAGGCGTAGGGATATAATCGGAGAAACGCCATGCCGACATAAGGTGAATAAAGTATTGAGTAATAGGAACACCGAGGTTGGATTACGCCAAGGTTGATCTATGCCATGACTAGTCTACGCCTAAGCTTTACGCTAAGGCCACCGGTTCACGCCAAAGCTTTACGCTAAGGCAAATACGCGCGTAAAGAAAGTACGCGTAAGGAGTGACGTTACGCGTAAACTTGTACGCGCAAGGGTCAAAGTTTACGCATGGATGAATATGCGTAAAGGAAGTACACGTAAGGAGTAAAATTATGCGTAAAAACTCGTCTCATGCCAAGCCAGAAGAGTACGCGTAAAAATAATGTTACGCGTAAAAACTCGTGCGTGTAAAGAGTCAAGGTTTACGCATGAATCTTGTACGCATAAAAAGTCAGAGTCTACGTATGGATCTTGTATGCTGTTACGCGTGAATCAATACGCGTAAAGGAATTGATGTTACGCATAAACTTGTACGTGTAAACAAAATCATCGTTACGCGTGAACTTGTACGCGTAAAGAATTCGCCAAGCCCGAGTAGACTTACGTAATCCGAATTTACGCTGACACGAATGATCGTAGGCGTAGAGCTTAATATTACGTGGGCACATAAAAACGTGGGCATAAAGTTTAATGCCTACGTGAGCACGTATAACGTGAGCGTAAAACTCCTTCCGAACTCCAAATTCTATGGAACCTTCATTCCAAGCCAAAAATGGGATTCCATGGATCAGAATGGCATATAACACAATCTCAACAATCTGGAACGAACAAAACTTGGAAATAAGGAAGTTTGATAGATCAAAACCAATAAAATCTGAAAAATGGTAATTTCTAGATCTACTAAAAATGAGACTTCAAAATACAAAATGCCAAGTTCTAAGCTATCTTAGAATCACGAAAGGAAGGTAAATGAACCATAAAAATGGGTTCTCATATGGAAGCAAGATGTACTTACCTAAGCTCTAGGTTGGTGGAGAGGGTTATGAGGAAGAAGAAGAGTAAATGAGAAGGATAAGTAATGAAGAGAGAGAAAGGGTTGGGGCTTTAAATGAAGATGTGGTAGGTAGAGAGTTGGGTTCAGTTCATGATGAACCATCAAAAATTCGAAAACAAATCAACCCAAGCCGAACCCAAGAGCAAAACTAAAACAGAAAATAAAATATAGAAAAATAATTAGCATAAAATTAAAGAAATTAAATACAGAATAAATTCATGTTAAATATTAAATAAATATATTCAAGCAGTACACGTATTAAAATACGTATTCTGGGAACGGGGAGTGACATATGTGCTTCACATTCTGAAGTGTCAGCGACTTTCTCAAAGTTAGTTGCAATACCACTGTCCCGATCCCGAGTACTTCAGCTTGTGTCTGGTTCGCCACCATAACCTTCTCAGAAACAGGTTGGTACGTGGTGAACCACTTCTTCTTTGAGCAAACATGACACGAGGCCCCAGTGTCTATCCACCAGTCCGTGTCTATCCCAGCTGAGTCAACCTGCACAATCATAGCAACAAAGTTAGCCTTGTTAGGGTTATATACTAAAAGCATCACTTTTGTAGTAACCATATTTCCTTAAATTTTGAATGAGAATCATATGGGCAAATATTTGCATATTGTATTTGTTGCAAGTGTTAATGCAAGTGTCTGATATTCTATATTGTAGATAATATGGTGTGTGGTGTCACACAGAAGATCATATTATCAGTTTCCTATGGAGTATATAAATAGTTCACAACCTAGATAGACTTGGACAATCTATTAGAAAGGTTGTAGTGTAATCTGGTATTAGTCTATCTTGACTATAGGTTTACACTAGTACACTTTGTGTGTATTGAACAGGACCACTTAAGGTTGTTCTCCTTGTACTGACTACATAAGAGAACAAACACCTCTGTTATTATGGATGCTTGTGCTCTTAATCCGGATATAATAACAAACATGTATATGCAGTGTGCATTACTTTGACTCATAAAAGAGTGAGATTCATTATGGATCAACAACCTCTATGAATTGGGTAATAACATTGTATGTATGATGGACTGTTGATTATAAATAGAATCCATGTCCCGATACATCGAATTGATAATGTCCTCTTAAGAAGCTCATAAGAATTGTCATGTAAACCCTGCCGGTAGATTATATCCGACATGACAAATAAAGTTGAGCGGTACTACTTAAGGATAAAAGATGTCGAATCAATATAGTTGTCAGTAACTTAATTTGATCGACGGACATACGATATCTTAACATGGGGAGCCAAATGAGTATATAATAAAAGGAGCCCACAAACATAATTTGGGATTAGGAAGGTAGTACAACAATAGCTCATTAGTGGACCGAGCTATTGTTAATGGGCCTGGATTGTGTGTTCGGGCTGAACACGGGATATCCAGATCCGTTAGGAGGCCTAACCCTAATTTCTCCTCATGGTCCCTGCTGTAGCCTATATATATCCTCTATTCTCTGGCCGCCAGATTACTGATCAGAAATATGAAATTTTGTCTAAATTCGTGATTCACGTAAGGAGAGAAAGAGAGGGCTGCCAAGGAGAAGTAAAGGTTGGGAGATCGTCGCCTACACGACGTCCAACTCGAGGAAGGAATACGTGCAGAAGATCTTGGGGTCGTCCATTCGAGATTGCCAGGAATTACTTGTCTCCTTTTCATCACAGGTATAATTCGTGAACCCTAGTTTCCGCCTATGAAGGGTTAGAACACGTATTAGATCTGTTTAACTTTCTATCGATCAATACACACACCAAAGGAAGGGTCCTAGGAATCTCCAGTTCTATCAATTGGTATCAGAGCCAGGTTGGATCTACGTATTGATTGATACGTCCATGTTGTCCAATAAAACCTGTGCTGTGTAATAGTCGGTAGATGTAGATCTGTTCTAACTCAGTTTTACAGGCATCTTAGATACAACAATTATGGTCCAATGCATGTTTTTTTGATTGTGTTGTTTAAACCACGGACATGTCGTGGATGTTATTGTTGCTGTAGATGTAATTAAAATCACGAGGATTGATCGTGCTTATTATTTTAATTTTTTAATCTAGATTATGTGTGAACTCCTTCGGGAGGCATAGGATTGATGTAATTTTAATTATTTTTGATCAATCGTGATGGCGGTGGTGGCTGTTTCTGACGCCGGACGAGATGCTAGTTTTAAGCAGTCCAGAGACAGACATATAATTTTCGATAAAGGAATCGACAGCCAAAACCAAAAAAAACCAAGCCTACATTAATAATCGAACCCCGAATAGATCTGCGCAGCGCTAGATTTTGGATTCGGATAGTTGAGGACGGAGCAGCAAAGATGACCATAATAGTTGGAAATTTTCTCTTGTTTTTGTTATTTTGCTTTTTCTGATTATGCTTGTTTATTATTATGTGGTTGTGTTTTTTGAAAAACCAAGCCTACATTAATAATGGACAACATGGACATAATATCAACTAGTAAAAAAACCCTCATTGTTAAATAACTAAGTGGGAGAGGATTTTTATTTAGTATAAATCCTCTGGTCTCTATTACTGGTTTGTAGGTGATGTAATTATACTTGCTTGTTGGCTTTAGTGCTTTCCTCCATATCGGATGAGTATAATTATGGATCACCAGTACAAACTTCCTTAGGGATAATTGTAGAAAGTTACCTAGTATGTGTTTACTTCTCCATCTAAAGGAACTCATTACAAGGTAATGGACTTAGTATTAAGTAATGGTATACACTTAGATACAAATAATGGTATCCTCCCCATCGTAGTCACTGCTATTATTTGTATGACCAGAGCAAGACCAGCATATTAATTTTATTTGTCATAAAGTTATATTGACATGATAGTAAAATTAATAAGAAAAATCTACTTGAATAAAGTTGAATTTGTATACGTCCGCACTATCGTGGCATGCTAAATTCATGGTGTTCAAGGTGTTGGTGAATTTCTTATTATTGTTTTGAGGTAATCAATATTTAGTTAATTCAAAAAGTTTTTTTTGCCCTACATAATTTTATTTATGTAATTCTCAGGATTTTAAAATAGGTTCTTTCAGTCCACTTATGGTGATTCTTAAATAAAACAAACTTACTGGACCTAATTATATTGACTGAAAATGTAATTTGGATATTGTTCTGATTGCTGAGGAGTACAAATATGTACTTGTTGAGGAATGCCCACCTAAGCCTGATGCTAACTCTGATGAAGAGGTCAAAGAGGCTTATAAGAAGTGGAAAAAGACAGATGAGATGGCGCGGTATTACATTCTGGCATCTATATCAAATGTACTGCAACATCAGCATCAGGCCATAGCCACAACTTATGACATGATGTATAACCTCAAGGAACTCTTCGGCAATCAGAGTAGAGCAGCTAGGCAGTTTGCTATGAAATATTTGATGAATACAAAAATGGCTGAGGGTACACCAGTAAGGGATCATGTTCTCAAGATGATGGGTCATCTGAATGAGATGGAGATCCTTGGAGCTGAAATCGATGGGGAATCCCAGGTCGATATCATTCTCGGGACTCTGCCTAAAAGTTTTGACAATTTCTGCCTTAATTACAACATGAACAAAAGGTTGTATAGTTTGGCAGAACTTGTAAAAGAGCTACAGGATGCTGAATCTCTCTTTAAGCAGAGTGGTCATATTTTTGTTTCTAAAAAGGCTTCTACTTCTAAGCCAAAAGGCGGTAAGAAGAAGAATAACATTCAAAAATAGGCAAACTCGGCAAAGAAGGGCATGGGACCTCAAGGCGTGGTAAAAAAACCGAAAGACAAATATTTCAAGTGCAAAGGGTCAGGACATTGGAAGACTGATTGTCCACTTCTCAAAAAAGGGAACAAAGAAGGTATATCTCATTTACTAGTAGTTGAAACATGTTTAGCGGTGTTATCTACCGGCACCTGGTGTGTAGATACATGAGCCACTAATCATGTCTGCAATACATTGCAGGGGTTCCAGGAAACCAGACGGCTCAGTGATGGAGAGATATGCTTGTTCATGGGTGATGCTACAAAAGTATCGGTCATTGCATTAGGAGATGTTACTTTATCTTTTGGTAGAAATAAGTCTTTGACATTGAGAGATTGTCTTTATGCACCTTCACTTAAAAGGAATTTAGTTTCTGTTTCTATGTTAGTTAAGGATGGATATTCAGTTTATTTTAATGACAATATTGTTATTAGAAAGAATAAACATTTTATCTATTCTGGTGCATTGGTTGATAATTTGTATGTCATTAATCCTATTTCGCCCATAATACAACTTATGGAAATAAATAATGTGTCATCTAACTTAAATAAGAGAAAAAAACCTTCTTGTATGAACCAAACATATCTTTGGCACTTGTGATTGGGGCATATTAACCTAAGAAGGATTCAAAGACTGGTTGAAGATGGACCTTTGAGTTCATTGAAAGTGGAGGCACTACCAGTCTGTGAATCCTGCTTGGAAGGTAAAATATAACACCCAGTTTTCCAAATGAGGATAATTTTGAAATTTTGTAATTATAATTATTATTTATTGATATTTATTTCATATAATTTTGGGTGATTTTTTAATCATTTAAAACTATTTTAAAACATGACTTATGATTTTGGTGTTTGATAGTGTAACCTTGGAGACTGGTTGACCTAGAGCCTAGCCTTGTGATTAGGATATTTTGTTTATCATTTCTAGTTTGAGGGTATTTTGTCATTTTTGGGTTATTTGAATTTATTAGAACTTATTTAAATTTACGGGAATTTTTAGGATTTATTTTGGAATTGTTTGAATGAAGGTTGACTGAGTTGATTTTGACTAGCAATGACCTTGGTAGACTAACCTAGGATCTAACCCTAGTTGAGTTTGGACTTGGTTTGGTCATGCAACCCTAGTTAGACTAGGGACAACCTATGGTTTAGTCATTTGACTCAAGTTAGAATAGTTATGACACAAGCCATGACTTATGGTTGAACCATTAATCAATAACTAGCCATAGAGGCCCAAAGCCTATTAACTATGCCTAACCCTAACCCTAATCTATAGTGGCCAGCCAGCACACCCTTATTGGGAACCCCCCTATAAATATCCTTTTCCATTAGCGCTAGCCTCTTTAGGAAATAGCAAGTTTAGAAAGAGGTATTTTCCCAACTTCATAAATCCCTAGAAAATTTATTTTAACTCCTTTTTAATCCAAACAAATTGCAATAGAATCTAATTGATGTTTTCTTGCTGTTGGAATTTGTTTATCTCAGTTTTCTATCAATTTGAAGGAGTTTGGTGGCTTTTGGGAATCCTCATTCAAGGAGTTTTTGTGTTGGAGAACACCATAGGTAAAATCCTAATCCACCCATTAAAATTAGGTTTTAATTGTATGAATCCCTAGTCCTAAGTGTCCTAGTCCTGTAGGAATAGGTTTTGTAGATTTTTGTGTCCTGTACGTGCCCGTATCGGACACGTATCAGTGATGCGTGTAAGTGTTTGACGAAATACCCCAATGGGCATTTTGTTTTGTTTTTGTGAAACTATTTGAATGGAAAATTGTATTTTAGTGTCGCTTATACGTTTCTATTGCTCTGAGTCGGTATCGAGTTCGTGTCGTGTCATTTTGACACTCGTGCACATGTGTTTGGACACGTGCGCGCGGCCTGGGCGCATTCCCTGCCACTCGGGGCTTCTGCAGGACACAACACGGGATCAACTGACATAAAACTTAGTGGACTCGAGGGGGCATGCACTGACATCATACCCCCAAAGTTTCATCGAGTCTCGTGCTCGGGTTGGGGAGTAATCGATCGCGCACTGGGTTAGCACTGTTCTGTGCACAGTCTGTTTTAGCCACTGATACGGCTTTATATTTCGGACACGCGACACTGTGGACACGTTGCAGGCCATTGGACACGTGCACCTAGACCTAACCTAGGTGTGGACACAACCACGAGACCTAGTTTATGTTGTGTCGGGTGCACGACACGTGTGCACCTGTACACGACGCAGTGCCTGTTTGATGTGTCTGTGTGTACTATTTGGTGTTTCAAATCGATTGGACACGTTTGTGTCCTCTTGCTGGGACACAAACACATGGTATGACACGAACACATGTAGGGTTTACTTTACCAACCATTAGTTTGGCGTTTTAGTTTAATTTTTATCATCAATTCCATTTTTCCCCCAATTTCTGATACGGGTTTATTCACTGTTAGTTTCCAGTTTTTATTTTTGAGTTTTATCATTCATTTTGATTAATCTAAATGCTGTTAATTACATATTTAAGTTCCTAAAACTGTCCGCCTATAAGTTATCTACTGGTGTGCCGAATTTGGGTTGAAATGATGGTGTATTGATTTCGAAAATAGGGGTGATAGGGAGTTGGACTGTTTTACAAAACTGAGAACTGGGTTGCTAAATTTTTTATGGTGTTATGAACCCAAAACTGAGTTCATAAAACCTGAGATTAGTGAGGTTTAATGATTGATTTCCTTTTTCCTTTCTCACTAAAATCTGAACTGTTAATTATAGACTGAAATCTGAGTTTGTAGTTGAATTAATTTCCTTTCATTTCCTTCATATTGTTCCTAACTGTACTGACAGTTCATTCCTGCACACATTACTCACCTCCATCTCACACATCACTCACTGACACACATATGTTTATGTATTCACTCTTGCACTCTCTCACACCCACTGTTCAGAAACTGCTAGCCTATGTTTTCCCTCACAACACTCCAACACATACACACACATATGTATCAGGACACACAAAACTAAATCATCATCACACACTCCTTGTTTTTCCTGTCACAGTTCACCCACTCTTACACACATACCATCACACACACACAATCATGTTGTACACACTGACACTCTCTATATTTCCTAATGTACATGTATGTATATATGTAATGTATACAATATATAATATGTATATCTATGTAAATAATATATGTATGTGTAATATATATGTATGTATCTAATATAGACTTTTGCAAAGGATGCATAGATTATATTATAGTATATATATATGTCTCATATATATACAGCTTGTGTATATACCAAATATATGTAGTATACATATATATGTGTATGTTTTAGATTACATATATATATATATATATCAATAAGGGTATTGTTTTAGATATAGAATTTGACATGGTATATGTGTTAGGGGTTGGCCTATAGGCATGAGATAGCCTATGGCATATATGTGAGTCTGTTTGACTAGTGAGCCTAGATTGGACTTGTATAGCTTTATTAGACTTAGAATAGACTTGCTAGACTAGTGTAGACTTGTTTGACCTAGTTTGACTTCTAGGATTAACCAGAGTTGAGTTTGGCCTAGATTGACCTAGATTAATGTAGAATGCATTGTAGTACTTCATTTTACCATTTTGGACTTGTTGTGACTTGTGTTGTTCTAAATAGGAGCCAGACACCACTCCTCGGACAGTACTTTCATATTGGACACTCAGATCCCAGGCGAGTACATTCTCTGATCATTTTATATCCTGTTTAGAATTATTTTCCTGCATTAAATTACTTTACTTGATATTGTCACGTTGGTCACACGGATTAGTACTATATGGATCCCTTCTTGAGATGTTATCCCTTTAGGGAGCATTGGGTACTACATGTTCTGTACGTTTCACTTACATGGCGTATCACTATGCTTCATTGGTTCTTTGATCACTTGTGACATATACTCTTATGATCACAGAGTCTTCTTTGAATCCTTATCACATTTATTGGGTTTCCTAGATCACACATTTATGGGCTTACCATGTATCACCCCTTGTGGGCCATTACATGGAATCATAACATATCCTGGTTGGATCGTTGTGTATTGATTGGGGGTACGGGGGAGTAGAAGTAGACATGTGAATAATATCCAAGTAGTGTAATTCCCAGATCACTCTATAGTATAATTTCTAGAATCTCCTATGCCATTCACATGTTTATGTTGTACTCTGACTCACTAGCCGCTGTTAGTTCTTTATTTATAGTAGATATTTCTATTACAGCTCTCCCTCTGTTTACATACTGTATTTCCTTCAGTATCTATATCTTACTTTACTGTATGATTATATTTTCTAACCTGCTATGAACTGTTGAGATGTATTGTACTTGCTCCTGTCCTGACTGGACCTGTTGAAAATATTACAGAGGACGAGGAGGAGGCCTGTGTGGATACCTGCTGCAGGACAGCTCTAGCTGACGACTTTACCCTACTGCCTAGACTAGCTTAGTTAGGCTTTATCTTACTCATGTTGTCTTGAGACTAGTATTTAGACTTTATTTCTGTCCTTAAGATCTGGGTTGTATATTCTTTCATATTCAGTAGCTGAGACCTTGTACTCTGGATATCTGCTAAGATATTATCTTAGACTATTTTGATCATCTGTATTTTCCTTGAGTTCTTTATCATATCGTGCTTCTTCTTCCTTAGTTGTGATTGAGTTTACTTTCTGCTATGTCACCCCCACTCGGGGAGTATAAACTATTTATCCTTATACTGTTAGATGTATTGAGACCTAGGACAGCGTTCTACCGTCGACACTGTGGCGTAGGCTGGGTGTTGTTACGTTCTCGTACCCTCACAGTGGGTACGGGTCATGACACGTTTTTAGTGGTGGCCCATGCAGGTCAAGTTTATGTAGTGGTATTCGAACTAGAGTATCACTACAGCCTGCAGTAGGATTAGGGAATATTTGAAGGTACTCAATCACATTAGGAAAAACTCTTTATCAGATTCCTTTTGTCTAAAATTGTTGCTTATTGACTTCCATTTGAATATAAACTGTCCTCCCTTGAATTTTTGCTTCATTCTCAAAAATTGCTTCTTGTTTTGATCTGTTTTCATGATGGTTATGAAGACACGATCTCATCACTTCGGTTCGGGGGATACTATCGAGAGGTTGGCCACCTCTCGTCCTATTCATCAGGGCCTCGAGACTGTAGCTCCTGTTGTGCCAACTTAGGTTGGCATTTCTGCTACATTGGAGGTGCACCTCCGTCTGTACAGAGACCTTTTCTCGTCATTCCCGATTTCTTTCAGCAGTAGCAATTCATACAGCAGCATCAGCAGCAGACCAGGAGAAACCAGCAGGGACGAGCTATCGTCAGGACAGTCGAGGATGCACAGACCATTGGAGATCTTACTGCAAGTTTCGTTCTTCTCAATTTCATTCTCGAAATTGTCTTTTATAACTACCTTGAAATCCGATTCCATATGTTCCTTGTTGATTGATTAATTTTGTTATGTTACTCTTTTGTTATGTTTGTTTCTTTTTTTTCTTTCTTTCTGAGAAAATCATATGGGCTAGGTCACCTCAGTTATGGAATCTAGAATCTTCGATGGTCGTGTTAGTTGGCATAGTGAGGACATGTAGTCAAATTTTGGATGTATTTTTCGGGTATAAAAATTTAAGGTTTTCTCCGTCGCATGCGACAATGCGGAAATTTTAAATACCATGAACCTAAGGGTACGTACCTTAGTCAAGGACTCTGTGATTATCGTAGCCTTGCTCACTAGCATGATGAAGACTCTGGACAACATGATTTTGGACAGACGCATATGATTAACATGTTGTATCTTGAGAAGGTTTTAAATATCATACCCTTTTGTTGTTGTAAATAACTTAGGAGTAGGGATATTTAGTTTGTAGAGCTTGTTCATAGGTAGATCTTCATAGTAAAATGATAAGACGACTTGTAGGGTGTCTGTACCCTAGAGATGATAGTTAGCATTGGTATTAGAATAGTAACCTATTGTAGATGATTTCCCTGTTATTTATAATACCAACCAGTTTATATATAGGATGATGGTATGCCTTACAGCCTTCATGATTGTTATTATTTTCCCTTATCCTTCCCAGAGAGGCACCCATGACTAGAGCCTGTCCTTGAGTATAATTGTAGCTGCACCTAAGACTGAGAGGTCTATATACATAGATAGATTGCAGAGGGTATTGGCATATGGGATATGGGTTTGGTTAGTATCTATAGGTCATGGTTGTATAGGATTATTGACATGTTGTTTAGCCTATATTTGGTTCAGTTTTATATTTAAGTTAAGTTCTCCTTGTGTTGAGTTCAGTCATGTTTGATCAACCTTTACAGGTAGTATGCAGACCCTTGCCTGATACGTATGCATGCTACACTTTGATTACCAACCTATCTAAATACATATTAATATGTTGTTGATGTTTAAATTCTCAAAACCCCAATAATCTGATATAGTACAGTATCAGAGACTGGTTCTCTGCTTTTTCCTGTTTAAATTCGTAAATTAAATATAAATTTTATGTTATTAGTTATGTTTACATCACTGCACATGTATGCTATACATAGGGTTTCAATTCAAAAAAAAAACTTGGTTGAGTTTTGTGTTTGAATTTGTCAAATCTAAGACTGTGTGCATATTAACCCTTAATACTGGATTTTAAATGTTAGTTCAAATTGCTATTTTTTTAAATGTAATATTTTGAGCTATATACATTGTTGTATGTAGAAATATAATGTTAGGTTTCATATTCTTACATGTTAGGTTGTGATAAACATTGGATTGGTTTGATGTTCGAATTTCTCTAAAATCCTAAAACTGAATACATGATTACATTTTTACGTTGATTTCAAATGTGTAGTTCGATTTCAGATTTAATATGTAATATTGAACTGTATGCATAGATAAATGTATGGATAGTATGTTAGGGATTTATCTCCATCATGTTAGGATGTGTTGGGAGCATTGAGTTAGTTGTGATGATGTTTCAAATTCCTAAAATTTTGAAACTGCATTATGTTAATATTACCCTGGTTTAAATATTAGCTCATTTTCCAGATTTTGTATGTAAATGCTGAACTAAAACTGGATTTAACCCTTCAATACTAAGCTATACCCTGTACAAGGACACACACACACCCTAACTTAGTATACACTGCCATGTAAACCTAACATTTCCTCTCTATGTTATGTTCATATACCTGTATAGATATATATAGAGTTTATGCATACATGTTATAATGTATATAGATACATAACTAAATCTCTACCTATATATATATATATATATATATATATATATATATATATATATATATATATATATATATTTTTTTTTTTTCTACCTATATATATATATATATATATATATATATATATATATATATATATATATGGTTAGCTATGCATGTTATGAGCAAATGGGTTGTGTATTGTAGATTGTTTAACCAATATGCCATGAGTAGTGTAACTTGATAGCTATTGTCTTAAAACCCAATCCTCCTATACACATGTCTACTATCTAAGCATATGAACATGTCCACATACACCCATACACACACAAACCACATAAAATTTACATAATGCTAGCTTTTCCCTCTCTAACACACTCTCTATATATACACATTGTGATTGGATTCCATGCAATTGACTTTCATTCTTTAACTTTGATTTTTAATTTTCTTGAATAGTATCCCTTAATAGATAATTGGTACTTATCTTTATTATATTTTATTTTTGATAAGTACCAGTTTTCATATAGAAGGGTAGACTGCCTTACAGTCTTGATAATTGTTATTTCTATATCTTTTCTAGTTTAGCACCCTAGACTGCTTGTGTGTTTTGATACTTTGTGATTGCCTAGTACTGTAGCATGTTGGTGTAACTAGATGAGATCCCAGACTGATAATACATGCCATGACCCCATAGGTTACACTTTTCAACTGTATGATTTAAATAGGTATCTGAGACTATGATTGCTGGGGGCTTAACCTAGAAGGAGTACGATCACCTTTAATTTTGAGGACGAAATTTTTCTAAGGTGGGAAGGATTGTAACACCCAGTTTTCCCAATGAGGATAATTTTGAAATTTTATAATTATAATTATTATTTATTGATATTTATTTCATATTATAATTTTGGGTGATTTTTTTTATCATTTAAAACTATTTTAAAACATGACTTATGATTTTGGTGTTTGATAGTGTAACCTTGGAGACTGGTTGACCTAGAGCCTAGCCTTGTGATTAGGGTATTTTGTTTATCATTTCAAGTTTGAGGGTATTTTTTCATTTTTGGGGTTATTTGAATTTATTAGAACTTATTTAAAATTATGGGAATTTTTAGGATTTATTTTAGAATTGTTTGAATGAAGGTTGACTAAGTTGATTTTGACTAGCAATAACCTTGGTAGACTAACCTAGGAGCTAACCCTAGTTAAGTTTGGACTTGGTTAGGTCATGCAACCCTAGTTAGACTAGGGACAACCTATTGTTTAGTCATTTGACTCAAGTTAGAATAGTTATGACACAAGCCATGACTTATGGTTGAACCATTAATCAATAACTAGCCATAGAGGCCCAAAGCCTATTAACTATGCCTAACCCTAACCCTAATCTCTAGTGGCCAGCCACCACACCCTCATTGGGAACCCCCCTATAAATATCCTCTTCCATTAGGGCTAGCCTCTTTAGGAAAGAGCAAGTTTAGAAAGAGGTATTTTCCTAACTTCATAAATCCCTAAAAAATCCATTTTAACTCCTTTTTAATCCAAACAAATTGCAATAGATTCTAATTGATGTTTTCTTGCTGTTGGAATTTGTTTATCTCAGTTTTCTATCAATTTGAAGGAGTTTGGTGGCTTTTGGGAATCCTCATTCAAGGAGTTTTTGTGTTGGAGAACACCATAGGTAAAATCCTAATCCACCCATTAAAATTAGGTTTTAATTGCATGAATGCCTAGCCCTAAGTGTCCTAGTCCTGTAGGAATAGGTTTTGTAGATTTTTGTGTCCTGTAAGTGTCCGTATCGGACACGTATCAGTAATGCGTATAAGTGTTTGACGAAATGCCCCAATGGGCATTTCGTTCTGTTTTTGTTAAACTATTTGAATGGAAAATTGTATTTTAGTGTCGCTTACACGTTTCTATTGCTCTGAGTCAGTATCGAGTTCGTGTCGTATCATTTTGACACTCGTGCACATGTGTTTGGACACGCGCACGCGGCCTGGGCGCATCCCCTGCCACTCGGGGCTTCTGCAGGACACGACACGGGATCGACAGACACAAAACTTGGTGGACTCAAGAGGGCATGCACTGACATCATGCCCCCAAAGTTTTATCGAGTCTCGTGCTCGAGTTGGAGAGTAATCGATCGCGCACTGGGTTAGCACTGTTCTGTGCACAGTCTATTTTAGCCACTGATACGGCTTTATATTTCGGCACGCGACACTATGGACACGTTGCAGGCCATTGGACACGTGCACCTAGACCTAACCTAGGTGTGGACACAACCACGAGACCTAGTTTGTGTTGTGTCGGGTGCACGACACGCATGCACCTGTGCACGATGCAGTGCCTGTTTGATGTGTCTGTGTGTACTGTTTGGTGTTTCAAATCGATTGGACACGTTTGTGTCCTCTTGCTGGGACACAAACACATGGTATAATACGAACACATGTAGGGTTTACTTTACCAACCATTAGTTTGGTATTTTAGTTTAATTTTGATCATCAATTCCATTTTTCCTCCAATTTCTGATACGAGTTTATTCACTGTTACTTTCCAGTTTTCATTTTTGTGTTTTATCATTCATTTTGATTAATCTAAATATTGTTAATTACATATTTAAGTTCCTAAAACTGTCCTCCTATAAGTTATCTACTGGTGTGTCGAATTTGGGTTGAAATGATGGTGTATTGATTTCGAAAATAGGGGTGATAGGGAGTTGGACTGTTTTACAAAACTGAGAACTGGGTTGCTGAATTTTTCATGGTGTTATGAACCCAAAACTGAGTTCATAAAACCTGAGATTAGTGAGGTTTAATGATTGATTTCCTTTTCCCTTTCTCACTAAAATCTGAACTATTAATTATAGACTGAAATCTGAGTTTGTAGTTGAATTAATTTCCCTTCATTTCCTTCATATTGTTCTTAACTGTACTGACAGTTCATTCCTGCACACATCACTCACCTCCATCTCACACATCACTCACTGACACACACATGTTTATGTATTCACTCTTGCACTCTCTCACACCCACTGTTCAAAAACTGCTAGCCTATGTTTTCCCTCACAACACTCCAACACATACACACACATATGTATCAGGACACACAAAACTGAATCATCATCACACACTCCTTGTTTTTCCTGTCACAGTTCACCCACTCTTACACACACACCATCACACACACACACAATCATGTTGTACACACTCACTCTCTCTATATTTCCTAATGTACATGTATGTATATATGTAATGTATACAATATATAGTATGTGTATCTATGTAAATAATATATGTATGTGTAATATATATGTATCTAATATAGACTTTTGAAAAGGATGCATAGATTATATTATAGTATATATATGTCTCATATATATACAGCTTGTGTATATACTAAATATATGTAGTATACAAATATATGTGTATGTTTTAGATTACATATATATATATATATCAATAAGGGTATTGTTTTAGATATAGAATTTGATATGGTGTATGTGTTAGGGGTTGGCCTATAGGCATGAGATAGCCTATGGCATATATGTGAGTCTGTTTGACTAGTGAGCCTAGATTGGGCTTGTATAGCTTTATTAGACCTAGAATAGACTTGCTAGACTAGTGTAGACTTGTTTGACCTAGTTTGACTTCTAGGGTTGACCAGAGTTGAGTTTGGCCTAGATTGACCTAGATTTATGTAGAATGCATTGTAGTACTTTATTTTACCATTCTGGACTTGTTGTGACTTGTGCTGTTCTAAATAGGAGTCAGACACCACTCCTCGGACAGTACTTTTATATTGGACACTCAGATACCACGCGAGTACATTCTCTGATCATTTTATATCCTGTTTAGAATTATTTTCCTGCATTAAATTACTTTACTTGATACTGTCACGTTGGTCACACGGATTAGTACTATATGGATCCCTTCTTGAGATGTTATCCCTTCAGGGAGCATCGGGTACTGCATGTTCTGTGCGTTTCACTTACATGGCGTATCACTATGCTTCATTGGTTCTTTGATCACTTGTGACATATACTCTTATGATCACAGAGTCTTCTTTGAATCCTTATCCCATTTATTGGGTTTTCCAGATCACCCATTTATGGGCTTACCATGTATCACCCCTTGTGGGCCATTACATGGAATCATAACATAACCTGGTTGGATCCTTGTGTATTGATTGGGGGTACGGGGGAGTAGAAGTAGACATGCGAATAATATCCAAGTAGTGTAATTCCCAGATCACTCTATAGTATAATTCCTAGAATCTCCTATGCCATTCACATGTTTATGTTGTACTCTGACTCACTAGCCACTGTTTGTTCTTTATTTATAGTAGATATTTTTATTATAGCTCTCTCTCTGTTTACATACTGTATTTCCATCAGTATCTATATCTTACTTTACTGTATGATTATATTTTCTAACCTACTATGAACTGTTGAGATGTATTGTACTCGCTCCTGTCCTGACTGGACCTTTTGAAAATATTACAGAGGACGAGGAGGAGGCCTGTGTCGATACCTGCTGGAGGACAGCTCTAGCTGACGACTTTACCCTACTGCCTAGACTAGCTTAGTTAGACTTTATCTTACTCATGTTGTCTTGAGACTAGTAGTTAGACTTTATTTTTGTCCTTGAGATCTGGGTTGTATATTCTTTCATATTCAGTAGCTGACACCTTGTACTCTGGATATCTGCTGAGATGTTATCTTAGACTATTTTGATCATCTGTATTTTTCTTGAGTTCTTTATCATATCGTGCTTTTTCTTCCTTAGTTGAGATTGAGTTTACTTTCTGCTATGTCACCCCCACTCGGGGAGTATAAACTGTTTATCCTTATACTGTTAGATGCATTGAGACCTAGGACAGCGTTCTACTGCCGACACTGTGGCGTAAGCTGGGCGTTGTTACGTTCTCGTACCCTCACAGTGGGTGCGGATCGTGACATAAAATGACCAAAAGGCCTTTTACGGCAAAGGGGTATAGGGCCAAAGATGTGTTGGAATTGGTTCATTCTAATTTGTGTGGACCCATGACTATCCAAGCTAGAGGTGGCTTTGAATATTTTGTCACATTTATTGACGATTATTCAAGGTATGGATACATTTATTTGATGCGCCGTAAGTCTGAGTGCTTTGAGAAATTCAAAGAGTACAAGGCTGAAACGGAGAAACGTCATGGAAAATGTATCAAGTCATTACGATCAGATCGTGGTGGCGAGTAACTCTTTGGAGAGTTTAGGGATTATTTATCAGAGGCTGGGATTGCATCCCAATTGACCGCACCTGGAACGTCCCAACAGAATGGTGTACCCGAAAGAAGGAATAGAACTCTTATGGAGATTGTTAGATCATTGATGAGTTATTCTGATTTGCCAGATTCGTTTTAGGGATATGCCTTAGAGACTACAGCTTATATTTTGAACTTGGTTCCTTCTAAGTCAGTACCTCTTACTCCCACAGAGCTGTAGATTGGGCGTAAGCCTAGTCTGAAATATGTTCGCATTTGGGGTAGTCCAACACATGTGCTGAATGGGAAAGTAGATAAGTTGGAATCTCGTACAGAAGTACGCTTGTTTGTAGGCTATCCAAGAGGAACGAAAGAAGGTTTATTTTATAGTCCTAAGGATCAGAAGGTCATTGTCAGCACCAATGCCCGATTCTTAGAGGAAGACTATGTGATGAACCATAAACCCACAGTAGAGTTGTTCTAGAAGAACTGAGACGTGAGACACCAAGTACTTCAGTACCAACAGTACAAAAGGATGAACCACAAATAACTGCACAATGTGTCACAAATGTTACACCACAACCGATAGTGCCTCGTCGTAATGGGAGGGTTGTGATACAACATGATAAATATATGTTCTTGGGAGAGTCGTCAGACTTCGTCCCGAAGGAACAAGATTATGATCCCTGTACCTACAATGAAGCACTCCAAGATAAAGATGCAGAGTCTTGGCAAAAAGTAATGATATCTGAAATAGAATCTATGGATTCTAATCAGGTGTGGGAGCTTGTAGAACCACCCGGGTGTAAAAGCCATTGGATGCAAGTGGGTTTATAAGAGAAAAAGAGGATCAGACGGTAAGGTTGAAACCTTTAAAGCTCGGCTTGTAGCAAAAGGTTTTACTCAAAGAGAGGGTATCGATTATGAGGAAACATTTTCTCCTGTAGCCATGCTTAAGTCTATTCGGATTCTTTTATCTATTGCAGCTCATCTCGATTATGAGATTTGGCAAATGGATGTCAAGACAGCTTTCCTTAATGGAAGTCTTGAGGAAGACATCTATATGAAGCAACCAGACGGGTTCATTGAAAAGGGCCAGGAGCATCTTGTTTGTAAGCTCAAGAAGTCCATTTATGGACTTAAGCAAGCTTCCAGATCTTGGAATATATGTTTTGATCAGGTGATAAAATCCTATGGATTTGATCAATGTCAGGATGAATTATGTGTATACAGAAAGTGTGATGAAAACGTGGTGGTGTTCCTAGTACTTTATGTGGATGACATCTTGCTCATTGGAAACAATGTGAAGGTATTATCTGATGTAAGGGTATGGTTATCCAAACAGTTTGATATGAAGGACTTGGGAGAAGTAGGTCACATCCTTGGGATCAAAGTTCTACGAGATCGCAAGAAAAGGATGTTGGGCTATCCCAAGCTTCCTATATCGATACTGTACTAACTCGTTTTATTATACAAAATTCTAAGAAAGGTTTCTTACCTTTTAGACATGGAATTGCTCTATCAAAGGAGCAGTGTCCGAGGACACCTAAAGAGATAGAGAACATGAAGGCAGTTCCTTATGCTTCAGCAGTAGGAAGCTTAATATATGCAATATTATGTACGAGACCAGACATCTGCTTTGCCGTAGGCATGGTCAGCAGATATCAGTCTAACCCAGGACAAGAGCACTGGACTACCGTAAAGCATATTTTGAAGTACCTAAAAAGGACTAAAGAGTATATGCTAGTTTACCAGACAGATAGTTTAGTTCCTTTGGGGTATACAGACTCAGATTTTCAGTCAGATAGGGATTCCAGGAAATCTACCTCAGGTTATGTGTTTACTTTGGGAGGTGGAGCCATTGTGTGGAGGAGTATCAAGCAAAAATGTATTGCTGGTTCTACCATGGAAGTCGAGTATGTGGCAGCCTCTGAGGCAGCCAAAGAAGCGGTTGGCTCAAAAACTTTCTATTAGACTTGGATGTGGTACCTAGTTTGCCTAAGTCTATTACACTTTATGTGATAATAGTGGTACAGTTGCAAACTCGAAGGAACCACGAGCCCATAAGACAGGCAAACACATTGAGCGCAAGTACCACCTGATACGAGATTTCGTAAAGAAAGGAAAAGTTATTGTGATCAAGATAGCATCAGCCGACAACCTAGCTGATCTCTTTACAAAGAGCTTACCAGCTAAGGCTTTTGACAGTCATGTTGAGGGAATGGGAGTCAAATGTGTAGCAGCATGGCTTTAAGTATAAGTGGGAGATTTGTAAAAGTATACTGAAAAGCAATGCTTTGAGTATAAGTAGGAGATTGTAAGGTTTTTATACTAAAAGTATCACTTTTGTAGTAACCTTATTTTCTTAAATTTTGAATGAGAATCATATGGACAAATGATTGCATATTGTATTTGTTGCAAGTGTTAATGCAAATGTCTGTTCTATATTGTAGATAATATGGTGTGTGGTGTCACACAGAAGATCATATTATCAGTTTTCTATGGAGTATATAAATAGTTCACAACCTAGATGGACTTGGACAATCTATTGGAAAGGTTGTAATATAATCTGGTATTAGTCTACCTTGACTATAGGTTTACACTAGTACACTTTGTGTGTATTGAACCGGACCACTTGAGGTTGTTCTCTTTGTACTGACTACATAAGAGAACAAACACCTCTGTTATGGATGCTTGTGCTCTTAATCCGGATATAATAACGGACATGTATATGCAGTGTGCATTACTTTGACTCTTAAAAGAGTGAGATTCATTATGGATCAACAACCTCTATGAATTGGGTAATAACATTGTATGTATGATGGGCTATTGATTATAAATGGAATCCATGTCTCGATACATCGGGTTGATGATGTCCTCTTAAGGAGCTCATAAGGATTGTCATGTAAACCCTGTAGGTAGATTATATCCGACATGACAAATAAAGTTGAGCGGTACTACTTAAGGATAAAAAATGTCGAATCAATATAGTTGTCAGTAACTTAATTTGATCGACGGACATACGATATCTTAACATGGGGAGCCAAACGAGCATATAATAAAAGGAGCCCACAAACATAATTTGGGATTAGGGAGGTAGTACAACAATAGCTCATTAGTGGACCGAACTATTGTTAATGGGCCTGGATTGTGTGTTCGGGCTGAACATGGGATATCCAGATCTGTTAGGAGGCCTAACCCTAATTTCTTCTCATGGTCCCTGCCGTAGCCTATATATATCCTCTATTCTCTGGCCGCCAGATTACTGATCAGAAATCAGAAATTTTCTCTAAATTTGTGATTCACGTAAGGAGAGAAAGAGAGGGCTGCCAAGGAGAAGAAAAGGTTGGGAGATCGTCGCCCACACGACGTCCAACTCGAGGAAGGAATACGTGCAGAAGATCTTGGGGTCGTCCGCTCGAGATTGCCAGAAATTACTTGTCTCCTTTCCGTCGCAGGTATAATTCGTGAACCCTAGTTTCCGCCTATGAAGGGTTAGAACACGTATTAGATCTGTTTAACTTTCTATCGATCAATACGCACACCAAAGGAAGGGTCCTGGGAATCCCCAGTTCTATCAAGCCTCACCTTGCTCCTTTTGTTTTAGTTTTTCTTTGTAGTCCCTCTTCCAGTGGCCTTTCTTGCTACAGTTGAAACAAGTCGTAGGTTCTTTGGACATTGGCTGGAACTGAGCCGACTTCACCTTTAGATGATGAATTTTTTTCTTCTTTTGGTAGGGAGCCTTCTACTTTGCTTTGGAATTTTCTCCTTGCACCATGTTCATCTTAGCCATCTTCTTGGACAAGACATCCAGTTTGAGTTGAGCCCTCAACTCGTCTTCAACATGTATCCAGTACAAGTGGCGTTCCAGATCCACTTTCATCTTCTTACAGTACATGTCCGCGATGAAGTTGTTCCATCCAGGTGGGAGCTTAGCAACAATACCCCCAACGACAAAAGCATCGACCAAGGGCATGACGTCATCCGCTAGTTTTTGACGTAACTTGAGGAACTCCTTGACTTGAGACAACATGGTTTTGTCGTTCTCATACCGCATCATCTAGACCTTTTCGGTCACATGGATCTTGTAGAGATTCTTTACAAACTCTCAGACGTCTTTTGCATTGACCGTCTTGCTGTATGATTCTGCCAGAGAGTCCTCCATCGAGTTCTGGATCAACAACTTGCAGAGGTTGTTATTCTGTCTCTACTTCGACTGCAAAGTCGTGGCTTCAACAACCCTTCGAGCATTTTTACCCTCTGGAATCAAAGGCTCAGGATCTGTTAACACATAGTCGATGCTAATGAGTTGAAGATTAAGGCTGACCTTTCTCTTTCCAATGTTGAAATGCTCCCCGTCAAACTTCTCAAGTTTAAAACTTGTATCGAGAAGTTGTGCACGATTGTTCTCCATCAGATCTAAATCTTGCTTTGAGATTGTTATTTCCGAAACAGATCATTTGATGGAAATCTCGATCTCTTAGAAAGAGTGAGATGGATAAAAGCAACTTAGCAGGCGAATAAAAGATCACCGCAATTCTGCTGATGGTTCTCAACCGGAGTTGATGTAACGAAGATGAATAATCGTTCTCAACCGGAGTTGATTCAACAAAAATGAATACTCGTTCTCAACCGGAGTTGATGCAACGACTTTGTTGGGGTTATAAAGATCATTGTTGCTCAAAGTAAGATTCGCCCTATTACGATCTGCTCCCAAGAACCAGCAAGTTCGAAAGAACTTCTGGAGCACTCGTTGTCACCTACTTTCACGAACTCGAAGAACTTCATTGGCAGCGGCAGCATAACTCTCTTCATCTATTTATTTTAGCGTAAGTAGTCAATGAAGGCGCGAAGAAAGTATTTACAGAGAAGGGCCGAAACCCTAATCCTAATCCTGGCCGTAACTGATTGCGAAAAGATAGGAGCGAATAATGGAAAATTTTGAATGAATTACATTCAAATCCGACAAAAATCGAATCTGATCAATTAACTCAATCTTTCCATATATTAACCGCTCAAATCTTCCAATCAGTCACATCATTAACCGTCTGTGCCCTTTAGCCCACTTAGCACGTCAGCCTGCGTGCGTAGCTGCGAAGCAGCACAACCGTGCAGCATCATAACAATGCTGCAGTACCGCAAGTGCGCAGGAGCGCAGCACCGCACGTGTGCAGCGCAGTACCGCAAGCGCACAGTTGTGCCGCAGCCCCGCGGCTCCTGCGCAACTCCTGTTCCTGCACCTGCGCGGCCCCTGCGCATGTGACTCGTGCACATGCTAAGTGCAAAGTGCACCAACAAAGCGCCACTTCGCGCCCTTGATCCCGAGTCGCTAGCTTCATAGGAAAATTATCTCATGAGCATGACAAAAATCGTTAATGCTTCTTTATTGGGTTAGCCTTCTTTCTACTAGAAAAATATCCCCACATGGCGCCCATGTGCCTGTCCATACTTTATGTGATCTCTCAACACAAGTAAAGTTTTATATAGAGATATCATCCATTTGATTTTTTTCCAATATGGAACTATCTTTCTAGTTTCTAAAGCAAAATACCAACAACAAGCAAAAACACCAACACCAACCAAACACAATCACTATTCTTACAGAGAAACACTTCTACTACATGCATGTCTTTTGATTCTTAATATCTTGTTTCGTCTTTCTATGTATCATCCTTATGCTACAAACATTGTTGCCCTGAAAAATAGTATATCAAGTTATTTCACTCCCCCACCCCCCCCCCACCCCCCCCCCCCCCCAAAAAAAAAAAAAAAAACCAAACCCCAACATCTTTTTTTTTCCCCTTCTTTTAATATGTTAAACTTCAAAGGTTATGTATCACTTATAATTGGTATTTGTCGCACTTAAGTTCTTTGAGACCAGTGTTTCTAGATACTTCACAGTGCAAATGATGACGGTTTTCAGCTAAGTTTAATTTGCATTGTACATTGTATGCTTTATACATATCTGAGCTTACTAGTTTAGACCTCTAAATTTCATATCAATACTAAGCTAAGTTGGAAGATCGTTCAGAAATTCATTGTGCTTGCTACAGATTCCTCGTCTTCTCCTTTGATGTATTCAAGTTTTCACGACAAGAGCAGTAGTCGGATGAGACTTTTTGAACTTGTGACAATGTCTAGAATTCCCGATTTGATTTTTTTTTCCTTCTTTTCAATAACATAGTTGAAATATTCTGATTGCCAAGGTTGTGATGCCTGATATACTTACTCTTTTCTTTCATATATCCCCAATAGACTGCAATGTCAGCACTCGATGCACTAGAAAAAGAAGATAAATTATAAAGGTACTTCAATAGCTGACTAATCCAATTTTTTTTTATATTTACAAGTTTGCCACTTAAAATATTATTCAGGACTAGTCCAAATATTGGTATATAAGTCACTTGTTTTTCTCTTCTTCTTCCCTTTCCCTTCCCAAAACCCTAAACCTTTTCTCATCCAAATCTCTCTCAATCCATGTTCATGTCTAAATTTCATCTTCTAGCAACTAAAATTTGATTTAATATTCATTATAGACAGATTTTCGAAGTTTTGAACCCATTTTAGGGTTACGAACTTCAAATATGTTGGGTTTTTAGCCTTTGGTTTTTGGTTTTTAGTCCCACATCGGCTAGAAAGGAATGTGTATCTCCATATATATGAGTCTTTACTCTTTATGGAGATGCACATGTATTGCACATGGGTGTGTGCCATGTGGGATTAACTATTAATGGTATAAAGGCTTAATCAACAATTAAGAAGCTGTAAGCTTTTTGCTCTTGGAAATTTATTTCCATGGAGCTAAGCTCCGTAGGAGCTTAGCGACTCGGACTCGAACTCGTACTCGGACTCGGACTCGGGCTCGGACTCGGGCTCAAGGGCTCATGAGGCGTAATGTGGCATTTTGTTGGCGCACTTTGTACTTAGCACGTCAGCATCGTCGCTAGGCGCATAGTGCGCTTAAGTTGCGCTCGTTGCGCGAGCCACTTGCGCGACCACGTTGCGCGGCCCGTTACGAGCCTAGTTACGCTGGCCCAGTTACGCAGCCCAGTACGCAGCCAGTACGCCCAGTACGCGCAGTGTGCGCAGCGTACGCAGCGTGCGTAGAGTGCATAGAGTGCACAGCGTACGCAGTGTACGTAGAGTGCGCAGTGTGCGCAGCGTACGCAATATGCATAGAGTGCGTAGTGTGCGTGTGGCTGGCTGCATATTAGAGCGGGAACGGTTGCAGCAGTTGCTGCACATTGTTCAGCCACTACCCTGAAGTTCAGGCAACTGCTTGGCAACCGCCCCGTGGGCTATATATGCAGGTTCTCTCCTCTCTCTCAGTGTTAGAAAAATCAGAATTCCAGAGAGAAAAGAAAACTCTAAGTGTTCTTTAACACAACAGAGTAGTGAGCGTGTTTTTTAACACAAACACTAGCGCGTGGGTTCTGTTATTTCAGAAACAGAGAGAGAAGAGTAGAGCCATTGCCAGAGGAGTTCGCCGTCTTCCGAGGAGTCAGAAGAGCAGGAGTGTTCCAAGGTTTTCCGTCAACCTTGCTGGTTCCTGGAAGCTGTTCGCAGAGGGCGAATAAAGCTTTGAGCAACGGTGATAATTCACCCCAGCAATTCCATCTTCTCGCCTGTCACCCTTCTGTTGCCTTTAGCATTTCTGTCAGTATCTTCATTTTAGAAGGCACTACTGCCAGATTGCTACGATCACGAAAATCTCTTTAGATTATTCGTGAATTACGATATCTTTTTAGATCTCGTAATTTGCAGAATCCTTCTGGATCTCTGTTGCAAAACCTTCTTTAAGGAATTGCATTTGAAACATTGTCTTTACAACTGTTTCAGTTTCTGTATTTTCCATCGAAAAGCGTGCCCCGGCGTTCCCGGAAACGACAATCTCAAAGCTTTATTGCTGCGATGGAAAATATTAATGCTTCACTCCTAAACACTGACTTCTGTAAGTTAGAGAAGTTTGATGGAGAGCATTATCAAGTCTGGAAGAGGAAGGTTTATCTCACTCTTCAACTCAGAGACGTGGATCACGTATTGCTTGATGAGGAACCTACTGTTCCAGATACTGGGTCTGCTGCCGCAATCACCGCGGCTACTAAACTTCAGGCCAAGTGGAGAAGGGAGAATAGCATTTGCAGGTTGCTTATCCTGAATGCTATGGAGGATTCCCTAGCAGAATCATATTCTAAGAAGGATATCGCTAGAGACATATGGGAGTCTCTAGAAAAACTCTACGAAGAAGACAAGAACAGGAGCAAAATATTTGTGGTTGAAAAATATCACAAATGGCTCTTTGAGGACGAGAAGTCCATGCTGCCGCAGGTCAAAGAATTTCTGAAGCTGCGACAGAAGTTGGAAGACAAGGTGATGCCCTTCCCCGACAAGTTTGTTGTTGGAGGGATTGTCTCAAAGCTCCCCACTGGGTGGAATAAGTTCTATGCAAACATGCATAGGAAGAAGCTGGAGATCACCCTTGAAGATCTCCTGCAGGAAATTTATGTTAAAGACCAGATGAGGGCTCAACATAAGGTTGACACGCTTTCCAAGCAATTGGCTAACGCTAATCTGGTTCAGACCAAGGAACCAAAGGAAAAGGGAAAGCGTGCAGATTTCCAGAAGAAGAAGAAGAACCCTAACAACTTGAATGTTAAGGGAACTTCTTTCAAGTCAAAGAAATCTAAGGCAAAGATGCCTTGTTTCAAGTGTAGCCAGTTGGGCCATTTCAAAAGTGAATGCACAGCACCGGCCAAGAAATCAGAGCAAGGTAAGCCTAGCAAAGTCTCAATGATTACTGATGTAATTGCTATGATTGGACAGGTTGATGCTGTAGGATCTGATTCAGACTGGTGGGTAGATATTGGAGCCACCTGCCATGTCTGCTCCAGTAAGGAGTGGTTCACCACCTACACACCCACTTCTGAAGCGGTTGTGATGGCGAACCAAGCACAAGCTGAAGTTCTAGGGATCGGGACGGTTATTCTGAAGCTGACTTCTGGCAAGTCTCTGACGCTTCAAGGCGTGAAGCACGTACCTGCTATCGCCAAGAACCTGATCTCGGGAGGTTTACTCTGTAATGCAGGCCTCAGAATGGACATCAATGCTGGCCAGATGGTGATGTCTATCAAGGGAACATATTTCGGAAAAGTTTTTTATACCGAAGGAATGTTCAAGATTCAGCTTGTAAATCAATCCAATGTAATTAATGTAATTAATGAAATCTCTCCTTCTGCTTATACTCTTGAGTTGTGGCATAATAGGTTAGGACATGTTCATTGTAAACGAATAAACAGAATGTCTAGTCTAGGACTTATCTCCAAGTGTGGGGGTAAGGTAGAGAAATGTGAAGTTTGTGCTCAAACAAAGATCACAAGGAAACCCTTTCCTCGGGTTAATCGAAGTACAGATCTTCTGAAGTTGGTACACTCAGATATCTGTGACTTCAAATAGTTCTCTACAAAGGCCGGGATGAAGTATTCCATAACCTTCATCGACGACTTCTCAAAGTATGTGTTCGTCTACTTGCTGAAGGCTAAAGACGAAGCATTCAAGAAGTTCAAGGAGTTCAGAGCCGAAGCTGAGCGGCAGACTGGACAACAACTCAAAAGGATAAGAAGTGATCGAGGTGGAGAGTACAGGTCTCATGTATTCGCATCGTTCTGTAAGGAACATGGAATTGTCAATGAGACTATGGCTCCGTACTCTCCTCAATCAAACGGAGTAGCTGAGAGGAAGAACAGGACGTTGACAGAAATGATAAATTCAATATTGTTGACTGCTGGTCTTCCTAAGTGCTACTGGGGAGAAGCTGCATTGACGGCCACTTTTATTCTAAATAGGGTGCCTCATGCAACTTCTGACATTACTCCTCATGAACTCTGGTTCAAGGTCAGACCAAACTTGAATGTCATTCGAGTGTGGGGGTGTCTGGCATATGTCAAGCTTCCAGATCTAAAGATTCAGAAGCTTGGGACAAGGACTACAAAGACGATCTTCTTAGGGTATGCCGAGAAGAGTGATGCTCGGAGATTTCTTGATATTGAGTCAAATCATATCATTGAATCTCGCGATGCAGAATATTTTGAAGACAAGTTTGCAAGGCACAAGAATATTGTTCGTCTGGATGTTCCGAAGAATAATGAGGGTGCACAAGAGACTGAAGTCTTTAATGAAGATGTGGTCCAAGAAGATCTTGTTGTTGAAACAACGGTTGAACCAGAACAAGCTGAGCCATCAGCTAAGCGTGTGAGGAGGCCGAAGGACTTCGGAAGTGACTTTGTCACCTATCATGTGGAAGCAGATCCGCTTACCTATGGTGAGGCGATGAAGACCAGAGACACAGTTTTCTGGAAGGAGGCGATTGACAATGAGATTGATTCCATCACCTCAAATAACACTTGGGTGTTGGTTGTTCTTCCTGAAGGAGCGAAACCCATCGGATACAAATGGATCTTCAAGAAGAAGATGAAAGCAGACGGAACTATTGACAAGTTCAAGGCTAGGTTGGTAGCCAAGGGGTTTTCTCAGAAGCAGGGGATTGACTACTTTGACACATATGCTCCAGTAGCCCGGATGACCACCATCAGAGTGTTGATTGCTCTCGCAGCAATAAATAAGATGGTGATACATCAGATGGATGTGAATACGGCTTTCCTAAATGGCGAGCTGACCGAAAAGATTTACATGCAACAGCCAGAGGGATTTGTCATCAAAGATCTTGAAGACAAAGTCTGCAAGTTGGTGAAATCCTTGTACGGTCTTAAACAGGCTCCCAAGATGTGGCATAAGAAATTTGACAAAGTTATAAGGTCAAATGGCTACATGGTCAGCGATACGGACAAGTGTGTTTACACGAAGTTCGCTGATGGAAGAGGTGTGATCGTTTGTCTGTACGTGGATGACATGCTTATCCTAGGTACGGATATTAGATGTGTCATGGAGACAAAGAAATTCATCTCAAGCAAGTTCAGTATGAAGGACTTGGGGGAAGCTGATATGATCTTAGGGATCAAGATCATCCGGACAGACACTGGACTAGCGCTGTCACAGTCTCATTATATTGAGAAAATGATCACTCGTTATGGGTATCGGGATCTATCAGGGATCGATACGCCGTACAGGTGTGATCTGAAGCTGAAGCCTAATTCAGGGGAAAGCGTCAGGCAGCTGGAGTATACAAGCGTAATCGGGAGTTTGATGTATGCTACTACTGCCACGAGGCCTGACATAGCTTTTGCCGTGGGAATGCTGAGTCGTTTTACGAGCAATCCAGGTGTTGAACACTGGAAAGGTGTGGAACGGGTTATGAGATATCTCAAGAAGACTCAGACATATGCACTATACTACAGCGGAGATCCTCCGGTAGTGGAAGGCTTCAGTGATGCCAGTTGGTGCTCAGAGGTGGAGAGCGAGAGGTCCACAGGTGGATACATTTTCACAATGGATAGAGCTGCTATATCGTGGAAGTCGAAGAAGCAGACTATTCTCTCGCGGTCATCCATGGAATCTGAGTTCTTTGCACTTGATACCGCAGCCGAGGAAGCAGAATGGCTTCGGGAGCTCATGTATGATCTTCCAGTGGTTGGGGCGCAAATACCGGCAATACCGATATACTGCGACAACCAGGCGACTGCGGCGGTGGCATCAAATGACCTTTTCAACGGGAAGAAGAGGACTGTGCGGTTAAAGTACAGGGCAGTACACGATCTTATCAAGAAAGGTGTTATTGCAGTAATTGACGTTCGGAGTCAGGAGAACCTGGCAGATCCGTTCACCAAGGGCCTCAAGCGCCAGCTGGTCGATGACACAGCTTGTAAAATGGGCTTGAAGGCATTCTGATATTGTATTATTGTATTCCTACCATAAAGTTTTATGCTATTAGTTCAAAGATTTATCTACTAGGCATCTAGCTTTTGGTTCAAGGGAGGTCCACTAATCGGAAGAATATCAGGAACGGTGGGTACATGTTCTATTGGATATGTAGAGGTTACGGACCTATAACCACTGTTGTCTACTGTTGTTTTCTACGGAAAACAGGTCCTATGGGAGGTTGGCTTAAATGCCTTAATGAGTTCTCAGGCATTTGGAATGTCTGGTATGCTTTACAGGAAGCATAGTAGCACAGCACTACAAGGAGTGTGACTCCATGCTATGTGTGGCGGTGACTCCACCATGAGGTTCTCGAAGGAGGTAAAGCCTCGGCTATGTTAGCCAAGTCACAGCGGCATAGCACCGCAAATAGGCAGTTGGCCTAATGCTGTATATTGAATTAAAGAGGGATATAGTCAGCACTACAAAGAGGAGGTGTTCCTCATGTTACGGGTGGCACGACACCACAATGAGGTAAACCCGGCTAGGGATAAGCCTCGGCCTTGCAAGCCATGTCGTAGCGGCGTAACACCGCACAGAAGCGTAAGGCTTCATGCTGGGTAGTTTGGCACTACAAAGGGGCTAGACCTCATGCTACGGGTAGTATGAAACTACGATGAGGTTCCCGGTGATTCGGGGTAAGGTCCTCGGCTTAAGGCCATGTCATAGCGGCGTAGCACCGCAAAGGAAGCGTTGGACGCTTCATGCCATGTCTCTTTAATAAAGAACTCACCTATAGTGTATGGACAAAGAGATATCAGGCCGTCTCTTGAGGGTAAACTTGTAGACGTCCAATATTATACACTGAAACCAGGCTGGCACACGGCCTTAAATGTGCAGCCAGAAGCACATGTAACTACATTATGTGAGTGGAAAGAATTTCAGCTATGATGCAGAATTCAAGGCTTAGTCCTTTCTTGTATTATAGTTTGATTTTTGACTCACGTGGGAAGATTCAAGTCTTAAGTGGCATCTATCCTAAAAGCATAATGGACAGTTACTGTGGGGAACACTCGTACTCATATATATATAGAGATATGTGGGGGATTGTTGGGTTTTTAGCCTTTGGTTTTTGGTTTTTAGTCCCACATCGGCTAGAAAGGAATGTGTATCTCCATATATATGAGTCTTTACTCTTTATGGAGATGCACATGTAGTGCACATGGGTGTGTGCCATGTGGGATTAATTATTAATGGTATAAAGGCTTAATCAACAATTAAGAAGCTGTAAGCTTTTTGCTCTTGGAAATTTATTTCCATGGAGCTAAGCTCCGTTGGAGCTTAGCGACTCGGACTCGGACTCGGACTCGGACTCGAACTCGGACTCGGGCTCGGGCTCGGACTCGGGCTCAAGGGCTCATGAGGCGTAATGTGGTATTTTGTTGGCGCACTTTGTACTTAGCACGTCAGCATCGTCGTTAGGCGCATAGTGTGCTTAAGTTGCGCTTGTTGCGCGAGCCACTTGCGCGACCACGTTGCGCGGCCCGTTATGCGAGCCCAGTTACGCTGGCCCAGTTACGCAGCCCAGTACGCAGCCAGTACGCCCAGTACGCGCAGTGTGCGCAGCGTACGCAGCGTGCGTAGAGTACACAGAGTGCGCAGCGTACGCAGCGTACGTAGAGTGCGCAGTGTGCGCAGCGTACGCAATGTGCGTAGAGTGCGTAGTGTGCGTGTGGCTGGCTGCATATTAGAGCGGGAACGGTTGCAGCAGTTGCTGCACATTGTTCAGCCACTACCCTGAAGTTCAGGCAACTGCTTGGCAACCGCCCCGTGGGCTATATATGCAGGTTCTGTCCTCTCTCTCAGTATTGGAAAAATCAGAATTCCAGAGAGAAAAGAAAACTCTAAGTGTTCTTTAACACAACAGAGTAGTGAGCGTGTTTTTTAACACAAACACTAGTGCGTGGGTTCTGTTATTTCAGAAACAGAAAGAGAAGAATAGAGCCATTGCCAGAGGAGTTCGCCGTCTTCCGAGGAGTCAGAAGAGCAGGAGTGTTCCAAGGTTTTTCGTCAACCTTGCTGGTTCCTGGAAGCTGTTCGCAGAGGGCGAATAAAGCTTTGAGCAACGGTGATAATTCACCCCAGCAATTCCATCTTCTCGCCTGTCACCCTTCTGTTGTCTTTAGCATTTCTGTCAGTATCTTCTTTTTAGAAGGCACTACTGCCAGATTGCTACGATCACGAAAATCTCTTTAGATTATTCGTGAATTACGATATCTTTTTAGATCTCGTAATTTGCAGAATCCTTCTGGATCTCTGTTGCAAAACCTTCTTTAAGGAATTGCATTTGAAACATTGTCTTTACAACTGTTTCAGTTTCTGTATTTTCCATCGAAAAGCGTGTCCCGGCGTTCTCGGAAACAACAAAATATTCATCCATAGGCGTGACGGGGATAATGATGGACTGTCAAATTTTTTGGCAGTCCTATCAATTGGAAAGACAGTCAAAAAATTTTATAGTCCTACATAAATCATTGAACATGTAAGCATTTACAGTCAGTCCTACAAAAAATTTGGTAGTCCTAGCAACCTAAATGTGTTTACAAGCAAGCTAGCATCTCAACAATTAATGATTGTATCAATAACAACTGACAATTCATTTTCCCTCTAATGAAATAATAATACAAATAAGGTACACTGAGTTACTGCAAATTACAAAACAACAGGCAAACTTTACAAGTATACATTCACTAACCAACATCTTATTAGGCCAAATAGTCAATATATAATGTAACAGACATAAAAGCTACAAAATACATTTTAACCTTGTCATCAATGTCAGTAAAGTTGCGCAAAAATATGAGTTCATACCCCCCAAATGTTTCAAGTATCTGCTCCCAGCAAATCCACATGTCATGCTCAATTTAAATTTCTTGTCATATGACATATACAAACAAAGGTGGGTGCAAATTACAACCCTAGGTGATAGAATCTTAGCAAATCTAACAACATATGTCGTGAAAAATTAGTTGAAGTAAACAGATAAATAAGGTTCCTACTACTTCGGAGTGGGATAACATATTGGAACATCATGTTTTTTAGCAGAATCTCAACAATAATTTTGAGATAACAGATGAATAAGTTTTCTTTTAGGACTGTCAAATTTTTTGGCCGTCCTAGCAGTTTGCAGGACTGTTAAAATTTTTAGTAAGTTCATTTTAGGACTTGTAAAAATTTTGACAGTCCTAGCAATATGCAGGACTGCCAATTTTTTTTACAGTCCTAAAATAGAATTTTTTTACAGCAAGTCCATTTTAGGTCAGTCAAAATTGTTGGTAGTCCTAGTAGTATGCAAGACTCAGGACCGGTCCTGAGCTCATGGGGGCTCAGGACGAACTTTCAAAATAAGGCCCCCCCCCATACATAATGTAAAAAAAAAATTTAAAAATAGCTACAACAAAGGATTGAATTTAGAACCTTTAGTAAGGAGTCTAAAGTACTAACCACAATACCACAATAACTTTGTGTCTAAAAGGGTCCATGGTATATATGTCACGTCCCAGAACCAGAATACTGGAGAGCGGGGGCAGACATAGCCAGCTACGTATATGAAATGGATTCCATCTCGCTATACGGTCGCGGCTATCTAGATACATGAGGGTTTACTACAAGCCAACAGTCTCCTATGGTCATGAACAAGCCTAGTGTCTCAATCACAAGCAAGTAAGTAAAGTCACAAGATGTATGATCATTAAATATACAATAATAAGGCGTCCCAAATATTACATATTCAGCTGATCATGAAGCTAGTCGTTCCAAAATATTAGGACTAGCAAGAGTTTCAGTCATACATGATCAACCCTAGGATCTGTCAATCATGTTACAGCCCGTAGGCAGACAGTAAGTAAGTGCAATCGAACTAAACAGGTGCTCGTCGGCTAAACGCCTCAAAAGAATATTTTTATAATAAAGTGGGAGATCAAAGATAAACCCACTCGTTGTCCTGGTTACGTCTAGTCGCCACCGTCGGGCTGAAAAGTCGGTAGATCCTCTGGAGCTGCTCCGAAATCTGGCCATACAAAACCAGCTGGGTCAGACCCCAGAAAGAGCAAGTGCCACAAAGGAAGTTTCACTTAGGAACTAAAACCAGCAATTAACACAATAGTAATAAGGTAGTAAATAAGACAGGAGTTAAGAAAAGCATCACAGGGTGATATACGATGAGATAACCATGGGACTATTCAGATAGCCAGGTTACAACCCGTAAACCAAACAAGGACCGGAGTTGTAACCCTTCGTCTGAACCGAACTTAGAATTCTCACAATTTATTGGTAAAATAAATACAGGCATTCAGGTCATGCAGTAATCTGGAACAGAATCAGGACAAGACTAGACTGGTTAGACTCCATCCAATCATTTCACGGCCAAGCAAGAATTACGGCTTGATACTTTAACTAACTAGGATTATCACAGGCCTAGTTACTAGCAAGATGCAGTGAGATTATTCCACAGCCACAAGCCCTGCAGACCATCCAGGTTACCCAAGTCAAAAATTAGGGGTTGAATTCAGGTGGGTACATCGTCCAGGAAACGTATGTACCCTTAGGTAGCTTGAAGGGTGCAACACATGACAGTGTACTGCAAATGTGTCCTACTCGACGGCAGGCTACAGATCCCAGGTGCGCCCAGGTAACGGGATTGCCTGTAGCTGGAAGATCTCTTTATGACTAATGTATTAATCTAGTTATTAGCCTTAGTCCATTTCAGTAGGTACTCCTGACCGTGGTACTCAGGAGTCCCCTCCTAGACATGATGCAAGACAGGACTGGATTATTTGTACAAGCACAATCGCCCACGGTGTCCAGGTCATTTATACAGGTCATATCATGTCAGGTAGCCGTCGCAACAGCTTATCAAGATATATCATGCTAGGTTATCATGTCAAGTGTACTGGTCAAGAGTGCGTAACGACGGGCCACTATCAGGTCATGTCATGTTCACTTGTTAGGAGTACACCATTACGGGTCACTATCGTGTTCAGGGTACATGTGCTGGGCATCATAGTGCAAGCATTCAATCAGGAGACCCAAGTTGATTTGGGGTTACAAGACATGAATTAACAGTAATAATCAAGTAATAATAATAACTAATCATTAAAGCAAGGTACAGTGAGGGGCCATACGGCTCAGGGTCCAAAGTCCATACGGTTCAGAAATCAAGCTAATACAGTTCAGGACGGTTTGGGGTTCAAGGGCTCATGCGGCCAAGGAATATGAACCCACGAGGTCGGACTGATGCGGGTTCCTGCGGCTCAGGCATATGCAGTTAGGAATGATCTCATGCGGCTGGGAGGAGAACAGTACATGCGGCTGAATAGGGTCAGGCGCATGCGGCTGATAAAGGAAAAGCCTATGCGGCTAAGGACAGGGCAGGAACTATGCGGCTAAAGATATCAATCCTCATGCGGCCAGCAGGAAGAGAGGGCGCATGCGACTGAGTCAGAGCATTCATGCGGCTGGGAAGATGGATTCTCATACGGCTGAAATGATCACGAGCAAATGCGGCTGCGCCATGCCTAAGTCTTATGCGGCTGCAGGAAAATGAACGCGCATGCGGCTGGAAAAGAATACGAGCCTATGCGGCTCAGGTAGACGGAGTCCATGCGGCTCGGATTATGCCGAAGCTTATGCGGCTGGAAGACTCGCCGCATGAAGGTTCATGCGGTCAAGTGCTGCCATACGGCTAAGGGGGTTCATGCGGTCAGCACTGTTCTTCTTCTCCACTTGTCCGAGAAGAAGAACCAAGAAGTTCAGGGTGCCGAGGCTCATAATTTCTTCATCCTAAGTCCAAATCCAGACTTCCTTAGGTCAAAACGGGGCAGAATGAAATGCTCTACAACATAGAACCATAAAAACTTAGAAATAACAAGATTAGATAGATCAAAACCCAGGAAATCCGAAAATAAGATCTACAAGAATCTAGCCATGGAAAGTAAAAATGCCAAGTACTAAAGTAAGTTAAAATGCTGTAAGGAAGAGAATGAAGCAAAAAAATTTGAGTTCCTCTATGAAGCAAGCTGCACTTGCCTAGACCTCACTCTCTCTGGTAGGTAAAGAATTAATGGAGGAAGGAAGAAGAGTAATAAAGAGAGAGAAGGAAGTTGGGGTTAATAAATGGTAGTGGTGGTGGTAGGTAGGTGGTTCGCCCCTTGGTCCATGATGAACCAATAGCAATCCCAAACCGAACCAAGAATAAACCAAGCCAAGAAGGAAGCTAAGCAAGGAATCATGCAATACAATACAAGATAAAGTACGTACACGTATTCTAAAAATACGTAATACGAATCACAGGCATTACAACTCTACCCACCTTAAAAGAATTCCGTCCTCGGAATTTAATTAAGAGGCTAGAGAGACGAGGACAAGCTATATTAATCACAAGCAAGCTATAACTAGGTAATCAATCACTCATTCAAGCAAAGAATCGAAGGCATGAGGCATAAGGAAGACATTATACCTCACGAGTCAAACAAGTCGGGATATCGCGATCGGATATCATCCTCATGCTCCCACGTTGACTCACCTAAAGAGTGATGACCCCAAGCAACTCGGACTAACTTGATAGTCTTGTTCTTGAGTGTCTTCTCTCTCCGGTCCAATATAGACACAGGCCTCTCCTCAAACGAAAGTTTGGTACCAACAACCAATTCCGAATAATCCAGGATGTGGCTCGGGTCCGTGATATACCGTCATAATTGGGATACATGGAACACGTCATGCACCTCGCTTAGCGACGACGGAAGAACGAGATGATAGGACACATCTCCTACTCGCTCCAGAATGTCAAATGGCCCTATATACCTAGGACTAAGCTTTCCCCGCACGCCGAAACGAATAACGCCATGGTTAGGAGAAATCCTCAGGAATACATGGTCACCGACAGAAAACTCGAGAGGGCGCCGATGAGAATCGGCCCAATGGCGCTGGCGATCTTGGGTAACTCGAAGATGATTCCTGATTCTCCTGACCACTTCAACTGTCTGGGCAATCATTTCTGGGTCGAGCATCTGCCTCTTTTCTACATCATTCTATGCTAGCGGAGATCTGCACTTCCTACCATACAGTGCCTCGAACGGTGTCATCTGCATACTGGCCTAGAAACTGTTGTTGTACGAGAACTCCACCAGGTGCAGGTGATCTTTCCACGAACCACCGAAGTCAAGTGTACAAGATCTCAACATGTCTTCCAGAGTTTGGATTGTACGCTCCGACTGACCATCTGTCTGCGGATGATATGCTGAACTGAACTGGAGACGAGTTCCCAAACTCTCCTGCAGGCTACGCCAAAAGTGCAACATAAATCTGGAATCTCGGTCTGAGGTGATACTGACTGGAATACCATAAAATATGACGATCTGCCTGAGATACATCTCCGTTAGCTGAGCCGTCGATTGACCAACTCTAAATGGAAGAAAGTGAGTCACCTTCGTGAGCCGATCAACTATAACCCAGATAGCATCTCTACCAGCTGGGGATCTAGGTAATTCAGTCACAAAATCCATGGTCACATGCTCCCACTTCCATTCTGGAATCGGCAAGGGCTGAAGAAGTCCAGCGAGCCTCTGATGTTCAGCCTTAACTTGTTGGCAGACTAAACAACGAGAGACAAACCGGGTTATCTCTCTCTTCATGCCATTCCACCAGAAATGCTGACGGATATCGCGGTACATCTTCGTACCGTCTGGATGAATGGAATACTGAGAACTGTGAGCCTCTGCCATGATCTCCTATCTGACATCTCCACTGGGTACACAAAGATGCTTACCATGCCTAAGTGTACCGTCTTCATGAATGAATAACTCGGGTCGCCGGCCTGCCTCATACTCTGCTCTGAGTCGCTGAAGCTTGGAATCTGCTGACTGCGCCATCCGGATCCTCTCGACTATGGTGGACTGAACTTGCATACTGGCCATCAATGCCACACTGGAAGGGAGAACAACTTCAATACCCATCTTCTGAAGATCTGCTAACAGCTCCGGTTCTGCTGTTAGAAAATAAACTTCGCCTCTCCTGCTCAATGCATCTGCAACGACGTTGGCCTTCCCAGGATGATACTGCAAGTTGACATCATAATCCACAAGAAGCTCCAGCCACCTCCTCTGACGCATGTTAAGATCCTTCTGGGTAAAAACATACTTCAGGCTCTTATGGTCGGTAAAAATCTCTACCCTATCTTCGTACAAGTAGTACCTCCACAACTTAAGTGCAAACACTACTGCTGCCAGCTCCAAGTCATGGGTTGGATAATTCCTCTCATGATCACGAAGTTGTCGTAAAGCATAAGTTATTACCTTCCCATGCTGCATCAGAACACATCCTAAACCTCTGCCCGAAGCATCACAATATACGGAGAATCCTTCGGTTCCATCTGGAAGCACGAGAATGGGAGCCGTCATCAAGCCTCGCTTCAACTTTTTGAAAGAATCCTGGCACTCTGCTGTCCAAGCAAACTGCACATCCTTGTGGGGCAACTGGGTCAATGGTGCCGAGATCCGGGCAAAGTCTGAAACAAACCGCCGGTAGTAACTGGCCAATCCAAGAAAACTGCGAACTTCTGCAACTGTACTGGGTACCGGCCATGACTCAATAGCCACGATCTTCTGGGGATCCACATCTACTCCTCCTCGGGTGATGATGTGACCCAAGTACGAAATGCGATCGAACCAGAACTCGTATTTACTGAACTTGGCATACAACTGGTGCTCCCTGAGAATCTGGAGGACAACACGGAGATGCTGCTCATGCTCCGCCTCGCTACTGCTGTAGACCAGGATGTCATCCAAGAACACAATCACAAACTGATCCAAGTAAGGCATGAAAATACGATTCATGAGATCCATGAATACAGCCGGCGTATTGGTCGCTCCAAATGGTATCACTAGGAACTCCCAATGCCCATACCTAGACCTGAAAGCTGTCTTCGGGATGTCCTGCTCTCTGACTCTGATCTGATGATATCCTGAGCGCAAGTCGATCTTCGAAAATACTGCTGCCCCTTTGAGCTGATCAAACAAGTCATCTATCCTCGGGAGAGGGTATCTGTTCTTGATTGTCACTGAGTTCAAGGTACGATAATCAATACATAACCTGGACGTACCATCCTTCTTTTTTACAAGAAGCATCGGGGCTCCCCAAGGCGATCCACTAGCACGAATGAATCCCTTGGTTCGAAGTTCTTCAATCATCTTGTACAATATCTATAACTCTGAAGGCGCCATCCTGTAGACTCTTTCTGATACTGGGGCTGTCCCAGGAATCAAGTCAATGGTGAACTCGATCTCCCGCTCTGGCGACATACCTGGAAGCTCTTCTAGAAAAACATCTGGAAACTCTTCGACTATTCGGGGCAACTGTACTGCTGCTACGGCCATCCGCAACACTGAAGGAGAAGGCTAAACCTCGCCCCGGGAGAAGGAAAACTCTGGCTCGCCTGGAATGCTGAAAACAACCCTACCAATATGGCAGTCTATTCTAGCATACTGGTTCCTCAACCAATCCATCCCTAGGACCACATCATAATCGGCCATCGGGAACTCTATCAATCTAGCGGAAAATTCCTTACCGCTAACTACGATCCGACACGAGGAAAACACCCTATCGACTCCCATAAGTCCGTTACCAGTAAGTATATTGAGCCTTACTGATAATGACTCAGGCTCCAATCCTATCCGTGTCACGAATCGTGCAGACATAAAAGAATGTGATGCACCAGAATCAAATAAAGCTGAAACTGGAAAGGAGTTGACGAGAATAGTACCTGCCACTACCTCTTCTGGTGCCAACCTTTCCTCTGCGGTCATCACCATAGCATGACCATGCCCTCGGGGTACTGGTCCCCTCTGCTGAAATCCTCGCTGCCTATTCTGACTCAAGGCTTGGGCCAGAGTATGCTGCTGGGGGTTCTGGTGCTGGAATACCTGGGACTGAGGCAGCAAGGGCCTCGGCAATGGACACTGCTGCTGCTGGACCGGAGCTGGTCCTCTCACCGAAGAGCTAGAAAGGTTGGACAATAATGAACCACCCCTATTCGGGCAGGATCCAACCCTATGGTCTGCTGCTCCATAAGCCAGACACAATCCCTGTGCCCTGCGGCACTCTGCCACTACATGGCCTGGCTTTCCACAATGAGAACATCCCACTGCGGAAGACTGCTTCTGCTTCTACTGCTGCTGAGGGTACGTCGGGACTGAATGCTGAACCGACGTCACTGGCCGCCCGCCTTGAAGCTCTAATAGTCAAAGCCCTGGCTGCCGGGGCTGGGGCTGAAGACTGATTCATCTGGCCGTGGGATCTCTTCCGACCTCCGGCCCTATCCACAATCCTCTGGGAGGTATACTCATGCCTCCTAGCTGCTCTCAAGACTGTATCAAAAGTTTGATGCTCAAACTGCTTAACTGCCAATAGAATCTCCAGGTGAAGTCCCTGCTGGAATCGCTGGGCTCTATCATACTCGGTTGCCACCAAAGTGGGAGCAAACCGACTGAGTCTCGAAAACTCGGCCGCATATCCATCGACCATCCTATCCATCTGCTTCAGATTGGTAAATCTTGTCTGTAGATCATATCAAGCTACAGCATCAAAATACTTGGTCTGGAATCTCTCTCTGAGTACTGTCCAAGCAATGGGTGCTGCTAATCCAACGGCCTGAGCCGCCCACCAGCTGCGGGCCAAATCCAATAACTACAGGCGCACTACGGCCACCTTCTCGTTCTATGGGGTCCTGGCGGCTTCTAGAATCACCTCTGTGTCCTGAAGCCAAGCATCTACAGCGATAGCATCTTCACTACCGTCGAAGAAGGGAGGGTTCAAGCGCTTAAAGCTATTGGCCGTGCTGTTACCCTGATGACCTCCTCTGGTCAGAGCATCCGTCACTGCCTGGTACAAGGCATCTCCACGATGATCTTGGGAAGCTATCAAGGTCCTAACGAGACCTACCAAAGTGCCATCATCAGGTTCGGCAGGCTGAACTGGCCGGACTGGTGGCTCTCCGTCAGAAGGCACGACTCTGGAGGCTACTTCGGAATGCTGGACTTGATCCCCGGGTTACTGCTGATCTACGGGAAGTTCTCCGCCTTGCTGATCGGCAGGTCCAGGAACGATGCCGCTGAAGAAGACGACATGAGGAACAATAAGGAAGGACCAGGATAGATCAACGATACAAGCATATGATCAGGACAAGAATCCAGGGATTCAGAAGATACGAACAGAGATCAAGGCGAATACTGATTGAGACATCTATTCGGTAAATCCTCACATATCTTGATTTACAAGACCTGTATAGGCCACCACTTAAACCATGTCACGCCCCAGAACCAGAATACTGGAGAGCGGGGGCAGACATAGCCAGCTACGTATATGAAATGGATTCCATCTCGCTATACGGTCACGGCTGTCTAGATACATGAGGGTTTACTACAAGCCAACAGTCTCCTATGGTCATGAACAAGCCTAGTGTCTCAATCACAAGCAAGTAAGTAAAGTCACAAGATGTATGATCATTAAATATACAATAATAAGGCGTCCCAAATATTATATATTCAGCTGATCATGAAGCTAGTTATTACAAAATATTAGGACTAGCAAGAGTTTCAGTCATACATGATCAACCCTAGGATCTGTCAATCATGTTACAGCCCGTAGGCAGACAGTAAGTAAGTGCAATCGAGCTAAACAGGTGCTCGTCGGCTAAACGCCTCAAAAGAATATTTTTACAATAAAGTGGGAGATCAAAGATAAACCCACTCGTTGCCCTGGTTACGTCTAGTCTCCACCATCGGGCTAGAAAGTCGGTAGATCCTCTGGAGCTGCTCCAAAATTTGGCCATACAAAACCAGCTGGGTCAGACCCCAGAAAGAGCAAGTGCCACAAAGGAAGCTTCACTTAGGAACTAAAACCAGTAATTAACACAATAGTAATAAGGTAGTAAATAAAACAGGAGTTAAAAAAAGCATCACAGGGTGATATACGATGAGATAACCATGGGACTATTCAGATAGCCAGGTTACAACCCGTAAACCAAACAAGGACCGGGGTTGTAACCCTTCGTCTGAACCGAACTTGGAATTCTCACCATTTATCGGTAAAATAAATACAGGCATTCAGGTCATGCAGTAATCTGGAACAGAATTAGGACAAGACTAGATTGGTTAGACTCCATCCAATCATTTCACGGCCAAGCAAGAATTACGGCTTGATACTTTAACTAACTAGGGTTATCATAGGCCTAGTTACTAGCAAGATACAGTGAGATTATTCTATAGCCACAAGCCCTGCAGACCATCCAGGTTATCCAGGTCAAAAATTAGGGGTTAAATTCATGTAGGTACATCGTCCAGGAAACGTATGTACCCTTAGGTAGCTTGAAGGGTGCAACATATGATACTGTGCTAGAAATGTGCCCTACTCGACGGCAGGCTACAGATCCCAGGCGCGCCCAGGTAACGGGATTGCCTGTAGCTGGGAGATCTCTTTATGACTAATGTATTAATCTAGTTATTAGCCTTAGTCCATTTCAGTAGGTACTCCTGACCGTGGTACTCAGGAGTCTCCTCCTAGACATGATGCAAAATAGGACTGGATTATTTGTTCAAGCACAATCGCCCACGGTGTCCAGGTCATTTATACAGGTCATATCATGTCAGGTAGCCGTCGCGACAGCTTATTAAGATATATCATGCCAGGTTATCATGTCAAGTGTACTGGTCAAGAGTGCGCCACGACGGGCCACTATCAGGTCATGTCATGTTCACTTGTCAGGAGTGCACCACTACGGGTCACTGTCTTGTTCAGGGTACATGTGCCGGGCATCATAGTACAAGCATTCAATCAGGAGACCCAAGTTGATTTGGGGTCACAAGACATAAATTAACAGTAATAATCAAGTAATAATAATAACTAATCATTAAAGTAAGGTACAGGAAGGGGCCAAGGAATATGAACCCACGAGGTCGGACTGATGCGGCTCCCTGCGGTTCAGGTATATGCAGTCAGGAATGATCTCATGCGACTGGGAGGAGAACAGTACATACGGCTGAATAGGGTCAGGCGCATGCGGCTGATAAAGGAAAAGCCTATGCGACTAAGGACAGGGGCAGGAACAATGCGGCTAAAGATATCAATCCTCATGCGGCCAGCGGGAAGTGAGGGTGCATGCGACTGAGTCAGAGCATTCATGCGGCTGGGAAGATGGATTCTCATGCGGCTGAAATGATCACGAGCATATACGGCTGTGCCATGCCTAAGTCTTACGCGGCTGCAGGAAAATGAACGCACATGCGGCTGGAAAAGAATACGAGCCTATGCGGCTCAGGTAGACGGAGTCCATACGGCTCGGATTATGCCGAAGCTTATGCGGCTGGAAGACTCGCCGCATGAAGGTTCATGCGATCAAGTGCTGCCATGCGGCTAAGGGGGTTCATGCGGTCAGCACTGTTCTTCTTCTCCACTTGTCCGAGAAGAAGTACCAAGAAGTTCAGGGTACCGAGGCTCATAATTTCTTCATCCCAAGTCCAAATCCAGACTTCCTTAGGTCAAAACGGGGCAGAATAAAATGCTCTACAACATAGAACCATAAAAACTTAAAAATAACAAGATTAGATAGATCAAAACCCAGGAAATCCGAAAATAAAATAAACTTAGATCTACAAGAATCTAGCCATGGAAAGTAAAAATGCCAAGTACTAAAGTAAGTTAAAATGCTGTAAGAAAGAGAATGAAGCAATAAAATTTGAGTTCCTCCATGAAGCAAGCTGCACTTGCCTAGATCTCACTCTCTCTGGTAGGTGAAGAATTAATGGAGGAAGGAAGAAGAGTAATGAAGAGAGAGAAGGAAGTGGGGGTTAATAAATGGTAGTGGTGGTGGTAGGTAGGAGGTTCACCCCTTGGTCCATGATGAACCAATAGCAATCCCAAACCGAACCAAGCCAACCCGAACCAAGAATAAACCAAGCCAAGAAGGAAGCTAAGCAAGGAATCATGCAATACAAGATAAAGTATGTACACGTATTCCAAAAATACGTAATACGAACCACAGGCATTACAATATACTAGTTCGATTTTGAGATACAAAATTATTAAGATATTTATCTTTAAACTATTTTTTTGGGCCCCTCGTGATCCAGGGGCCCTGGACGGTCGCTCTGGCCGTCCTGGGTCAGGGCCGACCCTAGCAAGATTGTCCAAACTCAAAATCATAAGGCAATATGATACGCAATATGATACGCAATATGAAACGACAATGTGATACGCAATATGCTACGCAAAATTATACAGCAATATGATACGCAATATGACATGACAATATGATACGACAATATAATAATATAGCAATCTCACAATCAACATCACATTTTAGTTAACACAAACTCAAAATCATATAAGTTCTCCAAGGAACCACAAAAGTTCACTAACAAATTATTATTGTTGTCCAACAAACCACAAAAGTTCACCAACAAAATTCAAAGTATTTAAGTTTCTAATTATCATGATGCCTCTTAGTGCGTTGATCTTCTACTTCGAGAAACGGTAAATCGATGGCGTTGCAGTGTCTTGGCTTCTACGTTTTCTAACTTGAGAGGTGCCTTTGTTCTCTCATAGTTGTTGGTTTCTCAATAACTCTTCCAGCTTGACGTGGCTTACGCTCCGATGCAGTATAGCATTTTCTTTTAGGACCGACGTCAACGTCCTTCTACTTCGGTTCGCGACTATAGATATTAAAATTTAATTGACAAAGATTGAAATTTAATTAACAAATAATCAAATTTTGACAGTTAAGGACTGTCAAATTTTTTGGCAGTCCTAGATACTATCAGGGCTGCCAAAAACCGTGCTGCTAGAACTGCCAAAAAATTTGGCAGTCCTAAAAAAATTTCATGCAGTGGGAATAATTTATGTATACATATAATTTTTGTTCTACCACTAGGTAATTTTTTATATTCAATAATTTTTGACAGTCCTAAACTTCATCTTCTCCCTACAATAATTTTTTCAATCTATTTTAACAATTCTAGGATTAGAAATTTCTTCCAAAATAATAATATCAACCGAATACAATAAGCATTAGAGTTTATACCTTGTTTGTGAGTAGCCTTTGGGTGCCATCTCTGAAACTGGGAACAAGATTGGAAAGGAATCTAGAATTTTATTGGAGATGGAGAAGATGGAGGTGGTGGAGAAGAAGTGGAGGTTTGAGAGATTTTTGGAAGAAAAAGAGAGTGAGTAAAATATTGGAACGAAGGAAGAAAATTGGGGGGGGGGAGGGTTGGGTTTGGGGGCAGCCGTAAAAAATGGGTTGTCTTGGGTAAATTTTTTTCAAATATGGACTAGTCCCAATCCTGGACTAGTCCTGAGTAAGAAGTAAAGTGCCTTTATAATTAGCCAAAAAGAAAACCTTTAAAACTGGAAGATCTTTTTTCTACCAAACTGGAAGATCTTTTTTCTATCAAACTGTTATATCAAATATATTTATTTCTGCAAAATTGGAAGAGCAATGTTCCCTCAAACGGCTCATTGGGGGTTGGAAAGAATTTGTGATCGATAACATGCTAATTATTGGAGACGAGTGTGTTTTGGAGCTCATGGATGACAAGAATATCCAGTTCGAACTTCATATCCTAAGCGGGGAAGTTCCTGAGATCCCAATCATATCGAGTAAAACTACTAAAAAGTGTTGTATGCATATTGTTGGTACATGCAGTGTTCTTAGAACTCGTAAAAAACTTTAGAAAGCCATGAATGTGGAATCACATCGTATAGTATAGGTGTTAAGCATTTGTATTAAGCCATGAATTACAAATTACAAGTATTTGTTGCTTTGTGTTAAGGATAGTATATGTGTGCTTATATATATTTTCTTATTTATCGCTTTGTAATAAGAGTCCAGATCGGGAGCCCCCCAGCGGGAGCCCCCCAAAAGCCCCCCTTCTAGTGCACCGTTGGATCGAGGAAACACACCTGCAGGTCCCATGCAGCCCGCTCGATCCAACGGTGCACTAGGAAGGGAGACTTTTGGAGGGCTCCCGCTGGGGGATTTTTGATCCGGATAATTAATATATTTAATAATTTATTTTAACATTTTTTGATCTTAATAATTGTGTGGTAATTATAAATTAACAAGAAAGAAAAAATAAATAAATGTGTGAATGTGCTGAGGGGTAGGGGTGGGGTGGGGTAGGGGTGTAATCTCTTTTTTTTTCAAAAGTGGTTATCTTATCATTTCTATCACGTCCCGGTTCCGTAGAATCATTCATCCTCGCCTTGATCTCTGGAACCGATCGTCCTCACTTGGACGTGGTGTCATGCAAGCCTAAGTTGCGATTGCACAAGGTCAAAACTTGCACAACAACAAAATAGACTAAATTAACAAACAATAATGCAGCGAAACTTTAAATGCAAAAAATCAAATTTGTAACACAGAGATTGGAACAGAAATAACTTCTTTATTGATAACTTGATAGGAAATATAAAATACTTTTGCTTGCGACTCATAATGCCATAGTTTGCTTACATCATTTTTTTGAAAATAGCCATAATGTCCATACAACATATCTCTTCACTAAAACGAAGATAAAAAACACTTTTAAAAGAAATTGCTAAACTTGAACTTGAAAAGCTTTGAGTCGGCCGAGCAAGGTTCCACTGGATTGGACAAGCTTCTAGTGCCTCTTAACATCCTTCTGTCTCTTGCTATCTAAAATGATGCCCATAACGTGAGTCAGTACATAATACGTATTGGTAAGCGGTCGTGAACAGACCCGCCTAAATTAACACTAAGTAAATATGTGGACTAACAGCTATTTATTAAGTGATCTTTACTTGTCTAGCTTCTTTTTAAACAATTCATAAGAAGAAACATAAAGTAAAAGATCTTCACTTATATAGTGATTTCTTACTCACAGTCGACGATTCATCCCTTCACAAGATAATGATTATCACAATTTGCAATATATATGAATGAACCTTACATTCTGTCTCTGCATTCTGTTAGGTTTGTAATAATCTTATTATATGCATGAAACCTAACTACATGGTGGTCCATGGGTCATTTTTTATGATTAGCAGCTGTAACTTACGGTTCAGCTTTTCATTAATAGACATAATATCCCTCTGATCGCGAGATCTAGTATTTACCTCAGGGTGCTATCACAATCACTCCTAGGCCGAGTGATCCCCAGTTCTCCAGTAAACACCCAAGTGACTATTACCTTATGCGCAAGTTGTCAGAGACCAATGTATGATCTATGTTTCTATCAGGTAAATCTTAACAGTACAATAGTTAAACTATACATTCGATCATGACTTTTCTTCTTCTTCTTGTTACGGAGCCATAACTGTCACCTCCGTTTTCCGTTATACGTTTTTCCAGTATACGTGTACGGAATCCCGACCCGTAGTTGGACTTGTCTTGCTTAGCTTGATCCTGGTTTAATATTTTTGCCTTGGTTTATTTTGGGTTCATACTGGTTCGGCTTGGCTTGGCTTGGTTTATTTGGTTGGGCTCGGTTTGTTGGGACTTGGCCCAACATGCTAACCCCCTCTTTATAAGCCACCAACCCCTTTTTCTCTCCTCATTCACTTCTTCATTTACTTCTTCCTCCATTAACTCTCTCTACCTACCAAGAGCTTAGGCAAGTACAACTTGCTTCATGGAGGAACTCAATTTTTGTTGTTCCATTCTCTTCCTCACGAGATTCTAAGACACTTTAGTACTTAGCATTTTTAATTTTTATGGTTCATTTCATGTAGATCTAAGTTGTTGTATTTTTGAATTTTTTGGATTTTGATCTATCAAATCTTGTTATTTTCAAGTTTTGATTGTTCCATATTGTAGAGAATTTCGTTCTACCCCATTTTGACCTTGGAAATCTGGATTTTGACTTTAAATGAAGGATTAATGGAGCTTGGAAGCCATGACTTCTATGGTTCTTCTTCTTGGATCCTTGGAGAAGAAGAATAGCCTCATGCGGCCAGTCTTATGCGGCAACCTCATGCGGCCAGTCTCATGCGGCAACCACATGCGGCCAGCCTTATGCGCCAGCCCCTTGCGGCCAGCCTTATGCGGCAGCCCCATACGGCCAGCCTCATGCGACAGTCCCATGCGGCCAGCCTTATGCGGCACCCTCATGCGGCCAGCCTTATGCGGCACCCTCATGCGGTCAGCCTTTTGAGGCAACCCTCATGCGGCCAGCCTTTTGCGGCAACCCTCATGCGGCCAGTCTTTTGCGGGAACCCCCATACGGCCAGTCTTTTGCGTTAACCCTCATGGCAGGGTTATGTTTTGGACGTGGCATGATTTCAATATTGGCATAACTTTTACATGAACACGACATGATAGAGTAGGGATGGAACACGATAGTGACCCGTCGTGGTGCACACTTGACAAATAACATGACATGATAGTGGCCCGTCGTGGTGCACTCTTCATAAGTAAACCTAACATGATATCCTCGATATGCTGTTGCGACGGCTAGCATGACATGACAAGAATGAATGTCCTAGATACCGTGGGCGATTGTGTTTGTACAAATGAACCAATATTGTCTTACATCATGTCTAGGGCAGGGACTCCTGAGTACCACGGTCAGGGGTACCTACTGAAACTGGCTAAGGGTAATAACTAGAATAATTCAGTAGTCATGAAGAGATTTCCTAGCTACAGGCAATCCCGTTATCTGGGCGCCCCATCATGGAATTTGTAGCCTGCCGTCGAGTAGGGCACATTTTCAGCACACTGTCATATGTTGCACCCTTCAAGCTACTTAAGGGTACATATGTTTCTTGGACGATGTACCCGCATGAACTCAACCCCTAATTGCGTTCGGGTAACCTGGATGGTCTGCAGGGCTTGTGGCTGTTGGAATAATCTTATTACATCTTGCTAGTAACTAGGCCTGTGATAACCCTAGTTAGTTAAAGTATCAAGCAATACTTATTGCTTGGCCGTAAATGTTGGATGGAGTCTAACCAGTCTAGTCTTGTCCTGATCTTATACAAGATTGTTACATGACCCGATTGCTTGTGTTACCTTATCGATAAATGGTGGAAAACCAAGTTCCGTTCAGATGAAGGGTTACAACCCCGATCCTTGTTTGGTTACGGGTTGTAACTTGGTTATCTAAATTGTCTTATGCTTATCTTATCGTATATTATCATGATTTTCTATATTTCCAGTCCTTTATTATATAATTATGTTCTTGTGCTAATTGCTGGTTTTAGTTCTTAAGTGAAGCCTCCTTTGTGGTACTTGCTCTTTCTGGGATCTGACCCAGCTGGTTTTGCGTGGCCAGATACCGGAGCGGCTCCAGAGGATCTCCCTACCTTTCAGCCAGATGGTGACCACCAGGCGTAACCCTGGCAACGAATGGGTTTTATTTTTACTCTCCCACTCTATTGTAAAAATAATCTTTTGAGGCGTTTAGCCGACGAGCACGTGTTTGCTCGATTGTACTTTACTTATTGTCTACCTATGGGCTGTAGCATGATTAACAAATCCTAGGGTTGATCATGGATGACTGAAACTCTTGCTAGTCTTCATATTTTGTATAACTAGCTTCATGATCATCCAAATATATAATGTATGGAATACCTTACTATTGTATATTTGGTGCTCTGACATCTTGTAAACTGTTATTATTTCCTTGAGATTGAGACAGTAGGCTTGTTCATGACCATAAGAGACTGACGGCTTGTAGTTAAACCCTTATGTATCTAGACAGCCGTGACCGTATAGCGAGGTAGATTGCACTTCAATATACGTAGCTGGCTGTGTCTGCCCCCGCTCTCTAGTATTCTGGTTCTGGGGTATAACACGATTTAAATGGTGGCCCATGTAGGTCTTGTAAATCAAGGTATGTGAGGGTTTACCGAATAGATGTCTCAATCAACACTCGCCCTTGATCTCTGCTCGTACCCTCTAAATTCCTCAAATCTTGACCTGATCACATGCTTGTATCTTTGATCTATCGTGGTCCTTCCTTATTGTTTCCTGTGTCGTCTTCTTCAGCGATATTGCTCCTGGTCCTGCCAATCAGCCGGAAGGAGCTCAGCGAGTACCACCGCAACAAGAGGATCAAGCTCAGCACTCAGGAGCAGCTTTCCGAGTCATGCTTCTCGGAGGTCCGGAACCCCCAGTGCAGCCAGCCCAGCTTACAAGGCAGGATGATGAAGTCTTGGTTGGACTCATCAGGGAGTTGCTTGTATCACATGATCGTTGAGGTGATGCATTGCACCAGACAGTACAAGATACTCTGAGCAAAGGTGGTCATCAAGGTAACAGTGCGGCCAACAGCTTCATGCGCTTGAACCCTCCCTTCTTTGATGGCAGGGAAGATACTATTGCCGCAGACGCTTGGCTGCTGGATACTGAGGTTATTCTAGAAGCAGCCATGACTCCAGAAGACGAGAAGGTGGCAATGGTGCGCTTGCAGTTATTGGATCTAGCCCGCAGCTGGTGGGCGGCGCAGGCCGTTGGATTAGTGGTACCTATTGCCTGGACAGTATTTCGTGAGAGATTTTGGACCAAGTACTTTGACGTTGTAGCTCGGTAGCTCGGTATGATCTACAGACGAGGTTCACTAATTTGAAGCAGATGGGCAGGACGGTTGATGGATATGCGACCGAGTTTTCTAGATTTAGTCGGTTTGCTCTCACCATGATGGCGATCGAGTTCGACAGAGCTCAGTGGTTCCAGCAGGGAATCCACCTGGAGATTTTACTAGCAGTAAAGCAGTTTGAGCATCAGACTTTTGATGCAGTATTGAGAGCAGCTAGGAGACATGAGTATACCTCCCAGAGGATTGTGGATCGGACCGGAAGTCGAAAGCGGTCTCACGACCAGATGAACTAGTCTTCAGCACCAGCCCCGACAGCTAGGGCTTTGACTATTGGAGCTCCGAGGCGGGCGGCTTCCATTACGTTGATTCAGTATTCGATCCCAGTATTTCTCCAGCAGCAGAAGCAGTCTTCCGCAATGGGTTGCACTCATTATGGGAAGCCAGGGCATGTGGTATCAGAATGTTGTAGAGCACATGGCTTATGCTTGGTTTGTGGGACACCGGACCACAGGGTTGGGAACTGCCCGAATAGGGGGAGTTCATCTTCTTCATCCTTTTCTAGTCCCTCGGTTAGGGGACCAGCCCCAGTATCAGTCCAGCAACAGCAGCAGCACCCGTTCCCGAGGCCCTTGCCGCCTCAGGCCCAAGCATTTCAGCAGCAGAACCCCCAATAGTATGCACAAGTCCAAGCTCAGACCCAGAACCGCCAGAGAGGTTTCTAGCAGAGGGGACCAGCACCCAGAGGGCAAGGTCAGGCTATGGCCTTGACCGTGGAGGAAGAGTTAGCTTCAGGTGAGGTGGTGTTAGGTACCATTCTCGTCAATTCTTTTCCAGTATCAGTATTATTTGATTCGGGTGCATCGCATTCATTTATGTCTGCACGATTCGCTATACGGGTAGGACTGGAGCCCGAGTCATTATCAGTAAGGCTTAATATACTTACTGGTAATGGTCTTTTGGGAGTAGATAGAGTGTTTTCTTCGTGTCGAATCGTAGTTAGCGGTAGAGAGTTTTTCACTAGGTTGATAGAATTTTCGATGGCCGACTATGACGTGGTCTTAGGGATGGATTGGTTGAGGGACCAGTATGCTAGGATAGATTGCCATATCGGCAACATTATTTTTAGTATTCCTGGTAAGCCAGAGTTTTTATTCTTCCGAGGCAGAATAGAACGTTCTCCTCTAGTATTTCGGAGGGCAGTTGCAGCAGCAGTTCAGTTTTCCCGAGTTATAGAAGAGTTTCCCGATGTTTTCCCCGAGGAGCTTCCAGGTATGCCACCAGAGAGAGAGATCGAGTTTACCATAAACTTGATCCCTGGAACAGTACCAGTGTCAGAGAGAGTCTACCGGATGGCACCGTCAGAATTGGAGATTTTGTATAAGATGATTGAAGAACTCAGGACCAAGGGATTCATCCGTACTAGTGGATCGCCTTAGGGAGCTCTGATACTTCTTGTGAAAAAGAAGGATGGTACATCCAGATTATGTGTTAACTATCGTACCTTGAACTCAGTGACAATCAAGAACAGATATCCTCTCTCGAGGAAAGATGACTTATTTGATCAACTCAGAGGAGCGGCAGTATTCTCGAAGATTGATTTGCGGTCAGGATACCACCAGATCAGAGTCAGAGAGCAGGACATCCCGAAGACGATATTTAGATCCAGGTATGGGCATTGGAAGTTCCTTGTTATGCCCTTTGGAGCAACAAATGCGCCGGCTGTATTCATGGACCTCATGAATCGTATCTTCATGCCTTATTTGGATCAGTTCGTGATTGTGTTCATAGATGACATTCTGGTCTACAACAAGCATGAAGCGGAGCATGAGCAGCATCTCAAAGTTTTCCTCCAGATTCTCAGAGAGTACCAGTTGTATACGAAGTTTAGTAAATGTGATTTCTGGCTCAATCGTATTTCATACTTGGGTCATATGATCACCAGAGGAAGAGTAGAAGTGGATCCCCAGAAGATCGTGGCTATTGAGATGTGGCCGGTACCCAGCACAGTTGCAGAAGTTTGCAGTTTTCTTAGCTTGGCCGGCTACTACCGGCGATTTGTTTCAGACTTTGCTCGGATTTCAGCACCACTGATGCAATTGACCCGCAAGGATGTGCAGTTTGCTTGGACCGTAGAATGTCAGGATTTTTTTGAGGAGTTGAAGCAAGGTTTGATGACGGTACCCATTCTCACGCTTCCAGATGGGACCGGAGGATTCTCAATGTATTGTGATGCTTCAGGCAGAGGGTTAGGATGTGTTTTGATGCATCATGGGAAGGTAATAGCTTATGCGTCATGTCAACTTCGTGATCATGAGAGGAATTATCCAACCCATGACTTGGAGCTGGCAGCAGTAGTATTTGTACTTAAGCTTTAGAGACACTACTTGTATGGAGATAGGGTGGAGATTTTCATCGACCACAAGAGCCTGAAGTATGTGTTTACTCAGAAGGATCTTAAGATGCATCAGAGGAGATGGCTAGAGCTGCTTGTGGATTATGACATCAACCTGCAGTATCATCCTGGGAAGGCCAACGTCGTTGCAGATATATTGAGCAGAAGAGCCGGAGTTTATTTTCTAACAGCACAACCAAAGTTATTAGCAGATCTTCAGAAGATGGGTATAGAAGTTGTCCTTCCTACCAATATGGCATTGATGGCCAGTATGCAAGTTCAGTCCAGTATAGTTGAGAGGATCAAGTTAGCTCAGTCATCAGATTCTAAGCTTCAGCGGCTTAGGGTAGAATATGTAGCAAGACGAAGACCAGAATTATGTATCCACGAGGACGGTATACTTCGACATGGGAGGCGTCTTTGTGTACCTAGTGGTGATATCAGACAGGAGATCATGGCAGAAGCTCACAGTTCTCAGTATTCGATTCATCTGGGCGGTACGAATATGTATCGTGATATCCGACAATATTTTTGGTGGAATGGCATGAAGAGAGAGATAGCCCAGTTTGTCTCCCGATGTTTAGTTTGCCAATAAATTAAAGCTGAACATCAGAGACCGACTGGACTTCTTCAACCTTTACCGATTCTAGAATGGAAATGGGAGCAAATTACCATAGATTTTGTAACTGGATTGCCTAGATCCCCAGTTGGGAGAGATGCTATTTGGGTTATAGTTGACAGGCTCACCAAGGTAGCTTATTTTTTTCCTTTCAGGGTTGGTCAGTCGACGGATCAGCTAACAGATATGTACCTTAGGCAGATAGTCAGGTTGTATGGAGTACCGGTCAGTATTGTATCCGACAGAGATTCAAGATTCATATCTCACTTCTGGCAGAGTCTTCAGAAAAGTTTGGGGACACATCTCAAGTTCAGTTCAGCTTATCACCCGCAGACAGATGGTCAGTCAGAACACACGATCCAAAATCTTGAAGATATGTTACGGTCATATACACTCGACTTTGATGGTTCATAGGAAGATTACCTGCATCTCGTGGAGTTCTCCTATAACAACAGTTTCCAGGCCAGTATCCAGATGATCCCCTTAGAGGCCTTGTACGGCAGAAAGTGTAGATCTCCATTAGTATGGGATAATATAGACGAGAGGCAGATGCTTGGTCCAGAAATGATCGTACGGACTATTGAGGTGGTCAGGCAAGTCAGAGATCATCTTCGAGTTGTGCAAGATCGCCAGCGCCATTGGGCCGATTCTCATCGGCGTCCCCTTGAATTTTCTATCGGCGACCATGTATTCCTTAGGATCTCGCCTACCCGTGGCGCCATTCGTTTCGACGTACGAGAAAAGCTTAGTCCTAGGTATATAGGGCCATTCGACATTCTATAGCAAGTAGGTGATGTGTCCTATCATCTCGCTCTTCTAGCGTTGTTACGTGAGGTGCATGATGTCTTCCATGTATCCCAATTGCGACGGTATATCCCGGATCCGAGTCATGTCCTTGATCATTCGGAATTGGTTGTTGGTACCAACCTTTCGTATGAGGTGAGACCCGTATCCATATTGGACCGACGAGAGAAGATACTCAAGAACAAGACTATCAAGTTAGTCTGTATTGCTTGGGGTCATCACTTCTTGGGTGGGTCAACGTGGGAGCGTGAGGATGATATCTGCTCGCGATATCCACACCTAGTTGACTCATAAGGTATAATATCTTTCTTATGCCTTATGCTTTTAATTCCTTGCTTACATGAATGATTGCTTGGTTGACTGCTAGTCATAGCTGCTTACGATTAATATAGCTTGTCCCAATATCTCTAGCCTCTTGATTAAATTCTGAGGACGGAATTCTTTTAAGGTGGGTAGAGTTGTCACCTCCATTTTTCGTTATACGTATTTCCAGTATACGTGTACGAAATCCCAACCCGTAGTTAGACTTGTCTTGCTTAGCTTGATCCTGGTTTAATCTTGCCTTGGTTTATTTTGGGTTCATCCTGGTTCGGCTTGGCTTGGCTTGGTATATTTGGTCGGGCTCGGTTTGTTGGACTTGGCCCAACATGCTAACCCCCTCTTTATAAGCCACCAACCCCTTTCTCTCTCCTCATTCACTTCTTCATTTACTTCTTCTTCTTCCTCCATTAACTCTCTCCACCTACCAAGAGCTTAGGCAAGTACAACTTACTTCATGGAGGAAGTCAAATTTTTTTGTTTTATTGTCTTTCTCACAAGATTCTAAGACACTTTAGTACTTAGCATTTTTAATTTCCATAGTTCATTTCATGTAGATCTAAGTTGTTGTATTTTCAGATTTTTTGGGTTTTAATCTACCAAACCTTATTATTTTCAAGTTTTGATTGTTCCATGTTGTAGAGAGTTTCGTTCAACCCTATTTTGACCTATGGAAGTCCGAATTTTGACTTTAAATGAATGATCAATGGAGCTTGGAAGCCATGGCTTCCATGGTTCTTCTTCTTGGATCCTTAGAGAAGAAGAACAGCCTCATGCGGCCAGCCTTATGCGGCAACCTCATGCAGCCATCCTTTTGCGGCAACCCCATGCGATAACCCCATACGGCCACCCTTATGCGAAAACCTCATGCGGCCACCCTTATGCGGCAACCCCATGCGGCCAGTCTTATGCGGCAACCGCATGCGGCCAGCCTTATGCGACAGCCTCATATGGCCAGCCTTATACGGCAGCCTCATGCGGCCAGCCTTTTGTGGCAGCCTCATGCAGCCAGCCTTTTGCGGCAACCCTCATGCGGCCAACCTTTTGCGATAACCCTCATGCGGACAGTCTTTTGCGGCAACCCCCATGCGGACAGTCTTTTGTGGCAACCCTCATGGCAGGGTTATGTTTTGGACGTGGCATGATTTTAATATTGGCATGACTTTTACATGAACACGATTCGTGGTGCACTCTTGACAAGTAACATGACATAATAGTGGCCCGTCATGGTGCACTCATGATAAGTAAACCTAACATGATATACCTCGATATGCTGTTGCGACGGCTAGCATGACATGACAAGAATGAATGGCCTGGACACCGTGGGCGATTGTGTTTATACAAATGAACCAATATTGTCTTGTATCATGTCTAGGGCAGGGACCCCTGAGTACCACGGTCAGGGGTACCTACTGAAACTGGCTAAGGCTAATAACTAGAATAATCTAGTAGTCATGAAAAAATTTCCCAGCTATAGGCTATCCCGCTATCTGGGCGCTCCATCATGGGATTTGTAGCCTGCCGTCGAGTAGGGCACATTTCTTGTACACTATCATGTGTTGCACCCTTCAAGCTACTTAAGGATACATGCATTTCTTGGGCAATGTACCCACATGAACTCAACCGCTAATTACGTCCGGGTAACCTGGATGGTCTGTAGGGCTTGTGGCTGTTGGAATAATCTCATTGCATCTTGCTAGTAACTAGGCCTGTGATAACCCTAGTTAGTTAAAGTATCAAGCCATACTTATTGCTTGGCCGTGAATGTTGGATGGAATCTAACCAGTCTAGTCTTGTCCTGATCCTATACAAGATTGTTACATGACCCGATTGCTTGTGTTACCTTATCGATAAATGGTGGGAAACCGAGTTTCGTTGAGATGAAGGGTTGTAACCCCGGTCCTTGTTTGGTTATGGGTTGTAACTTGGTTATCTGAATAGTCCCATGGTTATCTTATCGTATATCATCATGATTTTCTATATTTCCAGTCCTTTATTATATAATTATGTTCTTGTGCTAATTGGTGGTTTTAGTTCTTAAGTGAAGCCTCCTTTGTGGCACTTGCTCTTTCTGGGATCTGACCCAGCGGGTTTTGCATGGCCAGATACCAGAGCGGCTCCAGAGGATCTCCCTACCTTCCAGCCAGATGGTGACCAGCAGGCGTAACCCTGGCAACAAGTAGGTTTTATTTTTGCTCTCCCACTCTATTGTAAAAATAATCTTTTGAGGCGTTTAGCCGACGAGCACGTGTTAGCTCGATTGCACTTTACTTACTGTCTGCCTATGGGCTGTAGCACTATTAACAAATCCTAGGATTGATCATGTATGACTGAAACTCTTGCTAGTCTTCACATTTTGTATGACTAGTTTCATGATCATCCAAATATATAATGTATAGGACGTTATACTATTGTATATTTGGTGCTCTAACATCTTATAAACTGTTATTATTTGCTTGAGATTGAGACAATAGGCTTGTTTATGACCATAAGAGACTGACGGCTTGAAGTTAAACCCTCATGTATCTAGATAGTCGTGACCGTATAGCAAGGTGGGTTACACTTCAATATACGTAGCTGGCTATGTCCGCCCCCGCTCTCCAGTATTCTTGTTCTGGGGCATGAAAATAACTCCTTTCTTAACATTCACTTCTCATTCATTACAATCGATACAGTTCTTCTATACTTGTTTAGCATTTAGAACAGACTTATAAAGGAACATGTATTCATTTTACTTAAATTAAGTACAACAACAGTTCTAATGATTCCAATATGTAATTCATTTCTATTAAACTTATCTTTTGTTCTTGCAGTATCATTGATCAGATAGACACAACAAAAGAGTGGACTAGAGATCTTTTTATTAAGGTATGAAGGTACATGATTGTCCAGTTAAAGCAACTCACCGGAATGAATCTTATTCGAGAGAAGGAAGTAGGGGTTAGCAGATAGCGGGTTTGACCCAAAATAATCGAACTGAATCGGCCCAATTCGGTTATCGGGTCGATTTTGGACTTGTCGGGTCGGATATCAGTTCAGCAGTATCCATTAAATCGGTTTACGGGTTGGATCGCAGTTTTGGGTTTCGGTTCTCAATCCGAACCGAAACCCGAATATGACATATGATATTACCAAAATACCCTTAACTTCATATATAACCAAAAATCTAACCTAACTTTTCTCTCTCCTCACATAACTACGATTCACATTCTTTTTTTTCTCCTTCCGCCGCTCTGAGCCTCTCGGAGCCATCTCCTTCAACTGCTCTCTAAATTTTCTAACCCTAACCCTAACTTTTCTTTCACCTAAACCCTAGAGAGATCGACGGAGGCCGGCCCGAGACTCCTTCTCCTTCTGCCTGTTTAGATTAGTTGGGTTACCAGTAGGTTTGTTTAATACTACATACAATATTTTTTTAAATGTAGTAGCACTTAGGTTGGGTAAGGGTTAGGTAGCTTAGGTTACTCACTTAATTGTATGATGTTTACTAGGTAGCCCTCCAATCAATGGAAACAACCTCATATTCATGCAATGTGTGTATTTCTCTATTTTTATCAGGAATTGTTAATTATATTTCATATATTGAATTCATAAATTTGTTATTTTAGATGTTGCAAGGGGGTGATCATCCTCAACCACCACCTAGTTCTGAAGCCACTAATGAACCGATACCCAATCCTAGTTCGAGGCTTCGGATTACTAGAAAACCTATAATGCATAATTCAGCCATCTGAGCCATATTATACTATATCTTTTCTTTTGGTTCTCTCTTTCTAGTGCAGATATGTGGAAATGGTGAATTGACGACCAAATTAAGGAGTACAAAACTGTCTTTTTGGTGAAGGGGAAGTAAAGGTTTATGGTTGAACTCTTTATAAAATTCTTATCATATGTTCTCTTCTCAGTTCAGTTCTCACTTCTTATGTCAATAATTTTTCACTTGTTCACTTCTTCTCATTTCAGCAATTGTATACTATGACTAAGACAGCACAAGAGGAAGATGTTAGTCACGAAGTAGTTTTTGGTGTTTCATGATAGTATGGCATTGGCAGGAGAGGCTTTGCAATAAATATTTTCTATATGGTGTCTCAATTCACTTCTGGAAGACTAAATCCATTTGTCTATGTAGTCCATTTTTTTTATGTAGTGGAGAGTCTCAGGACAATGGAGGAGATTGCAGTAGCTTAGTAATGGTGAATAGCATTGAATGGTTAAACAAATTTGAATGGGTTTTCTATATGAGTTTTCATTTCAGCATTTTTTTTCTATATGGGTTTTCATTTGAATCGTTGAATAGTTTTGCAATTTGCTGCTGCTACAGGTGAATAGCATTTCTATATTGCTGCTATAGGTTTTCATTTGATTCATTGAATGGGCATTTCTATATATGGGTTCCATTTGTATGGGTTTTTTGGGTTTCCATTTATATGGGTTTGCATTAGAATTTTTTTGAAAAAAACTATTAATAAAAGCCACCTAAATCAGGCCCATGGGCCTATTTGGCCCAACCGAAAAAATCGAACCAACCGAACCGATTTGGTCCGGTTCGGATCGGGTCGATTCTTAACAAAAACGGTTCGGTTTCGGTTCTCCATAGTTCGGTTCGGTTTATTATCGGTTCAGGAAAATTTTGGTTCGGTCCAACCGAACCGACCGAATACTCTGCCTTAGAAGGAGGGGCTTCACGCAATGAAACCAATCATCAAAAACCAACATAAAAATGCATTTATAAAGATCAAGCAGCGAAAATATTCAACGAAAATTCTTGGACTCATTCCAATAGAAGCCGATCCATAAGCTGGAAAGCTTCATTGTATTTTGTTCGTGATCAATCGATACCAGCAAGATTTTTCCAATCACTACAAGAAAAATATCCTGTTATAACGTTTGAAAAGAAGCTATTACAACGGTTGCTATATAAGTGTTACAGAATTTTAGCAACGACGCATAATATGACGGTTCTGAAGAGTTTTTGGCCTATTATAACGATTTATAGCATTAAATGTTATATATTGTTCACGCATACTAATGTTGTTACACGTATATGTTATAAAAAGTGGTAAGAGATTTAGAGCAGCCTCTCGAAAGTCCGCTCAAACCCGACCCCAAAATCAAAATCCTCCCTTCCCCCCCTCTCTCTCTCTCTTCCATTTTTCTTTCTCATCTCCTCCTCTCCTCCTTCCTTCTCATCTCCTCCTCTCCACTTTTTCGAAAACCCTAACCCTAATTTTTTCCTCTACTTCACCATCGTCACCCTCTGCACCATTGGCTATGGTGACATCACCCCCCTCACCCCCTTTATCAAGTCCCTCTCATGCCTCTTCGTCCTTGTCAGCTTCGGCATCATCGACGTCCTCCTCTCCGTCACCGTCGTCCGTGTGCTCGACTTCTAGAAGGGCCTCGTCCTCGCCAGCACCAGCGCCCACGCCGGGGACGTCGCCCGACCGTCGGCTACTTCTTCGAAAATTAGGGTTTCGTGAATTTTCGGAGACAAAACATGTGGAGAAACGGCGGCCGGTTCTACTGGGAGAGGAAGGAGAGCGACGGAGGGGGATGAGAGCTGGTGGGGATCGTGGTGATCTTCGACTAGCTTTCTAGCCAGGAGAGGAACCTGAAGGCCCATATCGACCACTTTGGCTTCCTCGGCTGGAACTCCCTCGTCTGCTATGTCGACTTCCTCACTCTGTAAGCAATTCTTTTACTACTACTACTAGGTCGATTTTTTTCTTCTTGCTTTTGAAATTTAATGGTTGTAGCACGGATTGGGTCGATTATGATGAAAAGTTTGAATCTTTGGAGGAATTGTTACATTTGAATCCCTAAAATTTGGGCTATTGATCAGTTTTGGTGAGGATTAGCTCGGAGATGTAGAAAGTTTGACTCATTTGGAATGATTTTTACTTTTGAATCCCAAAAATGATAAATATGCACAAATTGGTAGGTCTTTGCTTAAATACTAGAAATGAACATCCCTTATATTAATGTTTGTCCAATCCATAACTTTGATATGTATGTATTTGTTTTTCTCAAGGGAGTAGATGACACTCATCTCCCAAGGGTGGTTCAAACCTTCATCCGGAAATGTTAGCTAGTGAGATGTTTAAGAAATAAATAACATTAACAAAATCATATCCTTAATGACCTTATGAGTCTATGACTAGAAATTAATGGAAATTATGGAAGCGAATATTTAATGTTACGTTCAAGATGAGTGAACTAACTTCAATAATCTTAGGACATTTATATATGCTTAATAGTGGCACTTATTATATCGAAGAAGTTGATGACATATATATTTTATTTTGCACACTTCTAGTGTCCAGACTGCTTATCATCATTTATGCACTCAACTTTCATATTAAAAGCTTGTTCTATATATTGACAAATACATGTTCTTTCTGCTCTCTTTCTCTCCAGTAGATGCGTGCATACAACATACAAAACCAGACAGGATAGGCCGATTTAACTGGTTGACCCGTTCGGTTTTTATACCATTACATATAACTCATATGGTTGGCTTTCCATACATGTATGTTTCCTATTAGATCATTAGAACTTCCCAGTTAACATATTTAATTTATGTGACAATATTTATTTGAAGTTCAGCCAACCAGTACTTCAATGTGACTCATATGGTGTAAGCTACACATTTAATAATTGCATACTTTTGTGCTTCATACATATGAGACACTTCCATATAGTGCAATCATATAAACTTGAAAGATTTTTTGGTAAATTGGATGTGTGTTTATTTGGCACAGTAGAAGAGTAAATTGTCCTATGAGCAGGAAATGTCAACTTTGCAAACAAGCCTGGAAATTGTCGTATGAGAATAAGAATCTGTATCAATTGCTTACTTGGATGCAAATTAAGCTTGGATGCCATTTTAGTGATATGCAGTTGATAGCCTAACATTTGAATCTATCAATCTTTCCTTGTAGTATGACTTTTTCAGTTCATTGTTGAATTTACTGGTTTATGCATAACTAAAACATTTGAATATATCAATCTTTCCATGATATCATGACATTGGGCAGACTCTACAACAAAGTATCATGCTATGTCATTTTATTTGAAATGTTAACATACTAATATAGAAGCTGACGTGTATGGCAGATAAATGTTTTATTTGATGCTTACATATCTGCTTGTTCATGTGCGGTATGTGTTGTTGCATATGGACCTTATATCAGCCTATGGAAAAAATGCTTTCTTCTCAACTTTTATCCAAACCTATGAAATCATTCCTTCCAACAAAGTGGTATTTTAGCATTTTGGGTCATGAATGTCTAGGCAACATGTTAAGGGGTGAGAAAATATAAAGGTGAATTTTTGAGGCAGTTAAGCCCTAAAGAAACATGGAAGTAGAAGCATTTTATTCAAAAAAGAAGAATATGGTGTTTAGCATTTTTGACATTTAATTAGAGTGTCTGTATCATGTACGATATCTGCAGAAACTGACAACCATTTTTGAGTGTATGTGCTTCCTAGATTACATGCTTAGATATACTTTTCCAACTTTGAGTGCTTCAAGGCCAAGGAGATGGGTAGGGTTCATATTGATCAGCTTCAGTTTTGGTGCCAATACTGGTATTTCTTTTGTTCTACATATTTGTTCTTACAAGCGAGAGTATTTGTTTCAATCTGCTGTGCATATCAAAATATTTTGTAGCTTATGGCTTTCTTTCACAAAGAGCAGAAAGCTAATCTTGTAAAAAAACCTGGAGTATTTGTTTCAATCTGCTGTGTATATCAAAATATTTTGCAGCTTATGGCTTTCTTTCACAAAGAGCAGAAAGCTAATCTTGTAAAAAAAAACCTGGATTTCTGTGACTTCATCTTTCTTTTTACGCATTAAGAATGACTCAATGCAGGAAAACTGGTATAATAAGTATGGTAGGATCAAGTCTAAGGTTGAAGCTCTACATAGTAGACAGAGGTTGTTGTTAAGACTGAAGGAAGCTATGTGATATTTTTTTATAGTGTTCAATAAAAGTTTCACTAGTTGGTGGTTCTTTGAAATTTAGAACTTGGGTAATTAGTCATCTTAATTCTCGTAGTGGATAATAGGGAATATGTAAAAATGTGGTTTTATGAGTAACTCTCATAAAGCTCTATTTTCTTCTATAAATTTCTATTCCTTTTGATTCATTTGGATGTGGAATTTAGGAACTTGTAAAGCCAACTGCCTTTTAATTGACAACTTACGATTTGCCACAGGTAGTTATGGAGTTATCACATTTTTTGACAAAGGTGAACTTGCTAGAACTTACATTGCATTTACCAACATTAAAAAGTTGATAACGTCTTTTCTATTTCACCAACATTAATCTCGTTCTAATGCATGTATATCTGCTTTGGTCCATCCAGGTAATAGAACCTGTATTTCTCCAAAAGTAATCTTAGATTGTTGCATTTACACCTGTTATCTGGCGGAGCAAGACTAGGTATGAAGTATCAACCTGATTTTCTATGGTTTTAGTTATTGCTCCATATTTGGTCCCATGTGAAGTTTAGTTTGATTTTTGGTTGACCCGATAATTTTGTTTGTAGCCTGACAAAGATTGATTCACTACCAGGTTCAGATCAAACCGGTAGCAGGATTGGCATTTTATCAAAAATTCTTATAACTTTTACCAAGTACTCATATATGCTACTACTCTCACCTGTCATATTGGGCCGGGCATATATTATGGCTACATGATACAGGGAAGATATGGCTACAAGATATTGGCATTTTCAAATAGGTTAAATAAAGGAAATCACCTACGTTGCATGAATACAGACACGTATAAGGATAAAGACATGATACATACACCATGTTCTTTTCCTCATACAAAATATCCCAAGTGAATATTCTGACCAATACCCTAATCTATAAGTATTTAGATCATAAGGGGTCTGGAATAAACTTGAACTTGGGCATTGATCGATTCCATGACGTATGTCAACTTGACTAACTTGTAGTGGGTGGAATTTGGATATTTCGTTACGAAAGTTATGAGGGAGCTTATAGAGGCTCTTCTATGTCTGCTAAATCGATATACACAAAGGATGAAGTAGTTGAAAAAGTTGAAAAAGTTTTTTTATTCTAACTGTTTAGTTGAAAAAGTTGTCTGCTAAATCGATATACACAAAGGATGAAGTAGATGAACCTCTTTTTTATTTCCTTGCCTGGCTGGCCGGCCTCTTACTTTACTTCTCAATGTCTGAGAATGTAACCAATTAACTTGGACCTGTAGAAGATCGTCACAGTATCTTCTGATACATACATTCTTCATAATAAGGTTTGGCTTTCTTTATCAGAGGCGATGATGATCCGTACCAAATTGCTAATTTTCATTTAAGAATAATGCTTGGCTTTCTTTTTCCTCTCTTTCGATGGCGTGGTGCCTCAACTGCAGCCAATTTGGTGAGATGTACGTCATTTGGAAATATTTATATTCCGATGGAATCTCTCTTTATTTATTCATTCTTTTTTTATCAATATAGGATAATGACAACAATGAGAATTCTCATTGATTGAATCTCTACTATGATGGCGAGGCATGTTCCTCGAGCCATTTGTCGATCTGAGCCTCTTATCAGTATTCTTTCTTTTGGATTGTGCTTTGGTGTATTGGGTAAGTGCAAGATATTTCTGGAAATTGGGGGTCATGTTCGGGCAATCTAAACTGCTAGTGTAGCAGTTATGTAATTAGAAAGGATTTAAATAGGTTGTATCAGTCACAAGGGTTATAGGAATCTCTATTTATTCATTCTGATGGAATCTCTTTTTATTCATTCAGTCATTGCTTTGTTATTCTGATGTGGATCTCTTTATTCATTCAGTCATTGCTTTTTTTTATTTCTGATAGAATTTCTGAGTGAATCTCTAGCTACCTCCTGTGATAGCGAGGCATATTCCTGAATCTGTGCTTTGGTGTATTGGATCATGGGTAAGTGCCTTGCATTTGTAGGCAGTAATCTTTATACGATAACAATTTTCTGATGTGTATCTGTAGAGGGTTCATTTTGTGGGAAATATGTATGTGTGCAGCCAATGTACAATTTGACAGGTATATGTAGAGGTTTTCTGAAGTTTGTCTTCTGATTTGTTTGAAAAATCAATAATTTTGTTTGTACTACCTTTATTTGTAGGGTACAGTGTTAACTTTTGAAGGGATATACAATGTTGGCTTTTGAAGGGATGTCTCTAGTTGGTGTTGGTGAATGTTTTAATGTTTTGAGGCCGGTTGCCCTAAAAGGGAAAGATGTATATATTTTTGGATTTTGAAATGTAATGGTGATATGTTGGTGAAACAAAAGTTGGAAAAAGGTGATATATTTTGAAATGTAATTAAGATGGTGTGATATTTGGATGTTTTTAATGAAATATTTTAAATGTTATTTAAATTTTATATTTCTGTTGTATCAGGAAATTAATATGCTTTTTATAACACATTGAATTATAAGCATTGACAGGTGATATATATGTGTGTGAATAACCAGAACAGGACGTTAGAAAGTGTTATGTATAACTTCTTTTTATAATGTTTCATGTACGTTTTATGAATAGTTTCAGAACCAGATCATTTTAGCAAGCGTTATGTATATGTATCTTAGTCATAACGCTTTCGGACAGATATGTTATATATAATGATAATATTAATGTCGTTTTCAAATTTAGTGTTATATATAATTGACTTAATTATCTCGTTTTTTTTAATGTCATATAAGTGTATATTATATATAACGGTTTTTTTAAACTTTTATAACACCCTTGTTTATGATGGTTGCCTGCTTCAAAAAAACTGCTATAAATTGCCATATATGACGGTTTTTACCCGACATAAAAAGGTGTTTTTCTTGTAGTGATTACTCAGTCAAGGCTGAGTTAACAAGCCGTGGATATTATATAGTGAATCACGAGGAATGGAATACTACAACTTTACCACTCAGCTTATTACAACATCCAAATAAAAGAAGTACAAAATGTTACACATCTAACTTCAAATCAACATACATTCAAATAAGAAAACTATGAATTATCACTTTCAAACTTTACTTCTTCAAAGCATCCAAACGCACAAAGTCAAAACAAATATGTATGCACGCGTACATAAAAATCTGATTTTTACACTTTCGTATTTCCATCCACTTTTGCGATCCAAAGAATGCCTAAGTTTCTGAACCCGTATTTTATGACAATATATAGAAGCACAAGAAGTTATATCAAGTTCCAAGTCCGTGTTCTAGACTTCCAGTCTCCAAACATATAAAGAACTTTGTAAGAGATGGAACAACAAGTTCATGGAACGTGTAATGGTTCCTACCACAAAGACCTTCCTAGTTCCTTTGGTTCTTAATGTAACCCCTGTTTTTGGATTTTCAAAATTTTATTTTTTTATTTTAATTTGAAACAATGTGTTAAAAAAAATATTTGAATTTCTATGAAGGAAATCTTGAATATTTTTTATTGACAAAAAAAAGGGTTTTACCAAATTATATTTTCTAAAATTAGATTTTAGGTTTATTAAAATATTTTTTTAATTATTTTGATGATTAAATATTAATTTAAATTATTATAGTAAACAAATATTAGAATTATATTTGATTTAGTTTTAGTTTATAATTATTGTCTTGACCAATAAAATATATTGGTATATTAATTTAAGTGAGATTGTATTTATGAAAATATATATTTTAAATTATTTGATAATACTTAGTATTATCCCTATTGTGACCAATATTTGATTTGATCAATCTAGTTTTAATTTAAGCTTATAAAAATCTATTTTGATAATTATTTGATGATATGGAATATTTATTGATTTAGATTGGTCAAACCTAATTTTGATTTATTTAAGTTAAATTATGGGAAGAGATTTGATAAATTTATTCAATTTTCAATCCTTCCCTTATTAGGAACCTCCACCCCCTATATAGGGAGGCTTCCTTTATTTTCCTCATATATTCTCAACGCCTAGCCAAACATTATTACCATCATCATCGTGCCATGCACTGTCTCCGTGTCCATCTTTTTTTCTACTATTTTTATTATTACAATAACATGCTCCTCTTCATGTTCGACATGGACACCAATCCAATCCTTCCCATGTCCGGTGTCACGCAGGACACGCCGACATGAATTCTTAATCATCAAATCTCTAATCCTAAACCTAACCCTAATCCTAGCCAAGCCATCCCCTGTTCCTCTTCGATGCCACCTTTCTGGGAGTCACCGACGCTGTGCCTCTTCTCCTCCTACTCCCTCACCACAGTCGAATGTTGTGCCACTCGTCGGCGATATCGTACCCCGTGTTCGGCCAGCCACCATCTCACACCCATATATCGTCTCCACTATTTCCCTACACATCTCACCTCGTCGGAACCCCCATAATACCAACCTCCGGCATCGTCGTTGTCCCTACCCGAGCACGCCGGCACCGCTGTTTGCCATTAAAATCTTTGAATTGGAATTTCAATCACAAACAGAACAGTGTTACAATGTAGGACTTAGATGTAGTCCTAGGAGTACACTTTTGTTTTATCTGGTCATGTGTCGATGGAGCGAGTGGTAATGCATTGACTCCGTTGACGATCTGACGACAATCTTAGGTTCTCTGAAGGTCTGGGTTGCTCTGGATGCCGGAGCTTGCGGAAGGGAAAGAAGACGTTGAGTGTCTTTTTTGATCCCTGTGAGTAGACGTGCGTCTCTGTAACTCTGATGATCTCGTTCTCTGTCTATGACTTTTTGTCTGTCTGTGTGTGTGTGTATGTTGATGAAGGAATGATCCTTCTATTTATAGCTTACAGGCTGGCTGCTCATGCGCACATATGTCGGATGCGCCTGGTCGTGGGAACGCCACGCGGCTGATGCTGACGGGGGCGCATGGTTGATGCACCCTGATTTGGGGATTGAATCCTTCCTGTTGTGCTTGTGGTGCTGCGGAAGAGCTGACACGTGGCGACTGAGAGAATTCTTCGGTTGCTGAGATCTTGGGTGGTTAGCACCCCTTCGTGGACTGAACTGAGTCGAAGGACACGTGGCGTATGTCCGTGGCTCAAAGATCTCGAACTTGGTAGAGAGGGATCTGATGGGATGCGCTTGTGATTGGGCACATAGGGAGACTTAGCTCGTAACCTTCAGGAGTCATGAACCAGTCTGGGAGCATGGCTTTCGAGGCGCATACGAATCTTCGGGCGCATGGCTGTGGAGGCGCATGCGAGTGATTGGTCGGCCACGTGGCTTGTAACCGACAGAGAAGAATAATGATGACGGTGACGTCAGCGGCGCTTCATTTTCTGCAAAAGCTGTTGCTGCTCTGTCATCGAGGCATGACTGTTGTCATATCAGACTTTAGCATTTAATGCTCTTGACGGGTGATGAGCTTTTGAATGGGCGTATTGATCTGCGTTTCGCTAGGTGCATAGGGATGCATGGGGCGCATCCTTACGGGGCACTTGGTACTGATGGGCACGTCTGTATGATGCGTGGGATCTGACCGGTGTGTCTGTTGCATGGCGTATCTTCATTGGTCCGACTGTTGAGTTCTTCGAGTACTTTAAATAGCCGTTTTGACTTGACTGAATTCGAGGGGACAGGTTCATCACCATGAATGCAAATTCATTGTACAGGATTCGGAGAGCCCGCCACTTGGCGCGTGGGTTTGATTTGCCCGGCCTATAAATAGCAGCAAGGAGAGAGTTTGTTTCTCGTTTTCTCCCGTCTTTTCGAATGGAGATGAACTTCTTCGCTCGAATTCATTCTGTTGACAAGACGCTCCCGAAGGTGAAGATGCATCGAGTCATCTTCGTACGCACTCGTGAAGGTGACTGTTACATCCAAAAATTGGGATCGCGGGCTTCCGATGCAGGCCGAAGGTACCTGTTGCATCCAAAGATCGAGATGCTCGAGTTCCGTCTCCGTTACGTCGGAAGATCCGCAGATCAGAATTGCGGTGCTCTCCTCTTCCTTGGGCTTTGGAGAGCTCTTCCTCCAGCTAGAGTGGGGTTGATCGCCCACCCTTGTTATGCTCAAAGTCGAAGTAGAGCGCATATGTTGAGACTTCATGATGCGCCTGACTGAGATGATGAAGAGATGCGCCTGGCTGAGACGCTGAAGAGACGCGCCTGACTGAGACGCTGAAGAGACGCGCCTGACGAATGATGCGCCTGGCATGGGGCGTATGGCTGTTTGCTGCGCCTGGCTGTAGTCTTAGGATCTTTCTGTCATGACCCGCACCCGTTTTTTTTTAAAACGGATACGAGATGTGTCCAAGCCAGCCTACGTCGCAGTGTCGGCGGTAGAACGCTGTCACGGCCATGAAGATCAAATCACAACAATGCTCATTCACATAATTAATTTAACTTACAATGATTACAAGTTTTACATTTATAGAAGAATATAAACTTGTACAATTTAAATGAATGACTACAACTCAACTATCTAGCTAGTCTCTAGGCTTGTCTGCAAGTACTCCCGTCACTCCCAAGCTAAGTGAATCCACGGCTAACCTGAAAATGTTGGTTTCCAGTCAGGAATGGAACGAGCACAATTCACTGAATGCAATTTCAAATAAAGAAAATGACTATAAGACAAAGGTTAGGCATCAATCATGAGTTTTGAAAATAACAGTAAAGTCGTAAGAAAAATCAATAGTAATAAATAGACCAATATACTTTCCACCGTTAGAAGTACCTTTGATATGTGATCGGTCTGGGGTACTACACCGCATGGTCTACGAGGTCTACTTGCAGAAAAGTAAGCACGGTCTACACTACTTGCAGAAAAGTAAGCACGGTCTACACTACTTGCAGAAAAGTAAGCACGGTCTACACTACTTGCAGAAAATAAACACGGGCTACACTACTTGCAGAAAATAAACACGGGCTACACTACTGCAGAAAGTAAATACGGGCTACACTACTGCAGAAAGTAAATACGGGCTACAATGTCTAACACGGGCTATGGTCAGATCACACATCCTTGGTACTTCTCATTCCCGACTCGACAATTTTATAATAGAAAATAATCACATAATCAATGGCCAATTAATGAAATATAGTGAAAATCAATATCGAAATGCAGACAATAAACTGTACTCGCCTGTGGTCCTCTGCTGGTGAAACCGATAATCTGAGCCACTCAATATGCTACAATTGTCAAAACCCATACAACAGTCCTCGGAAGCTGAAATAAACAATGCCAATGATCTCAGAATAGTCAAATTAGCTAGGATTGCCTGTCCTTAAGTCCAATTCTGGACACAGGGGCAAAACGGTAACTTTAGGCAAAAACGATGTCCGCCGTTGGACCCGCTTTGCACCGAAAAGCGTGCCAGAGTCAACGGTCTCTAAAGTCGTCAAACTACATGTCTATGAATCCAGTTTTTCGATACGAACCCAACCGTATGTCCAGAGTTGGATTTCGGCAGGTCGTGCACAAAGTCGCCCGTTGAGTGGGACCGTGGGGCCCGCAAAACGACGTCGGTTTCGACTGTCTCAGAATTGGACCAAACTTGGCATACAGGACCAGAAAAATGATACGGTCCTGTTGGCACAAGTTTCGTCTCGATCCGACGAGCGTGCACAAAGTAATTGAGAAATTTGCAAAGTGCACGATACGGTGAATTTTGACGGATACGCATCAAATTCATCGCGCACACGCGACCAATTTGAATTCCGCCAAAGTCCACACGAGCACGAAGCCGTTACGCAGCTTTCGATCCTTTCGGTTCGCGACCACGTCGCCCGGAATGGCGGGACGCACGTCGTGTGGAACAATTTTCTAGTTTTGAAAACAGATTTTTGGAAAACTTCGGAATCCGATTTCTCGGCATGTAGTCGATGAAATCAAATTCCGTAAAAAGGGATTCGAAGCCCTACATGTTGTCTTCAAGTGTGTTTAATTAGATTGCAAAAATATTGAACAGGTTTCCTGGAAACTGGGTACGAACATGGGTATTTGGGGTTCCTAAAAACTGTTTTCGAAACAATTTTTCGCTAAAGTTTTGGTCAATTCTCTAAATCGATCAGTCGACTACTCTAAAAACAAACTACTGGAGAGTCGAGAGGGTTAGGTTGGCTTCATACCAGATCAAACGGTTCGAAGAACGGTGCACCGTGTCCGACAAAACGTCTCGTCGAAGTTGTGCTCTCCACCCTTGCCGCTGCTGTCGCTGGTCTGATCCGCGCGCGCGTGCGCGCGCTGCTCCTCGGCCTCGGCCGCGCGCGGCGGCGCGCAGGCCCAGGGTGGGTCGCCAGTGTTCGGGGAGGAGGGTGGCGCAGCTTCGTTAGGGTTTCGTCGAACTCATCTCTCAAACTCTCGCGCTCTCTATATATACTATACGTATATATAATACCCGTTCTTTTTGCTCTCTGTTGGCCGAGTTTGGTTTTGAGGAGGAACCTGAATTCAATTGGGCTGTGGTGCTGTGTCTCACCATACTCGGTTGTGGCCGAGTATACATCAGTTGCTTTCTTTCTTTCTTTTTTTCTATCACTATTCGTATACATGTATGAACATCCACTTATACATATATATCTATGTATATATGTATAAACACCTATATTTACCCTTATTTTTATCTATATATATCCACGTATATAATATACTCGTATATACACATACACACTATTATATATAATTATATATACATACAATTACAATATTATGTATATCTCTATATATTTTAAATATCATTTATATATATCTTATTAATACCTACATATCTGTATCTATATATATATATATATATATATATATATATATATATAGTATATATACATGTTACATATATTCACATGTATCATATATAGAATTAACACTAACATTCCATACTTTATATATATTGTACATTTATTTGACAAATATAATATAACTAATAATAATAATATTCTCGTATAATAATAACCTCAATATAATAATAATAATAATAATAATAATAATAATAATGCTAATAATAATAATAATAATAATAATGAAATGCAATAAATCAATAATGCATCTACATCATTTGTACAGTCTATTAATCCTGTAATGCACAAGGTCTCATTTATACCAACAGTCACTGAATATCAATAATAATAATATTTATAATATCTAATTTATGAATATCTAGGAATATTCATTACATTATTAAATGGAACACAACACGCTCATACCAAAATATATCCATGCGGATGTCGTTGGACGTGCCGCATGACCTACATGGGCTTAGGCTTGTCTTGGGTCCTATCTGGACTAATTCGGTACAGTCGGGTTCCCTAATACTCAATAATATAAATAATAAATAAATAAGTCTTTGGTAAGGGTTAAGTCGCATCTTGGCCTGGTTTTCCTAGTTAGGACATCGCTATGGCTCGGCCTTCCTTGGCAGGGCTAATACACTAGCCAAAGCACGTCATTTCACTATCAGTGCCACGATTTCTAGTCACATTGTACTCCAAATTTAATCATGATTAAAAATCATCTACCGCAATAATTTACTAAATAATTATTTACAAAAATTCTAAAATTATCATTTAAATCAAATAAATAAATAAAAATATTTATAAATTCCGGGAAGGGAAGCTACAAATCTACCCACCTTAAAATAATTTCGTCCTCGAAATTCTAATTTATAACTATTTCTTAAAATTCAAAAAAAAGGACTCTACCATTTTCTTAATCTCCTCGAATCTTTAATTCCCCAAAGATAGTTTATGTCCTCCTCCTAGCTATTTTGTAACTACGAACTCCGAGGACTTCTACCCACCTTTGGACACACTACTCTCTCAAAGCTATGTCACTAAAACTTTATAATCATTCAACCAATTGCTAACCACTTGCTACCAATAAATATCTATTGCTTTTGGTCTCTATGATCTTCCCTTATCTATCAAACAACCCAAAATCTAACAAGCAACCCATTTACACAAGTAGCTATAAAATATTAATAAATTCCTCTAAGCGTGACCATTCGTTACTCTACAATGAGAAAGACAGAAAGATAAAAATAAAAAATAATCAAGGGCGAATAAGAAATTTCTAGAGCAGTAAAGGATCTCCAATGGTACAAACTGAAGGAAAGTTTATGAGCCATTGACCTATTTTACTAGATTGGGCTACTCTAGTCCAGTCACTTGCTAAAACAAGAACCCTTCATTTCTTAGAGGGGCTTGCAATCCTTGCAATATAGAAGTTTTGTTCTCGAAATTCTAAAAGTATCCATAATAGAACGAAATCTGGGAAATCAAGATTGTGATCCTTTCCGTGGTTATTTAAACACACGAGCAAGGAATATAAAATGTAATACAAGATCATATCGTGACTTCCCGGTAAATGGAATAATGGTTACGAATGACTTCACGTCTAAGAGAGGGAGACTACTTAATAGTTATAGGGACCTATTTCAATTAGTTCAGTTCTATAGTCCAAATATGGTGGTATGACTGGATGGATTTTACTGGGTCTTAATGGGTTTCCCTAATTGGATGTCAGTCGTCGGTTGGATGAACCTTGGACATCAATCTATATTGACTGGACAAGATCCCAAAGATAGAACTATTTCCACTAGGCTAGGGTAACCTAGAATAGATTTCAACCCAAGTGGTTGAACTAGTTGCCAGTCGGGTGGTTAGCTAGGATGCTAAAACCCCAAAATGTGCCTTTCGTGACTTTGGTGTTTAAGTAGCACATGAGGCCTCAATTGGGTGGCATACTAGTGGCATGCGCGTAGTGGGCTTCGAGCAGATCACAACCATATATTGGGTCGAAAGGTTTGAGTCGAGATTGAGTCTCTAATTGTAGTCGAAAAGTTTACCGGTATTATGGTAAGGGTCATAACTCGTCCTTTTGTCCTGAAAGTCGTACATCAAAAATAGAGTACAAGGGGACGGGTTTGAGTGGGACATGATATACCTAGATGAAGGTGGACCTGTCTAGATTTTGCATATGAAATTTGTTGGAAGGTAATGACTAGTATTACGCTCCGAATATTAATGACACGGCCGGGGACACAAAATGATCTAAAAGGAAAGTGGGAGTCCATGGGCACTAATTATCATCTAAATGGAATTTATTCTAATCAGTCGGTAATTCTTGCATACCCTAACAATTCTAGAAGGCTTACATTCTACCCACCTTAGAAGCTAGGTCATGGTCTTAGGAATAATGAGGTCAGAAGAATTTCCAAAGTCAGGATCTTGTACCTCGACTCTTGTTAATAAAGAATAAGGCACGACGTATAAAATTACGGTAGATATAAGTCAAGTCAAGGATCGTTCCACAATAAATGGAAAACGAGTGCATGTGTAATGACACATGGTCGATAAGATAGAGGGCATACACATCCATGGTATACAAGAGTTATCGACGGGGTAACCAACTCTAAGGCAAAAGGTTCCTAACGGTTGGGTCGTGAACTTCTATTGGTGTCGAACCTGCCAGACTATTGTCACAAGGGTTCTAGTTGAAGCAAGCTTCAAACAATTGATTTGAGCTCACAACATGGTTTCTGGAGAATAGGAAGTCTCCTAGGTTGGCATTTGGTCCAGGAGAAAGATCCTAATCGTCCTCGGACTTCAATGACCAGAAGATCATGATAGTAGATTTAGGGTTGCAGAGAGGGCAAGTAACTTAAGGCAAGGTTCTAGTCACTTGGCTGGTCAATGGTAGTTATACTTGCATGTACAACTATCGAAGCCATGGGAAATATTCTGTATCTATCTACCGATTATGAACTTTCATCTTTCCAAATCAGTGAAAGGCAAAAAACAGTAGAGTTCAAGGAAGATGTCACTGAATACAATTTCGTGATTTAAAGGCGAAAGTATAATTCAAGAGGAATTGTCAAAGCAGTCGCGGATGAGATCCTAGAGATATCTATATCTCAATCCACATAGTGTAATTTAAACGAAGAGCGAACCAAAGCATCATGGTTGATCAGACCATAATACACTGATTCTGATTAGACAATAAGTTAGTAGGCGTCCCCACTAAACATATGTCTTGAATCAAGCTCGAGAACAGAGTGAGCTTGCAAAACTAGGCTGTAATAGCAATATTGGTTAAGATAGTCAAAATACGAGTATATACAAAAATTTTGAAAGGAGGCACAAGTAGTTCGAGTTTTGTGAGAATCAAACCTTACCCAGTGTTCCTGCTTATACAGTCTTCCTACTATCTTCTTATCCACAAGGACTTGGTCGACTAATGGGTTATGGACCCCTATTTTCTACATTCCAAGTAAACTTATTAGCGTCAATCAATATTCTCGTCAATAGGTCACAAGGACCATGGAATGCTAGATCGGGAGACGTGCTACCCAACTTACAGAACTTCCTCTAGTATTGGTTTTGGATCCTAGGGGACATACAGGGCATTTTCCTATCCCATATAGTATCATAACTTGTAATCATGTCTGAAGTCATTTCACCGAGAGTTATGCCTCGTCCGTATACCCGGGCGGTGGTAAACTCTTGGTTCCGTGATTCAGGGGTGATAAGCTATCAAATACTCTACCTTATCTCGATACCAGGGTAACCACGATCAAGGAGGATCACTAGCCATAGTTTTTAGTAATATTCTATAACCTATATTTCTTAAACAAAATCCAACTCTTGGGGTCGTGTCTCGCCAGTGCGCTGCTGGCTGCAGTGAATTCATAGCCTCCATAATTCAATTAAATGGCGACAGTGCGCTGCTGTCCTGCCATTATGAGTTAGCTAATATTTAACTACATCTAGAAAAATCCATGAGCTTCTAGATATTCAAACAAGTTGCCTATGGAATAAAGCGTAAGCATCTGTCCTATCAGTCACAACCCTTAAGATAAAAGATTGTACAGAGGAAAATAACTGGAAAAAATAAGGAATACAAACATCCTATCCTTTCCATGTGTACTCAAGCGCTTGAGGAAAAACTTGAATCGAAACTAACTTGAGGTTCACATATGGGTAACATAATCAGAAATTATATATATATATATATATATATATATATATATATATATATATAATATAATTCTTAGGCAAAATAGGAACTAAAATAGGCAATTTGGTCTAAAAGGTGAGGATGATATCTAAGAGGCAAGGCGAAGGAATTGAATAATCTATCAAGGTTAGATCATTAATTCTATGAAGCCCTGCCTTACCAAGGGAATAATCTATCCGAATTAGATTTCATCGTCATATCAAGAAAAAATAGTGTGTCTATAGGGATCTAGCAAGCTATCCGAATTTAGTAACTCTAAATTGCATGGCCTATCTAACAATCCTTAACTACCCGACGGTCAATTTGAACAAGGAACTCCTAGTCCTAGTCATTCTCTTAAATTAAATTAATCCTTAATTCGTGAATGAGCATTTTCTTGTCGCAGGCTCACAATAGTACGGCTAACTTAAGTACTATCACGAGTTCGCATGATTTGCGAAGACAGACCTGCATGGGCCACCACAAAAACTTGTCACGACCCGCACCCGTTTTTTTTTAAAACGGATACGAGATGTGTCCAAGCCAGCCTACGTCGCAGTGTCGGCGGTAGAACGCTGTCACGGCCATGAAGATCAAATCACAACAATGCTCATTCACATAATTAATTTAACTTACAATGATTACAAGTTTTACATTTGTAGAAGAATATAAACTTGTACAATTTAAATGAATGACTACAACTCAACTATCTAGCTAGTCTCTAGGCTTGTCTGCAAGTACTCCCGTCACTCCCAAGCTAAGTGAATCCACGATTAACCTAAAAATGTTGGTTTTCAGTCAGGAATGGAACGAGCACAATTCACTGAATGCAATTTCAAATAAAGAAAATGACTATAAGACAAAGGTTAGGCATCAATCATGAGTTTTGAAAATAACAGTAAAGCCGTAAGAAAAATCAATAGTAATAAATAGACCAATATACTTTCCACCGTTAAAAGTACCTTTGATATGTGATCGGTCTGGGGTACTACACCGCACGGTCTACGAGGTCTACTTGCAGAAAAGTAAGCACGGTCTACACTACTTGCAGAAAAGTAAGCACGGTCTACACTACTTGCAGAAAAGTAAGCACGGTCTACACTACTTGCAGAAAATAAACACGGGCTACACTACTTGCAGAAAATAAACACGGGCTACACTACTGCAGAAAATAAATACGGGCTACACTACTGCAGAAAGTAAACACGGGCTACACTACTGCAGAAAGTAAACACGAGCTACAATGTCTAACACGGGCTATTGTCAGATCACACATCCTTGGTACTTCTCATTCCCGACTCGACAATTTTATAATAGAAAATAATCACATAATCAATGGCCAATTAATAAAATATAGTGAAAATCAATATCGAAATGCAGACAATAAACTGTACTCGCCTGTGGTCCTCTGCTGGTGAAACCGATAATCTGAGCCACTCAATATGCTACAATAGTCAAAACCCATACAACAGTCCTCGAAAGCAGAAATAAACAATGCCAATGATCTCAGAATACTCAAATTAGCTAGGATTGCCTATCCTTAAGTCCAATTCTGGACACAGGGGCAAAACGGTAATTTCGGGCAAAAATGATGTCCGCCGTTGGACCCGCTTTGCACCAAAAAGCATGCCAGAGTCAACGGTCTCTAAAGTCGTCAAACTATATGTCTACGAATCCAATTTTTCGATACGAACCCAACCGTATGTCCAGATTTGGATTCCGGCAGGCCGTACACAAAGTCGCCCGTTGAGTGGGACCGTAGGGCCCGCAAAACGACGTCGATTTCGACTGTCTCAGAATTGGAACAAACTTGGCATACAGGACCAAAAAAATGATACGGTCCTGTTGGCACAACTTTCGTCTCGATCCGACGAGCGTGCACAAAGTAATTGAGAAATTTGCAAAGTGCACGATACGGTGAATTTCGACGGATACGCATCAAATTCATCGCGCACACGCGACCAATTTGAATTCCGCCAAAGCCCACACGACCACGAAGCCGTTACGCAGCTTTCGATCCTTTCGGTTCGCGACCACGTCGCCCGGAATGGCGGGACGCACGTCGTGTGGAACAATTTTCTAGTTTTGAAAACAGATTTTCGGAAAACTTCGGAATCCGATTTCTCGGCATGTAGTCGATGAAATCAAATTTCGTAAAAAGGGATTCGAAGCCCTATATGTTGTCTTCAAGTGTGTTTAATTAGATTACAAAAATATTGAACAGGTTTCCTAGAAACTGGGTACGAACATGGGTATTTGGGGTTCCTAAAAACTGTTTTCGAAACAGTTTTTTGCTAAAGTTTTGGTCAATTCTCTAAATCGATCAGTCGACTACTCTGAAAACAAACTACTGGAGAGTCGAGAGGGTTAGGTTGGCTTCATACCAGATCAAACGGTTCGAAGAACGGTGCACCGTGTTCGACGAAACGTCTCGTCGAAGTTGTGATCTCCACCCTTGCCGCTGCTGTCGCTGGTCTGATCCGCGCGCGCGTGCGCGCGCTACTCCTCGGCCTCGGTCGCATGCGGCGGCGTGCAGGCCCAGGGTGGGTCGCCAGTGTTCGGGGAGGAGGGTGGCGCAGCTTCGTTAGGGTTTCGTCGAACTCATCTCTCAAACTCTCGCGCTCTCTATATATACTATACGTATATATAATACCCGTTCTTTTTGCTCTCTGTTGGCCGAGTTTGGTTTTGAGGAGGAACCTGAATTAAATTGGGCTGTGGTGTTGTGTCTCACCATACTCGGTTGAGGCCGAGTATACATCAGTTGCTTTCTTTCTTTCTTTTTTCTATCACTATTCGTACACATGTATGAACATCCACTTATACATATATATCTATGTATATATATAAACACCTATATTTACCCTTATTTTTATCTATATATATCCACGTATATAATATACTCGTATATACACATACACACTATTATATATAATTATATATACATACAATTACAATATTATGTATATCTCTATATATTTTAAATATCATTTATATATATCTTATTAATACCAACATTTCTGTATCTATATCTATATATATATATATATATATATATATATATATATATATATATATATATATATATATATATATATATATATATATATATATATATATATATATATATATATATACATGTTACATATATTCACATGTATCATATATAGAATTAACACTAACATTCCATACTTTATATATATTGTACATTTATTTGACAAATATAATATAACTAATAATAATAATATTCTCGTATAATAATAACCTCAATATAATAATAATAATAATGATAATAATAATAATAATAATGCTAATAATAATAATAATAATAATGAAATGCAATAAATCAATAATGCATCTACATCATTTGTACAGTCTATTAATCCTGTAATGCACAAGGTCTCATTTATACCAACAGTCACTGAATATTAATAATAATAATATTTATAATATCTAATTTACAAATATCTAGGAATATTCATTAAATTATTAAATGGAACACAACACGCTCATACCAAAATATATCCATACGGATGTCGTTGGACGTGCCGCATGACCTACATGGGCTTAGGCTTGTCTTGGGTCCTATCTGGACTAATTCGGTACAGTCGGGTTCCCTAAAACTCAATAATATAAATAATAAATAAATAAGTCTTCGGTAAGGGTTAAGTCGCATCTTGGCCTGGTTTTCCTAGTTAGCACATCGCTATGGCTCGGCCTTCCTTGGCAGGGCTAATACACTAGCCAAAGCACGCCATTTCACTATCAGTGCCACGATTTCTAGTCACATTGTACTCCAAATTTAATCATGATTAAAAAATTATCTACCGCAATAATTTACTAAATAATTATTTACAAAAATTCTAAAATTATCATTTAAATCAAATAAATAAATAAAAATATTTATAAATTCCGGGAAGGGAAGCTACACTTTCTTTTTGTAGAAGTTCTCCTTTGTAAAGCCTTTCCTTGGACATGTAATAGACTTTCATATGAAATAAAAAATTTCTTTTAATGTCTGTGCTTTTGTTGTCCCTTGCTGTGCCAAGTACTTCGTTCGAGCTCCCTGGCACATGTAGTGTTAAGCGTATAGGAATTCTGGCCTATTGATGCGCATGAAATTCCATGCTTCTACAAGACCCCCTTCAAAGTTTTCAAAACCTTTCGTCAAGTTTTGGAATACTTTGAATAAGAAGCATGGTGGTGTCTTCAATGAGGCGCATGACTGTTCGGGGCGCATGATGGCTCCGCGCATCTGTGATGAGGCGCATACTCCTCTCAGTTTTAAATGCAAATGATAACGCTTCGGCATAAGCGAAAAAAGATTAATGATGATTTTTTAGATATCCGTCGTTATTATTTTGCAGAACTCCAACCGGTGGCTAACATCACCCTTTATCGGTTTTTGCGTATACCCAAGCCTATAAATAGACGTCTGATGGAGAGAGAGTTCTTCCTCTCTTTGCTTTCTTCTTCTTTAGAGTTCTTCTTTCAAAAAAAACCCTAACTTCTTTTTACGAGATGGCTCCTAAGACTCCTTGTGGTGGTGCTGGCCGAGGACAAGGCCGGGATAAGGAGCCGATGGAGTTTGACGAGGAGGAAGCTCATGTCGTCACTGTGACTCCCGCCGACGTTCGGCCAGCGGTGACGGGTGGGTGTCTTCTGTCTTTGTGGTTCCTAACATTTTTAGACGAGTTTGGGGCACACGGATGAGTTGCATCCTGTTGCTGTGCCCTAACTACTTGTTGCTGACGTGCATAGACTTCTGTCCTGATAATGCGCTGAGGCTATTCCGCGTACGCACATGGGTTTAGGCCCTGATTATGCACCGAAGCTTTACTGCTGACACGCATGGGTTTAGCCCCTGATTATGCGCCGAAGCTTCACTGCTGACTCACATGGGTTTAGCCCCTGATTATGCGCTGAAGCTTCACTGTTGACGCGCATGGGCTTGGGCCCTGATTATGCGCCGAAGCTTCACTGCTGATATGCATGGGTTTAGCCCATGATTATGCGCCGAAGCTTCAATGATGACGCACATAGGCTTAGCCCCTGATTATGTGTCGAAGCTTCACTGTTGACGCGCATGGGCTTGGGCCCTGATTATGCGCCAGGCTGCTGATGCGCCCCATATGTTTTGTCTTTTAAAGCCTCTAAATTTTTCCTTACTGTCTGACTTGTTTTTGCTGTGTTAGTGTCAATGACTATCCCCTTGCTAAACGAGTCCTTCAGGATGCTTCCCTTTGCCAAATGGAGGTTGACTTCAACGAGGAAGTTATTAACCCAGCGAAGGCTGCTATCATGCTGGATCAGCCTCCCGAGAGGATGTTGCAAATCTGAGATCAGTCGCCTATTTTTCTCCAAAGTATGATAGAGAGCGGCAAACTGAAATCTGCTGAATCCGAGAATGTGACTTTTTTGGAAACCGGCCTTTCTGTTTGGTGACCACTTGATCTCCACTGAGGCGAAGATACTGAAGATCAAGGAAGACTGGTTCTTCACAGCAAAAGATGTGACCATGTACATGCGGCAGTTTGAACGTCAATTGCCACTGACAGCTTTCTATCGTTTGGCTTCCAAGAGGAGGATGCCATGGGAACTTACTCCTTCTCAAGGAGGGGCAGTGGGGGGTACCCTTCGTATTGATGTTACTTTGAATCAAAGGAATACCTTGGCCTCCTCGCGAGCCGGGACCTCGTACTATTGCCGAACTTTACACCCTGGGAGCATTTATAGTGATGTCCCCCCTGACACCTTCGCCTTTGGTGCTTCGACCTTTGCAAGTCCGATGCTAACATCGAAGGTTATGTATCCGAAAGAAGGTTTTCGGGTTGAGGGCTGGTGTCACCACGTGTCGAAGTAGGACGAGATGACCCTTTGGATTTTGTTGAAGTTCAAGACTGAACTCAAGGCGATTGGGCTGACCGCCGCTCTTCGCGCCACCCAAGCAGGTGTCGACCTTAATCGACATATGTTTCTTGCTCTCCTGGAAATATTCAACACCCAGACTGGCACTTTCTTTACTCCGGTGGGGGAGTTGGGATTGGCCCTCCATGAGATGTATGAGGTGTCCAAGCTTCCCTGGGGCTCGGAGCCGTATGAGGAATATTTCCCGACAAATGAAGAGATCCAAGTTCTGGAAGACAAGGACTCAGAGATGATGGTTGTTTTCATGGAGGTGGTGAGCCACCATTATCTGATGGAATGGAGGGATAAGGCGGGTCACAGCCCCATGTAACTGCTTGGAGGGATTATGTCTTCAAGCAGGACCTAACGGACCCTTCCAAGATTCGGTTTGTGACTCCGCAGGGACTGAGTCACACAGAGGTGACCTCCGAAATGAGCTGACTAGGCGAGAAGACTCCTCGTTCAAATGAGAGTGGTGACGACGTATACAGTTGTTTCTGGCATTGTGTGCACCGGATGTCTTCCAAGGTAGTGTTGACTGCATACTTGATGATATGGCTCCGGGACTATATATTCTCGGGCGGATCTGGATCTGTAGAGAGAGTGAGCAGGAACTTCATTTTGCCAGCGGTAAAACTGGTTTTTGGTCGCCCTCTGGCTCTCCTTCCCGCGATGGTATGTAACCTGCTGCAGGGTTTGAGAAATTTTGCTGACGATGTGGTCTATGAGAGGGACAAGAAAGACAACTTTTCCCGAGCTGATCTACCTTTCCATTATCTGATGGGATGGTTGACTCTGCATCACCTAAATGTGATGAGCCCAGGCCCTGAAGATGATCATGTTGAAGGTGATTCCTTTATCCGTCACTTCTGTAAGAGGAAGTGGCTGTACACCGGTGTTCCTGTCTGTAGGAGGGTTTTGTCTTATCTTTAGGGGTGGAAGATCACCAAGGTCAGTCCCGTCTTCATAGATTTTGAGGTTGACCAAGAATTAGAAGACTCCGGTAAGGATGCGATCGCCCTGCCGACATGGGGGTTTCGCTGGTTGCAGAGTATTCGGCCTTCCTATTTGGTCTACCACAACAAGAATAGGTGTTATCTGGAACCGTATTTGTCGAGCCAGTTTGCACGTCAGTTTGATTACACCCAGCTAATGTTGAGGAACCCCAGTAGTAGTCTGGGGTTCGCCGAAAGTTTACTGGATAGAGCCCGGGGTTGGCAATATTACAACGCCGGATGTACTGGAGTTCGTTTTACTATGCCAATTCACAACCTTCGGCCGCAGATCTTGTATTCGACTGTTAAGATGTATTGCGCCATGAATACTGTGTCCTCTGAATATGACAGGGAGATTAGTTTCATCATTGGCACTCAGATAGAGGCAACGAACAACTTGCTGGCGGTGGCCCGGTCATATTGTCCACCAGAGGCTGCAGGTTATCGAGCTGCTGCTGTAGCATCAACAGGGGGTACTTAGGAAGAGCCCCCAGCTGGAAAGAGACGGGCTGACGCAGAGGCTGGTTCATCTGTACCGAAGAGGCCGAGGAAGGCGACGACTCCGAAGGTGGAAGCTCCGGGAGTGCCACCTGTAGTACCAACAGAATCAGCTCCCATAGAGGTAAAGACGTCCCATATAGTCTGGTTTATTCTTTGATTTCTGTGACTTATGTCCTCCCTTTTTTTGTAGAAGGTGCCGAAGAAGAAATCTCGGGTTTCGAAACCAAGTATTAGTAGGCCGAAGGAGGTGGCGAGTTCTTTCGACGAGCGTATTCCTCCGATTAAAGCATCTCCCATGGAGGGGAGCGCTGATGATGTTGCTTCTGTAGAGATTTCGGTGTCTCCAGATTATGTTGGAAGGGAAGCTGAAGGTGTACTAGCACCTCAGGTTGCTGAGGTCTCTTGGTCGGTCCATCAGGAGGGCGACATGAAGCCTCGACCGGGAGTAGAACAGACTATTAAGGTGGTACCTGAAAGCGTCGGGGCCCCAAAGAAAGTTGTGGAAAAAGTCCTTCCAGACGAGGAGGAAGTGTGGAGCTCGTCTTCTTCTGACGATGGCTCGTAGGAAGATGTTGATCCAGCTACCAGAGAGATCGCGTTTAGCGGAGACGTCTCCGACAAGAATTTGCCGGCCGGGCGTCTTTCCGATTGTGGTACCGAGGTGCTGGTCGTACACGAGGCCTCGTGGCCAAGCCCTACCCCTGCCCTGGAAGTGGGGGCTGATACGGTAGGGTCGGTGTCACTGCCGAGCCCTACACTCATCCCTATAGGGGGAGCTGATGTGGGTGATGAGATTCATTTTTCGAGCCCGGCTCCGAGGGAGGTTGAACTGTCAGGGGCGGACCTTGTCGCTTCGAACGAAAGGGAGAGCCGCCCTGCCCCAGCCGGGGATAATACCATCAACCTGGATGTCGGGGGACCGTCCGTCGTTGACTCTGATAAGGGCAAGGGCCCTGTGATGGAGGACACTCCTCCTGCTCCTTCCACTTGGAGGATGGTATTGCGTCCCTCTCTAGCTTCCTCAGCTGGCGACGGAATCCGTACTGCCGGTAGAGAAGAACCTACTGACATTGAGGTTCCGGCTCCGTAGCTCGTCGGGGAATCTTTCTCAATCTCTACAATAGCTCCTCCAATGCCTGTTATGACGCCTCAGGTGTTGGCGGACGCGGATGAGTATGTGCAGTTTGCCATTGAGGCGGTATATAAGATGCTGCAGAAAGGTGTATCTTCAGTGTTGAATGCGAACGGGAGTTTTGCGACGGCGAAAGCCATGGCGCTCACTTATATTGGTCTGATACGTTCCTACCGGGGCCATGATCATATGGCTGAGATTCTGGAGGCGTCGGTGGCTGAGCTTGACCAGCACCTTTCCGAACTTCAGAGTATTCGACGAAATAATTTTTCTGCTCTGATAGAAGCAAAAAAAGAAAAATTGATAGCTGAAGTTGAGTCGTCTTATCAGGCCACAGTGGCCATCTGGGACCGCGAGGTGGCCGATGATGAGGCAGCGACGGAGAGACTATCTCAGTCCATGCAGGAGAAGGTGGAGCTGCGGGCCACATTGGATGCTATTATAACGGAGGTTACTGCCAAGATACGCCTCCTTGAAGACCAGCGAGCCCAACTTTTACTAGATGTTGAGCGAGCCCAGGCTGAGCACGTAGCATCCAAGGAGAAAGACGCAGCTTTTACCCGCCATCTTCTTTCTCTGACTTGCCAGCGGCAAGAGTTGGACGCAAAGTACGAGAATGATACTGCTTCTGAGGCTGTGGAGGTAATGCGTCAAGAAGCTGAACGCCGAGTCTTGGCGACCGTGGGGACTCGGGCTGAAGACTTGAAGCATCGGATCAAAGAGCTTTCTGCCAACCCCAATGATGCTTAGGGATTGTAGTCTCTTTTTTTCTTTCTTTTTTTTGCAACTTTGCTGGAGATGTAATCCTTTACTTTTGAATGCAAAATAAAAAAAATTTCTGGTGTGTTCATTTTTACTGTCATGAACTAGTGACTTGTGTGGACCTATTATCTTTTGCGCACCTTGGTTTTTAGGTACAGATAATAAGTTGGAGAGGACCGACATGTTTGCTCAGAGGTAATATGGACGTGGCAAATATGGGGTTCAAATGACGGAATCTTCCTACTTAGAGGTGTTATGGACGTGGTAGGAGTGACTCTGGGGGGATACGCGGAACTACTCAGAGGTAATATGGATATGGAAGTTCTGCGATCGATGTTCGGCAACGCGGGGGTTGTCTGTACAGGATGTTTACTCGGAGGTAATGTGGACATGGTAAACATGATAAGTAGCGTAATCCTATGTAGTGTAAAATTTTGCTTTGCAGGGTGTAGAGAAGCAACTCAGAGGTAATGTGGACATGGTTGTTCTTCTACTAGAGATAGAATGCCATGGGACAACTAGGTTTCGAAAGCCTAAGATTTTATGAAAGGGAGGTGTATGTGAGCTCTGATGATCAGGTCCACTGATTCCTTTGCTAGGTAGAGATGGAAGTACATATCTGAAAGATGTCAAGAGTAGTACTTCTTTAGGAACTTGTCGTTGATAGGCATCATGAACAAGTCCCCGTTTTGTCGGGCGAGACGGTAAGCACCGTTTGAGTATACCGTCTCTATGATGAAAGGTCTCTCCCATCTGGGCTCAAACTTTCTTGGTGTTTTGTGAATCAACACCATCGGCCTCCTGTCTGCCAGGACCAGGTCGCCTGCTTGGAAAGTCCTTTGCTTGACCTTTTTGTTGAAAGCCTGTCATATTCGGGCTTGATAGAGTTCAATACGTTGCTGAGCTAGGAGACGTTTTTCGTCAAGTGCCTCCAATTCTCGCAGACGGCGACATTGATTGTCTTCTTCCGTCAATTGGTTTATAATCGCTATACGGAGTAAGGGTATCTGGATCTCGAGAGGCAGTACCGCTTCGCTCCCATAGACTAAGAAGAATGGTGTGTTGCCCATCGAAGTCCGTACCGTTGTACGATAGGCCCAAAGGCATTCGCCGAGCTTTTCGTCTCAGTCGTGTTTGTTGGATGACACGACCTTTTTGAGTAGCCTGACGATAGTCTTATTAAAAGCCTCGGCCAATCCGTTCGCTGCCAGATTGTAGGCGGTTGATGCCACATTCTGAATACGATTCTTGTCACAGAATCTGCTGAAAACATGGCTGATGAACTGTGGACCATTATCGTGGATAATCCTACGGGGTACCCCAAAGCGGTGTCCCCTCGATGAAGGAGGGGTGATCGGTCCCACAATGTCCATGTCCTAAGCTTTAAAGGGCCAGGAGGCGACCGTAGGATGTAGTGGTTCCAATGATGTATGGATAAAGTCGACGTGAAGCTGGCAAGCATGGCATATTTTAGCATAGTCGACGGCGTCGGCTGCCATGGTTGGCCAGTTGTAACCCATGCGTCGCAGTCGATCCTACAATTTAGGACCAGGTTGATAAGCCCCGCAAGTCCCGTCATGAGCTTTCCGAAGGGCTTCAGCTGCTTCTTCGTTGGATAGACATCGAAGGAGAAGTCCATCGTAGGACCGTCGGTACAGCGTTTTAGTAGCTGTATCATAATAAAATCGAAGAAAATGCCTTATGACCGAGACGGCTTCTTTCGGGTCTTCTGGGAGGATTTCATAGACCGCGAAGTCGATGAACGAGAACCTCCAGTCTCGGACATTAACACCGGCACTTGTCATCATGGCATGGGCCATTTATGTGCATAGGTTATTTTTAGGACAGACCAAGTCTCGACCAACTACCGTGACATAGTGTCCCGAAGGGTGCTGCTAATGAAGCTGCGAGGCCAGCCAGAGCGTTAGCCTCCCAGTTTTGTAGCCGAGGTACGTGTTCTATGAAGAACTTGGTGAAGGTTGAGATAATATTCAATGCAACTTCATGGTAAGGAACCAGATCTTCATGACGAACTTCGTACTGCCCTCGAATCTGGTTAATGACGAGTTTTGAGTCATCATAAGCTTCCAAATGATCCATCCCCAGTTGTCGCACCAACTGGAGTCCCATGATGAGAGCGTTATACTCGGCAACATTGTTGGAGCACGGCTTTGGAAGGGAGTAAGCACGCTGGATGACCAGCTGATCGGAGAAGACTAAGACCACCCCCACTCCTGCAATGATTTGTCCTTTAGGGCCTGTTCTCGAAGCACCATCAAAAAACACCCGCTAGACAGAGTTTTCTTCGGTGATGTTTGATTCTTGGACCTCATCCGGGATGTCTTCATAGAGTCTGGAGGACTCTGGAATGGTGTGCGCGGCTAAAAAGTCAGCTAGAGCTTGGCCCTTGACGGCTTTTTGTGGAACAAATACCATGTTATACGGTGTTAACAGGATTGCCCATATAGCTTGTCGGGAATTCAATGATCCCGGCTTTGTCTGAGAATACTGAGTGGATTGACTCGGAAGATGACATGAATTGTTTGGCACGAAACGTAATGGCGAGTCTTCTGGATGGCGAACACCAAAGACAAACATTCCTTTTCGACGGGGTTGTACTGGTGTTTTGCCCCGATCATTGTTCTACTAAGGTGGTAGATAGCTTGCTCGTAGCCTGCATCGTTATTCTGAGACAACAAAACGTCGAGGGAATGATCCATGGCACGGACGTAGAGGAGAAATGGTTTGCCTGCGATGGGTGCCACCAGGACTGGCGGGCTCGTCAAGTAAGCTTTGATATCATCGAAAGCTTTCTGGCATTCTTCTGTCCAGACGTAAGAGACTCCCTTCTTTATGAGCTGGGTGAAGGGTTGACATTTTCTGAAAAGGTTTGCTATAAACCTTTGGATGTATGCAAGACGCCCTTGTAGGCCTCGAAGTTCTCGGAGGTTCTTCGGAGGGTCCATGTCAAGGATGGCTTTAGTCTTCTCGGGGTCGACATGAATGCCTTTCACCGTGATAATGAAGCCCAAGAACTTTCCGCTAGAAACCCCAAGGAAGGATTTAGCAGGGTTTATCCTGAGTTGATGCGCTCGCATGAGATCGAAGACTGTCTTTAGGTCTTGTAGGTAATCACCTTTGAGACGGTTCTTGATGGCGATATCATCAACATAGCATTCAACTATTTTGCATAGATGTTGACGAAAAATGGTACTCATAGCTCGTTGGTACGTCGCACCAGCATTCTTCAAACCAAAGGGCATTATCGTGTAGCAGAAAACCCCTTTCGGAGTCCTGAACGATGTGTGTTTTGCATCATCGGGGAACATTTTGATCTAGTTGTAGCCCGAATACCCGTCCATGAAAGATATGTGTTCGAATCCACATGTAGTGTCGATCATCACGTCAGTGATTGGAAGCGAGAATTCGTCTTTCGGGCAAGCAGTATTGAGATCTCTGAAGTCGATGCAGACTCGTATCTTCCCATTCTTCTTGGTGACAGGGACGACATTGGCCACCTAATCCGAATGCTGCTCTTCATGAATGAACCCGCTGCTCAAGAGTTTGTCCACTTCTTGATCGATAGCGTTCATAATATCAGGACAAAAACGTTGTTGTTGTTGCTTTATAGGCTTAGCATCAGGTAAGATGTTAAGTCTATGCATCGCGATCTAGGGATCAAGTCTCGGCATATCTTCATAGCTCCAGGCGAAGACGTCGATATATTCTTTAGCCAGTTGGACTAAAGACTCCCAGTCTCTTCCCTTTAGACTTTTGCTGATGAAGATAGGTTTAGAAGAAGACTCGTCCCCAAAGTTGATCTGCTCGACTTCATCTTCGGTAGGGGGTTCACGTAATTTAAAACGAGACTCCCACTGCGCTCCTAGGCGTTGAGTCCAAGGTTCTTCCTCGAAGAATGTTGGCGTTTGGTCTTCGCCTTCATCTTTTTAAGATTGTGCAGATGCCATGTTGACTGATAGCACCTTCCTGAAGACTGAGCCTATACTGGTATCGAAATCCCAAGTTGATGCTTCAGATGAATGAGAGTGCTCCACTTCTTCTGCTTTCGAACTTTCTGGAGTTGCCGGCGGCGTGACATAGCCCACCCCCCGTCGAGTACGATGATTGTAGTCCTACGGCTTTCCTTTGGGTGTTGGGAGTCGGAGGGGAAGATGTCGGCCTTTGTCGTAGTTCAGGCCCTTGTTGCTTTTAAGATCGTAACCCATCTTTTGGATGAGGTACTTTGCCTTGTCCATGTACCGATAGACTTGTATTCTGTCGGTATCCGGTTCTGGCTCGAGTGGTGGGAGGTCTTGATGACGCTCGACTTTGCCGAAGATAATGGGTTCTTCGTTCCGGTTCCGCGGTGGGACTATAAAACAGACTCCTTGGGACGGGACTACTTGATTTACATGATTGACGGTCGTTATTTGTGTTTGTAAAGACCATAGAGCGTTATCTAGTGTATACATGGCATTCCAATGTGGAAGACTAGAATAATTGAAAGACACTCTATTATTGATAAAACACAAAATTTTGTCTTGTGGGATTACATTGTCAAGAGAAGGTGCATCTATGTCAGCAGATATGTATTCTCCTAACTCTTCATCCGTGAGTACTGGGGCTGGTTCGGAAGAACTCATCACAGGCTTGACCTTGGGATCTGAGAGGGCTATGTGGGCCTTTTCTTGCAGCTTGGGCGAGGCTGAAGATTGCGGAGGCTTGCCTTTAAGACATACCTTCAGGGGTGCCTCAACTGCGCCTTCCGTGACCGGTGCCTTCCCCTGTAGTTTTGCCACAAGGGGAGCCGACGTTTGAGGAGGTCTTCCCTTGAGCCGTATCTTCAAAGAAGCTTCGGCGGGTGTTCTACCTAGAGAAGTCAGTGCTTTTCCAGGTAACTTGATTGCCATGGGAGGTAGCATCTGAGGCAGTTTTCCTTTAAGTCGAATTTTCAAAGGAGCATCGGGAATCATCTCTGGCTCCACGTCCGTCTCTGCCGCCGTTTCTGCTTCATCATCAGCATCATTGGCTTCCCCTTCATCGAGTGACTTATATAAGCTAGCACTGGTGAAGTAGGCTTCGACCCCTTTGAAGCGATCAATGTCGGCAAACTTCGTTCGGATGATGTTGTTAGTGGATACGTACTTCATGTATTGGTGGAGTGTAGATGGCACCACCATGTACTCGTGCAGCCACGGCTGACCTAGCAGGAGGTTATAGTTGACGTCGGCGTCTACGACATAGCAAGTCACTTCGGTTTGGAGATTACCGATATGACATTTCAGTCGGATTTTCCCCAGCGGTTCACTTTTGTTGGCATTGAAACCGCTGATTATAGTGTTGGAAGGTGCCAGACGGTGCATCGAGATTTCCAATGTTGAGAGCAAAGTCCTCGGGATGATGCTGAGGAAAGACCCTGGATCAATCTGAATTTGCTTCACCTTGATGGAACCCACATACCCTGTGTAATACAGAGGCATGTTGTGCCGGTTGTGCTTGAGCAGCATGTCTTGTTGGGTGAAGGTTATGTTGGGGATGACCTCCTCCATACAATGGCAGTGTGCACATGTTGTTGGAAGATCCTCAGGCTGCTTAACCTGACTGATGAAGGACTCAGCATCCTTCAAGGCTTCACAGAGAGCCTAGTGGGTGTCTTTGGAAAGACGAAGAAGCTCGAACAAAGATAAGCGGGCAGGAGTACCGGTAAGTTGTGCCAGTATGTCGAAGTTGTGGGGCTTAGCTAGCCCCGAAGCATTTTCTCTTCGCAAAGGCTTGTCGAAACGAGCCTCTAAGTGCTTCTATTTATTGGCTGCTGGAGGTCTGGATAGGCCCTCTTCCTAGGCAGCAGGGGCGGTGCAGGGAGGCACCACCTCGACAACAGCTTCGTCGGGTTGGGCATTCTGCTACGAACGTTAGGGGTGTAAAATGGACAAAGTAGTCTGTTGTCCGTACGTGTCCGGCTCGATAAATGGTTCGACCGCGGACCGTCCGATTGATTAACGAACAGAACTTGGACATTTTTTTGGTCCGTTTAAAAATCGGACCCGGACATGGGCATATCCAAGTCCGGTCCGAATTTGTTCGCGAACCGTCCGATAGTGGAGACTCATTTTGGTTTTGCATCAATTATGTCATATTATTTTGGTTTTGTATCAATTTTTTGTTGTTCGATCTCGATTTTTGTTAACCTTTTACTATTGTTTGTTGTATTCTATAACCTTCAATTGTATTTTCTTTTAACTTAATTTTTTGTACCAACTATCAAGGTATCTTGATAAAATAATAGCTTTTGGTAATATATTTCATTTGTCCGCAGACCGTCCGATTGAATTAACGAACAGTGGTTATCCGTGTCCGTCCGGCCCGAACTCGAACAGTGGACTGTCTGTGTCCGTCCGTCCGAACTCATTTTCATTTTCGGACCGAACACGGACAGTGGACTGTCCGTGTCCGTCCGGCCCGTTTACACCCCTAGCGAACGCATTTGTACAGGAAGTGCCTCTTCCGCGGAGGAAGAGACCATGCGGCAAGACTTGATCTTCTTGCCCTTGGTTTTGGGAGCAGAGCATACCCCCGGTTGAGTAACTTCAGAGACGAGGTCTGGGTGAACCCATAAAATCTCTCCCAGAGATGTGGTGAGCGGTATGAGTCCACTCCTGTTGTCACGGATAGGTGGTAGGTTGACCACCACCATTATCGCCTTTGGGATGGGGACGACGCCATCTTGTGTTGTGGTTGGCGACAAGGTGCCGAATTGGAGCGACACCAGGTTGGCCGAGACTGCCTTCTCCTCGTAATCGACGGAGATGACATTCTCATTGATCATGCGCTGGATGTAGTTCTTGAGGACGTAGCAGTCCTGAGTTGGATGTCCGACAAACTGATGGTAGTGACAGTACCTCGGATTATCAACTCTTCCTACCTCATCGGGACACTTCAGGTCTGGTAATTTAATCTTATCACCCTGCTTCAACATCTCGAAGGGTTACAAGGTGTCTTCATCATTGAAAGAATAGACCTCCTTTGGCTTCGGTGCAAGCAGAGGCTTTTGGGTAGGTACTTGTGCGTTTTTAGAGGCATTGACAGTCAACGCCTGCTTCTCCTTCGCCTCACGTCCAGGGTTGCTGGTAGCAGGCCGTTTTCCCTTGTCATCAAAGCCAAAAAAACTGACTCCCAGAAGGCGGGCAATGCATGCCTTCTTTTCAGCTGCTTCGGCCTCAATAATCAATGAGCTCCAGTCGGAAGGAGAAGTGGAGTTGAGCCAGAGCTTAACCGTAGGAAGCATGTTCATGCTGCAGGAGGAGAGGAGTGCATGTTCATACTGCAGGAGGAGAGGAATGCTCGAACCGTTTCTTTTTCCTTCTGACGTACCTCTATAAGGGACGCCATCGTCATGTCTTTCCCTCCGTCATAGAAACGATCGAGGAAGAGGCGTGTCAAGTCATCAAAGGAGGATATGGAGTTGTTAGGGAGACTGTAGTACCAGTAGTAAGCCACTCCTTTCAATGCCCCGACAAACAGGCTGGTGAGTAGCGCGTCTTCCTTCGAGAGATGTCCCGTTTGAGACTGAAAGTACGTCAGATAACGACGTGGAGAGTCCTTCCCGTCGTATGGCATCAACGTTTGTAGTTTATACTTGGGAGGATAGACCACTTTGTTCCATTCGAGGGGGTATGGTTGCGGGATCCCCATCTTTTGGCGCTCCTCCTATCTGTTCTTTGACTCGAAGCGTTCACGCAAGTCCCTGATCATCTCAACCACGTCTTCCGTGGAGCTGGGAGTCAGATAAGTAGAATAGTCTGGAGTTGTATATTCGAAGGTTTCGATACCCGAGGTGCTTCGCAGCAATCGATATTCAAGGATGGCCGTTGAAGGGGCACACTTGATTCCCCGTTAGCTCCTAGGTCAGGATTGGTGGAAGCTGCTCTGGCCAAAGCTGATCGTATCTTGAACACTGCTTGAGTCAGTGTTTGCATGGAGACAGAGAGGGTTTTGAGTCCCCCTCCAAAGTATCCATCCATTGAATGAGGTCTGCTGGCGGAGCATCAGACTCAGTATCACCACCTCCTGTCATGTATACTGTCATGACGTGACTGGAAGTGGATGGATCGGTTGAAGCTTCACTCTGAGCCTCATTCTCCTGTAGAAGAGTCGCTTCTCCTGGAGTTTCATCCTGGCTACCCCCAGTTATGCTCTGGAGGATATCTTCGTCTTCGGGAGGAGAATCAACAAGGGCTTGAATACCCCCAGTTATTACTTCTTCTGAAATCTTCTTTCTCGCCCGGGTGCCTTTAAACACTCCTGAGGACGGGACAGTCACCTTGGTCTTCCTCGGCTGGCTCTTGGATGAGGACGAGGAGTTACCAGTCGCTTTTCGGATTGATGAGGAGTTAGAGACTACGTTGCAAGAAGCAACCTTTAGTTCCGGCTCTTCTTCAATCGACACCTTCTTCCCGAGGCGATGTCAGAGGGGTGTTGACGATTGCAGTCGCTGAAACACAGACTGCCTTTGTGGTGGGACTGCTGTCTTACAACAATAGTTGATGGTGACAACGGTACAAGTGTGCACTGTGAAGGGCATATTGTGCTTGTCGGTCGACTCTCTTGATCGGCGTTTGTGAATGATCATATTACGCAAATCGTTAGAGGAGAGTGCCACCTTTACACCCCCATCAGGCGCATGGCAAGGCCAAGCGTCGGGGTGATCAAGTGAATGTTGCACCCCCTGATCCAGTACATAAGGCACGCCCAGATCAATAGTGGGGAACCATATTTATAGTGACTTGAACCAGCCTCGAACGCACAACCAATGTAGGCACGGGGGTTCAAGACCACAGAATTTGCCTTACACGACTTGGTTGCGAACGCAGCATATGTGCCTAAGTGAGACAAGGACTTTGAGGGTCGGCTCGTTTCTGGCGCAGAAGCACCCGAGTCAACTTTGTACAGCTTACCATCAGCAGCGTGCATGATTGTGAGCGCATGCTTCTGGTTTGTCGTTGGCATAGCACGTTTGAGGCACATGGCCCGTACTGTCTTAGACTTCTTCGTACCAGCCCGCTGGGGCGTATAGTACTCAGAGTCCAAATTATCCTCCCCATGACAGCGAGTGAGTCTGTCAAAGACAGAGGCCTTCTGCGGCGTACCAGAGTTCATGCGCAGGGCATTAGATGCGCCCCCGCTCCGTCGGCGAATCTTCCTTGACTGAGAAGGAGATGGTTGGGGAATGTGGTCAGCACCACATTTTTCCGAGAGATGCACTGCATCCGTGGGTACATCCTGGCTGCTGAGGACGTCAGCGAGAAGGGTAGGCTGCATCGGCGTATCCCCTTCAGTGATGGTGCCAAGGGTCTCCACCTTGCGCACCCTGGCCTGACGAGTCTTCTTTGGCTTCGGCAGCCGCTTCGAAGGACTTGCGCTGCCTTCAGAGATGAACTCCTCATACGCTTGTTGATTGAGGCGTTCGACTAGTGTCTTGTGGGAGGAACCCACCTTCATGTCATCAGATTGTGACACAACTTTCTCATCGGAGGAGGAACAGGTCCCCAGCAGAGTCGCCAGCTTGTTTGCCATTAAAATCTTTGAATTGGAATTTCAATCACAAACAGAACAGTATTATAATGTAGGACTTAGATGTAGTCCTAGGAGTACACTTTTATTTTTATCTGGGTCCTGTGTCGATGGAGCGAGTGGTAATGCGTTGACTCCATTGACGATCTGACGACAATCTTAGGTTCTCTGAAGGTCTGGGTTGCTCTGGATGCCGGAGCTTGCGGAGGGGGAAGAAGACGATGAGTGTTTTTTCCGATCCCTGTGAGTAGACGTGCGTCTCTGTAACTCTGATGATCTCATTCTCTGTCTTTGACTTTTTGTCTGTCTGTGTGTCTGTGTGTGTTGATGAAGGAATGATCCTTCTATTTATAGCTTGCAGGCTGGCTGCTCATGCACGCATATGTCGGATGCGCCTGGTCGTGGAAATGCCACGTGGCTGATGCTGACGGGGGCGCATGGTTGATGCACCCTGATTTGGGGATTGAATCCTTCCTGTTGCGCCTGTGGTGCTGCGGAAGAGCTGACACATGGCGACTGAGAGGATTCTTCGGTTGCTGAGATCTTGGGTGGTTAGTACCCTTTCGTGGACTGAACTGAGTCGAAGGACACATGGCCTATGTCCGTGGCTCAAAGATCTCAAACTTGGTGGAGAGGGATCTGATGGGATGCGCCTGGGATTGGGAGCATGGGAAGACTTAGCTCGTAACCTTCAGGAGTCACAAACCAGTCCGGGTGCATGGCTTTTGAGACGCATGCGAATCTTCGGGCGCATGGCTGCAGAGGCGCATGCGAGTGGTTGGTCGGCCACGTGGCTTGTAACCGACAGAGGAGAATAATGATGACGCTGACATCAGTGATGCTTCATTTTCTACAAAAGCTGTTGCTGCTCTATCATCGAGGCATGACTGCTGTCGTATCAGACTTCAGCATTTAATGCTCTTGACGGGTGATGAGATTTTGAGTGGGCACACTGATCTACGTTCCACTAGGCACATAGGGACGCTTGGGCCCCATCCTTACGGGGTACTTGGTACTGATGTGTGCGTTTGTATGATGCGCAGGATCTGACCGGCACGTCTGTTGTATGGCGTATCTTCATTGGTCCGACTGTTGAGTTCTTCGAGTGCTTTAAATAGCCGTTTTGACTTGGCTGAATTCGAGGGGACATGTTCATCACCATGAATGCAAATTCATTGCACGGGATTCGGAGAGCGTGCCACTTGGCGCGTGGGTTTGATTTGCCCGGCCTATAAATAGCAGCAAGGAGAGAGTTGTTTCTCGTTTTCTTCCGTCTTCCCGAATGGAGATGAACTTCTTCGCTCGAATTCATTCTATTGACAAGACGCTCCCGAGGGTGAAGATGCGTCGAGTCGTCTTCGTACGCACTCATGAAGGTGACTGTTACATCTAAAAATTAGAATCGCGGGCTTCCGATGTAGGCCGAAGGTGCCTGTTGCATCCAAAGATCGGGAAGCTCGAGTCCCGTCTCCGTTATGTCGGAAGAGCCGCAGATCAGAATTGCGGTACTCTCTTCTTTCTTGGGCTTTGGAGAGCTTTTCCTCCAGCTAGAGTGGAGTTGATCGCCCACCCTTGTTATGCTCAAAGTCGAAGTAGAGCGCATATGCTGAGACACTGAAGAGATGCGCCTGACTGAGACGCTGAAAAGATGCGCCTGACGGATGATGCATCTGGCATAGGGCGCATGGCAGTTTGCTACGCCTGGCTGTAGTCTTAGGATCTTTCTTTTTGTAGAAGTTCTCCTTTGTAAAGCTTTTCCTTAGACATGTAATAGACTTTCATATGAAATAAAAATCTTCTTTTAATGTCTGTGCTTTTGCTGTCCCTTGCTGTGCCAAGTACTTCGTTCGAGCTCCCTGGCGCATGTAGTGTTAAGCGCAAAGGATTCTGGCCTATAGATGCGCCTAAAATTCCATGCTTCTACAACCACCATCTGACCAGTGGCTGCTTAACCATCATTACCACCACCACCTTTCCCTCCGTTCTGTGCTGACGATAGCATGCAATGCTGCTAGATCAGTGTTGTAGTGCCCCGTCCCTATATCGTGTCCCGTTCTCCGTCTACGGGGTGCGCGAGAAAGGAACACAGTCGCTATCGATTCGGTTGGGACCGATAGCTCGGGATCGATCGAATCGGTCGAACGGAAACAGTTGAATTAAGATCCATTCCCCATTATGGAATGGCTTCTTCGGAACCAAGTCCCATATTCAGTGGGTTGCGCCTCAAGGATTGACTCTGCAGCTGAGTCGGGAGAGACCTCCCGTTGCTCTATTTTTCACGCAGCTTGCGTTGGTTTTGGCCTTAGTTTTCTGAATGTGTTTTCGTGAATGTTTTCGATGGTTTTCTTGGCTTGCATTTCGTAATTGCATTTTATATCGAACTTCTTGAATAATACAGTGTTCTAATCGATTGCTTGTGCGATTTCATTTAATCGCGTAGGCAATATCTATCGCGACCAACAAGTTCTCTCGCCTCAAGCAAAACTCAAGGTGAGTGGCTGACCTTTCTCTTATTGACCCCTTCTTAGTTCAATCGATAGTAGTCTTGCGGAAGATATGATAAATACAAAGGCACGGCCACTCTGTAAACTGTAGAAATGTATTAACAAAAGAATGACTCAAATAAACTATGGATTCTACCTGAATAAACTAAATAAGTCTAACTCGGTCATTGGATAACTTGTCGACAAGGAGAAAGTTTTCTCGAGCGACAACCCGGGACCACATGACCGACTCGGTCTAGGAGGAAACACGGTATAGCTATGCTGGATGATAGCACGGGTTAGGCGGAGACTTTCAGTGGGGCTCGCTACTTGCATTGAAAGGGCCCCGACTAACAAAGCTATAAGTCCAGGATGGCTTATGGTGTCAGTGACCAATCACACGTAATATTACACTTGGTATAAAAAATGATAACAATTGACAGGTAAGAACATGGTAAGTCTCATAAGGCGCGGCACGGTCCGCCGTGGGTAAGTCTCAACGTATTTTATATTATGCTTGTCATATGCTTGTTTGAAATTTATTAGGATGGTTAGAAACATTCATAAACTAAGTCATATAAACTCTTCACCAAATGAGAGCTTGGAACTTAAATAGCCATACACCAGTACAAAGTGTAATGTACTGATCCTCGCTCTCCATGCAGGTACCCCGAACCACGAAGGGCATGCCACTGAAAGCTCAAGGCGACGCGAACACTTTTGAAGCCTCGTCCGTGTGTTGAAGGCTTGTTTCTAAATCCTTTTTTAAGACCCCGCACTCAGTACAAAGGAAGAAATATGACGACTCGGCTTCCCTCGATAGCAGGTGGAAAGTGTAATAATTTTGCTTGTAAAAAGGGATGTAATGTATGGAACGACTATCTCATTATCGTTCGTTTTGTAAGTGGAGTCATGTTTTAGCCCGCACGGCAATGATTGTAATAGAGTCAATGTAAATGAAGTCTTATTATCAATGAAAAGTTTACTTCTATTTCAAATGTGTAAATCAATTATCTCTGCGTACTCTAACTTGATGTTGTGTTTCGGATAACCTTATGACTATGCCTTGTGCGATCGCAACTTAGGTTTGCACGGCATCACGCCCGGGGGACGACTATCGATTCTACGGAATCGGAGCGTGACATAATGGTATCAGAGCACGGCTTTACATCCTTTGGCCCTGCGTCTAGAGTTTCAAACCTTTGACCTCGCATCGATGAGATAAGTTGTTCCATACAATAAGTCCGTAATAATTTAAGACTGATGTGTTTGCCTTCGTATTGCAGAAGTGCCGGAACCCACGGCCGAGCAAGAGCAGCGCACTTCTAGCGGCTCTAGCAGTTCACGGGACAGAGCTTCTAACAATACCATTGAGAGGATGCTGCGCATGATGGAGGCGCAGCAAAAATAGTCCGAGAACCGACATCAACAGACAGAGGCACGACAGGCCCAGTTCGAATCTCGCTTCGACGCATAAGCTAAGCTGCAACAAAAACAACTAGATACTCTGCAGCAGATCGTCCAGCCAATTGTGGCCAATAAAAATTCTGCGACTGCGCCTACTGACACCATGCCGACGGTCCAACCCATCAAAGTAGACACAGAGGAGCCCGAGCGTCAACCGACGGCACCGAAAAAGTACAACTTTGAAGTGTCAGAATTCAAGAAAGCTTGCCGCACTTCCTTCAGCGGCACCGAAGGCCCTTTTATGGCAATCGATTGGTTGGAAGAGCTGGAAGATCACTTTGAGCTCCTCGACATTGAAGAATCAAAGCAAGTCGTCTGTGCACAACTTCAACTATGGTTGAACGCGCACGACTGGTAGGTCGTGCACAAGCAAGCGATCCGATGGGACAACAACTCAGCGCCAATCTCTTTGGGCCATGTTCCGTAAAGCCTTTGAAGTCGAGTACCTTCCCTCTGCCGTTCTCCAAGAGAAAGAGAATGAATTCATACAGTTGAGGCAAGGGAACCGGACAGTAGAACAGTATGTCGCAGAATTCAACAAATTGTCCAAATTTGCTGGTGCGTTTCTTCCTACAGAGGAGTACCGTGTACGACGGTTCAAAGTGGGTCTGCGACGCTCTATCGGTGCGCATGTCGGGGTCCCGGAGTAGAAGACCACGGGCGATGCTCTGATTCATGCTCTCCGTCTTTAGAGCCAGTACCTTCCTGTTGCTGCAGACTTTGTATGTAATTCCAATCACAAACGTCCTAGCTATACGGGAGGCAACAATCACGCGTCAAAGCGTCCAAACCACGGCAGCTATGGAGGACAGAACTCGTTTCCTCGCTGCACCATATGCAACTACGTCGGACATACTGACAAGAACTGTACAGTCTTAGATGGGGGATGTTTCTTTTGCGGAAAAAGGGGTCACCAATTCCGAGATTGCATGGCTCGAAGTCAAAATCACAACGCACCTGTCACGACCCGTATCCGCTTTTCGGGATACGAGACCGTGAGTAAGCCAGCTACGTATCTAGCAAACTCCAGCCCGACTCGAGTATGTATAAGCTGTCAAGATTCATGGTATCATGGCTAATATGGTAATCTACAGTGTATCTCAATCCACAAGAATATATAAGACAAGAATGAACAAGTATAGGTCGTGGTCTGCAGCCCACAAGCATATATGTCCGATTAGACTCCAAGAATAATATGAGTCTATAAAGCAAAGCTAATAAGCAGGATATATCATAAAAGCACGAGAAAGATAGTAAATCAATAACACTAACAAAATACCTGAATCATGCAGATGAAGTCAACTACCACATGCTCAGCTAACTAACTCCGTGCAATCAGCTACCAGAAGAGATCATCAGGTCCTTAGAGGACTAGCAAGATACATAAAACATGCCTACTAATATGACAGTAAATAACACGTATAGAGGATAAGAACACTGCAAGAAGAACATCTAAGGACGACGAGTTGTGTGGAAATGTAATACTAGACTTGGCTAACTATCAATCAGAACTCCTACAGCTTGTAGTACAATACAAGATACTCCCAATCTATAGTGTTTCAATTAACGTACAAAGCAGGATACTCTCAGCCAAGATTAGCCAATTCTAGTATCGATCTCCTCTCCTAAAGGATTCAAGGTCAAGTAGACTCCTATAAATCGTAGTATAATGCAAGATACTCCTAATTTATAGTGTCGCAAGTCAAGTCAATCAATCAATATATGCTATAGGTCGTAGTACAATGAAAGATACTTCCAATCTATAGTGTGTCTCAACTGTAGTACAATGCAAGGTACTCCCAGTCAAGAATGGTCAAGTCAAGAACAAGATGTAGAACTGGCAACTCTATCACAAGACACGATAACACGAAGAAGACCAATAGACAAGCAATATCGAATATCCTATACGTGCACGTAAATTTAGAAACAAGTAAAATAATCGATGACAAACCAATCATAATATGAGAAACAGGTAACCATATGGAAAGAAATACAGCAAGCAAGGAAATATGTAAATACTGTATAAGTTCTACAAGGTATACTTGCCTGTCGTCTGCTGCTACGGTGCTGTCTGACTAGTATCCTCAACCAAAAGTGTAGCAGATCTAAGTTGCCCTATATAATATATTCTAATCAATACTAACACAAACTAATCTAAGCAATAACAAAGGGTAAGGTCATCGCACCACATCAACTAACACTGTGATGTTGGTGCCAACAATTCAACAGTCACATGGCATTGGATAACGTGCCAATAAACACATACCATGCTACGGTCTAACATGTCGTGAGGGTCTTGTACATCGTGGTATCATACGTACATATAGTCATTTACATGAATTAGATAAGTGTAGTCCTATACGTACGTAAGTACGTCACATTGTCGTAAAGCTCTCAATGGCACTAACCTACACATCGGGCATGCATGTGACCTCTTAAACACACATCTCGACGTCAAATAAAACTAAAATAATCATGAACTAAATTCTGAAATTATTATTAGTTAGTGAAGAATTACTAAAATAATTACCATTGCATGCACAAAGTTCCGTTGCGCATCGACTAGGTGTTCTAGCAACTTGACAAGTAGTTTGTGCATGCAAAGTTGCCAACTTGCATAAAAACTCATTTAATATATGAAAATATATTAATTAATATTCTAAAATTTATTATTTAATTTCTGAAATTTAGTTTTTAATAGTAAAAATAACAACATGCATCAAACTAGGTTTAATATGGTTACCATGTTGTCATGCATCAGATTTGTGTCATCTAAGAGTAGTTTTGCATATAAAATTAGGGTTTCTCATGCATGGGGATTTCATCATTGCCATCTAATATGTTTATGGGTTCATACCATCTTTCTCCCATGGAAAAATTAAATACTAAATAGAAGTTAAGGAACTTACGTAATTGTGATTACGACGGAGGCTTTTCTTGCGACACGGACCTTTCGGAGCGCCAAACGGACTCCAAACTTCACGAAACTTGAGGGGGTGCTTTGGGGCTTCACTTAGGGTGTAGAACTTCAGTTTGGATGGGTTTGGGGTGCTGTTTTCTAGCTTGTACAGCAGCTACAACCAGCAGCACTATTTCGGTAAAAAAAAAAGGGTTTCGACTTGGGTTTGTCGACTTGTGGGGGCTGTTTTGGTGTGTAGGAATGAGGGAGAAGGAAGTGGAGAAGGAGAGGAAAAGGGGAAGAGGTCTTGGAAGAGAGGGAGGAGGCTATAGAGGGGTCGGCCATAAGATGGGAGGAAGTTAGGGTTAGGGTTTTGAGAGGGGAGGCTTGGGCTTCATGTAAGGAGTTGGTTATTGGGCCCATGGTCAAGATTTAATGGGCTTTAACCTATGGTTCAAATCTATGGGATTTGGTTTAGACCTTAGTAAGGCTTTGGGTTCACTTGGGTCAAGTTGTTTGGTCTTGGTTGGATTTGAGTGCAAGTGCACAAGAAGGTTCACTATCGGTGTCTTAACTATGAAGTTTGTTGTCTATTGGTTTGTTGTGCATCTGCAAGGCTTTGAGTGTACAAAATATATATATTGTTGAGTAGGGGATTAGTTTGGGGTAGTGTACAGGTCTAATAGGAATTGGTTTGAGAGTCAAAGTAGGGTGTTTGGGCTCGGTTGGATTCAACAAGTCAAATAATGGTAGTTTTACGATAACGATGGTTCATGATGTTTGTTAATATTTATTTCAGAGGTAAAGACGCAAGTATGTATGCATATAATCAAAAGATCCACAAAATTCACAAAATAGTTGTCATAGTTTTTAGATAAAAATGTTACTTGAATATCAAATAATATTGACACCTATATTATATATATGACAAATACTTACGGAATATATTTAATACATTATTAAATAAGTACCCCATACACACATAAGATATATATATATATATATATATATATATATATATATATATATATATATATTGACATAGACGTTTTTGGACACACCGCATGACTACATTGGCATGGGTTCGGTTTGGGTCCAATCGACAAGTTTGGGTTTGGGTCAGGTCCGAGCTAGTTCGGTCTAACCGGGTCTCCTAAAAGTCAATATGCTTAATAATAAAAATTTAAATTATTTATAGGTTCATGTCACAACATAGCTTGGTTTTCCTAGTTCGGACACACTTATGATTTGGCCTTCCCTACCATGGCTAATACACTAGTCAAAGCACGCCACTGCACTATCCGTGCCACGGTTTCTAGTCATCTTATACTCCATAACTCAACTATGACTTAAAATATTCTACTGTAATAATTAACTAATTAATCATTTATAAAAATTCATAAAATCATAATTTAATTCAAATAAATAAATAAAAATATTTTTAACAAAAAAAAATTCGGGAAGAGGGGTTACAAATCTACCTACCTTAAAAATAATTTCGTCCTCGAAATTCTAATTCATAACTTTTCCTTAAAATTCAAAAAGAAAGTCTACTTTTTCCTTAATCTCCTTAAATATTAATTCCTCAAAAATAGTTTATAACCTTCTCTAGCCATTTTATAACTCTGAATACTTGAGGACTTCTACCCACCTTTGGTCACACTACTCCTAAAAATACGGTCACTAAAATCTTATAATCTTCTAACTAGTTGCTAACAGATCTACCAACCGATATCTAGGGCGTATGTCATCTATAATCCCTCATATATCTATAAACAACCAAATATTCAACAATCAAGAAATATTATACAATATCTTAAGAATTTTTGATGAATTCTAGACAGCACGATCGTTTGTCACCTCAAAATAGGAAAAGACGAAAATCAATGGTTCGGAAAGCAAGAAAGAATAATCAAGAACAAATACGAGGTTTCAAAGACGATAGAGAAATTTTTAAGAGAATTTTCAAGGCAGAGTGGATTGAGATTTCTAAGGGTTTAGTCATTTTTGCAGGCTCTTATCAGTACAGTTACGTAACCGATACGATATGCTCTGACCTGCATGGGCCACCACAAAAACTTGTCATGACCCGCACCCACTTTTCGGGATATGTGAGCGTGAGCAAGCCAGCTACGTATTAAGCGGACTCCAGCCCGACTCGAGTACGTATAAGCTGTCAAGATTCATGGTATCATGGCTAATATGGTAATCTATAGTGTATCTCAATCCACAAGAATATATAAGACAAGAATGAACAAGTATGGGTCGTGGTCTGCAGCCCACTAGCATATATGTCCAATTAGACTCCAAGAATAATATGAGTCTATAAAGATAAGCTAATAAGCAGTATATATCATAAAAGCACGAAAAATATAGTAAATCAATAACACTAACAAAATACCTGAATCATGCAGATGAAGTCAACTACCACATGCTCAGCTTACTAACTCCGTGTAATCAGCTACCTGAAGAGATCATCAGGTCCTCAGAGGACCAGCAAAATACATAAAATATGCCTACTAATATGACAATAAATAACTTGTATAGAGGATAAGAACACTGCAAGAAGAACATCTAAGGACGACGAGTTGTGTGGAAATATAATACTAGACTTGGCTAACTATCAATCAGAACTCCTATAGCTTGTAGTACAATGCAAGATACTCCCAATCTATAGTGTTTCAATTGACGTACAAAGCAGGATACTCTCAGTCGAGATTAGCCAATTCTATTATCAATCTCCTCTCCTAAAGGATACAAGGTCAAGTAGACTCCTATAAATCGTAGTACAATGCAAGATACTCCTAATTTGTAGTATCGCAAGTCAAGTCAATCAATCAATATATGCTATAGGTCGTAGTACAATACAAGATGCTCCCAATCTATAGTGTGTCTCAACTGTAGTACAATATAAGATACTCCCAGTCAAGAATGGTCAAGTCAATAACAAGGTGTAGAACAGGCAACTCTATCACAAGACACGATAACACGAAGAAGACCAATAGACAAACAATATCGAATATCCTATACGTGCACGTAAATCTAGAAACAAGTAAAATAGTCGATGACAAACCAATCACAATATGAGAAACAGGTAACCATATGGAAAGAAATACAACAAGCAAAGAAACATGTAAATACTGTATAAGTTCGGCAAGGTATACTTGCTTGTCGTCTGCTGCTGCGGTGCTGTCTGACTAGTGTCCTCAACCAAAAGTGTAGCGGATCCAAGTTGCCCTATATAATATATTCTAATCAATACTAACACAAACTAATCTAAGCAATTACAAAGGGTAAGGTCGTCGCACCACATCAACTAACACTGTGATGTTCGTGCCAACAATTCAACAATCACATGGCATTGGATAACGTGCTAATAAACACATACCACGCTATGGTCTAACATGTCATGAAGGTCTTGTACATCGTGGTATCATATGTACATATAGTCATTTACATGAATTAGATAAGTGTAGTCCTATACGTACGTAAGTACGTCACATTGTCGTAAAGCTCTCAATGGCACTAACCTACACATCGGACATGCATGTGACCTCTTAAACACGCATCTCGACATCAAATAAAACTGAAATAATCATGAACTAAATTCTGAAATTATTATTAGTTAGTGAAGAATTACTAAAATAATTACCATTGCATGCACAAAGTTTCGTTGCTCATCGACTAGGTGTTCTAGCAACTTGACAACTAGTTTGTGCATGCAAAGTTGCCAACTTGCATAAAAACTCATTTAATATATGAAAATATATTAATTAATATTCAAAAATTTATTATTTAATTTCTGAAATTTAGTTTTTAATAGTAAAAATGGCACCATGCATTAAACTAGGTTTAATATGGTTACCACGTTGTTATGCTCAGATTTGTGTCATCTAAGAGTAGTTTTGCATATAAAATTAGGGTTTCTCATGCATGGGGATTTTATCATTGCCATCTAATATGTTTATGGGTTCATGAAAGATTTCTCCCATGGAAAAATGAAATACTAAATAGAAGTTAAGGAACTTACGTAATTGTGATTACGACGGAGGCTTTTCTTGCGACACGGACCTATCGGAGCACCAAACGGACTCCAAACTTCACGAAACTTGAGGGGGTGCTTTGGGGCTTCACGTAGGGTGTAGAAATTTAGTTTGGATGGGTTTGGGGTGCTGTTTTCCAGCTTGCACAGCAGCTGCAACCAGCAGCACTATTTCGGTAAAAAAAAAAGGGTTTTGACTACTAGTTTAGGGTTTGTCGACTTGTGGGGGCTGTTTTGGTGTATGGGAATGAGGGGGAAGGAAGTGGAGAAGGAGAGGAAAAGGAGAAGAGGTCGTGGAAGAGAGGGGGAGGCTATAGAGGGGTCGGCCACAAGATGGGAGGAAGTTAGGGTTAGGGTTTTGAGAGGGGGAGGCTTGGGCTTCATGTAAGGAGTTGGTTATTGGGCCCATGGTCGAGATTTAATGGGCTTTAACCTATGGTTCAGATCTATGGGGTTTGGTTTAGACCTTAGTAAGTCTTTGGGTTCACTTGGGTCAAGTTGTTTGCTCTTGGTTGGATTTGAGTGCAAGTGCACAAGAAGGTTCACTATCGGTGTCTTAACTATGAAGTTTGTCTATTGGTTTGTTGTGCATCTACAAGGCTTTGAGTGTGCAAAATATATATATTGTTGAGTAGGGGATTAGTGTGGGGTAGTGTACAGGTCTAATAGGAATTGGTTTGAGAGTCAAAGTAGGGTGTTTGGGCTTGGTTGGATTCAACAAGTCAAATAATGGTAGTTTTACGATAACGATGGTTCCTGATGTTTGTTAATATTTATTTTTCATAGGTAAAGACGCAAGTATGTATGCATATAATCAAAAGATCCACAAAATTCACAAAATAGTTGTCATAGTTTTTAGATAAAAATGTCACTTGAATATCAAATAATATTGACACCTATATTATATATATGACAAATACTTACGGAATATATTTAATACATTATTAAATAAGTACCCCATATATATATATATATATATATATATATATATATATATATATATATGTATATATATATATATATATATGTATATATATATATATATATTTCCACAAAATTCACAAAATAGTTGTCATAGTTTTTAGATAAAAATGTCACTTGAATATCAAATAATATTGACACATATATTATATATATGACAAATACTTACGGAATATATTTAATACATTATTAAATAAGTACCCCATATATATATATATATATATATATATATATATATATATATATATATATATATATATATATATATATATATATATATATATATATATATATATATTGACATAGATGTTTTTGGACACACCGCACGACTACATTGGCTTGGGTTCGGTTTGGGTCCAATCGGCTAGTTTGGGTTTGGGTCAGGTCAGAGCTAGTTCGGTCTAACCGGGTCTCCTAAAAGTCAATATGTTTAATAATAAAAATTTAAATTATTTATAGGATCATGTCACAACTTAGCTTGGTTTTTCTAGGTCGGACACACTTATGTTTTGGCCTTTCCTATCATGGCTAATACACTAGTCAAAGCACGCCACTGCACTATTCATGCCCCGGTTTCTAGTCATCTTGTACTCCATAACTCAACTATGACCTAAAATATTCTACCGTAATAATTAACTAATTAATTATTTATAAAAATTCAAAAAATCACTATTTAATTTAAATAAATAAATAAAAATATTTTCAACAAAAAAATTCGGGAAGACGGGTTACAAATCTACCCACCTTAAAAATAATTTCGTCCTCGAAATTCTAATTCATAACTTTTCCTTAAAATTCAAAAAGAAAGTCTACTTTTTCCTTAATCTCCTTAAATGTTAATTCCTCAAAAATAGTTTATAACCTTCTCTAGCCATTTTATAACTTCGAATACTTGAGGACTTCTACCCACCTTTGGTCACACTACTCCTAAAAACATGGTCACTAAAATCTTATAATCTTCTAACTAGTTGCTAACAGATCTACCAACCGATATCTAGGGCGTATGGCATCTATAATCCCTCATATATCTATAAACAACCAAATATTCAACAATCAAGAAATATTATACTATATCTTAAGAATTTCTGATGAATTCTAGACAGCACGATCGTTTGTCACCTCGAAATAGGAAGAGACGAAAATCAATGGTTCGAAAAGCAAGGAAGAATAATCAAGAATAAATACGAGGTTTCAAAGACGGTAGAGAAATTTCTAAGAGAATTTTTAAGACAGAGTGGATTAAGTTTTCTAAGGGTTTAGTCATATTTGCAGGCTCGTATCAGTACAGTTACGTAACCGATACGATATGCTCTGACCTGCATGGGCTACCACAAAAACTTGTCACGACCCGCACCCGCTTTTCGGGATGCGAGAGTGTGAGCAAGCCAGCTACGTATCAAGCGGACTCCAGCCCGACTCGAGTACGTATAAGCTGTCAAGATTTATGGTATCATGGCTAATATAGTAATCTACAGTGTATCTCAATCCACAAGAATATATAAGACAAGAATGAACAAGTATGGGTCGTGGTCTGCAGCCCACTAGCATATATGTCTGATTAGACTCCAAGAATAATATGAGTCTATAAAGCTAAGCTGATAAGCAGGATATATCATAAAAGCACGAGAAAGGTAGTAAATCAATAAAATTAATAAAATATCTGAATCATGTAGATGAAGTCAACTACCACATGCTCAGCTAACTAACTCCGTACAATCAGCTACCTGAAGATATCATAATGTCCTCAGAGGACTAGCAAGATACATAAAATATGCCTACTAATATGACAGTAAATAACATGTATAGAGGATAAGAACACTGCAAGAAGAACATCTAAGGACGACGAGTTGTGTGAAAATGTAATACTAGACTTGGCTAACTATCAATCAGAACTCCTATAGCTTGTAGTACAATGCAATATACTCCCAATCTATAGTGTTTCAATTGACGTACAAAGCAGGATACTCTCAGTCGAAATTAACCAATTCTAGTATCAATCTCCTCTCCTAAAGGATACAAGGTCAAGTAGACTCCTATAAATCGTAGTACAATACAAGATACTCCCAATTTGTAGTGTCGCAAGTCAAGTCAATCAATCAATATATGCTATAGGCCATAGTACAATATAAGATACTCCCAATCTATAGTGTATCTCAACTGTAGTACAATGCAAGATACTTCCAGTCAAGAATGGTCAAGTCAAGAACAAGGTGTAGAACTGGCAACTCTATCACAAGACACGATAACACGAAGAAGACCAATAGACAAGCAATATCGAATATCCTATACATACACGTAAATCTAGAAATAAGTGAAATAGTCGATGACAAACCAATCACAATATGAGAAACAGGTAACCATATGGAAAGAAATACAACAAGCAAGGAAACATGTAAATACTGTATAAGTTCGGTAAGGTATACTTGCCTGTCGTCTGCTGCTGCGATGTTGTCTTTCTAGTGTCCTCAACCGAAAGTGTAATGGATCTAAGTTGCCCTTTGAGAGAATCAGTTGTATGCGAAGAGAAGCAAGTACAAATTCTGGCTGAACAATGTCTCTTTCCTCGGACACATCATCTCTGCCGCGGGTATCGCAGTCGATCCGAAGAAAGTCGAGGCAGTTGCTGATTGAAAACGGCCCGCATTAGTTAGCAAAATTCAAAGCTTCCTAGGCTTGGCGGGATACTACCGACGCTTCATGAAGGACTTCGCGAAGATTGCATCGTCGTTGACTCGCCTAATCCAGAAAGGAGTCGCATTCAAGTGGTCAGACGACTGTGAAGCTTCATTCCAGGAGCTCAAACAACGGCTCGTTTCGGCCCCAATACTTGCTCTTTCTGAAGGGACTGAGGGATTTCAAATCTTCAGCGATGCTTCTGGCCAGGGCTTGGGGTGTGTGCTCATGCAGCGGGATAAGGTGATATCTTTCGCTTTTCGACAGTTGAAGCCGCACGAGAAGAACTACTTGTAGGGTGTGAAAAATTATAACACGCTGACATGAGACTCAGTCAAAGCTATACGCTCAAGGCCATATGCTCAGCCAAAGCCATACGCTCAGCCAAAGCCATACGCTCAGTCAAAGCCGTACGCTCAGTGAATAATTTATTATTTCTTGAATGACAGTACAGCATACGTTTAATGTAGGATGAATCTGACACTGTATTTTTCGTACAAAGACAGCTGCCCTATGAAGATTAACCGTCGTATGGGTTTTCGAGAATTGATTTTGTCTCTTACGAGGACAGCTCATCAGCCATCATAAATGCATAGTCATCATTACTGTCATTTTTGACAGTCTGTCGGCCATCATATCTGCAACACGACGCTCGAGAGATATTTGTCAGTTATTAGAAGATATGGCATATTTGAGAAGATTGAGGACAGCCACGTGTTTACTCCCTCAATGCTTACGACTCCAACCAAGTGAGCGTATGGACTCCATACGACTCCTTGTCAATCAAGTGAGTGTATGGACTCCATACGACTACTTGTCAATCAAGTGAGCGTATGGCCTTCATACGACTCCTTGTCAATCAAGTGAGCGTATGGCCTTCATACGACTCCTTGTCAATCAAGTGAGCGTATGGACTTCATACGACTCCTTGTCAATCAAGTGAGCGTATGGATTTCATACGACTCCTTGTTAATAAAGTGAGCGTATCAGCTTTATATGACTCTATACTATCCAAGTCAGCATATACAAGACATATGTCTTCGAAAGGTAGCGTATGACTCCTCTTCAACAAAGACAGCGTATTACAGCAAATGCATTCAGGATAACTTTTAAACGTACAGTCAACACACGTTCTCACGTGTCCTGTACTCAGTTACCCACTTATTCAAAAGTTATGCAACGTGGCATCCATGCCATCAATCTCTCCTAGATATATTCCACTACTTTTAACCGCACTCTAATGTGTCTCCATCAGAATTTGCCACGTGTCCCTGCAGTTATGCACACGTCAAGTAACTGACTGAGCGTATGCTTCAGAACAGTTATCTAGAACTCTATAAAAGAGAGTTTCTTCATCTTCATCAAGGACTACATTCAATTCAGAGAGAACAGAGAGATTGCCCAGTTGCTGTCCTAGTTCTTCGAAGTTCGAGTTTTTTTTATTGCATCATCCAAGGGATAAAGTAATCGTCTTTTAGATTAGATTCCTACAGTTGTAATTTTCTCAGAAACACAATAAATAAAGTGAATTTATTTATGGAAAACAAATTGGCGATTCTGCTGGGGAAAGCTGTCTCCTCCAACGAGATAGCAACAACTCAATACGATACTTCGTCGATCGGCTCGACGAAGAAAGTGATGGTCGTACAATTCGACCAATCTGCTTACGAAGAAATGCTCAAAGCGAAGGAGGGCCGAACTGCTTCCTCCGCTCTTCCTGCTGCCAAGAAGAAGGGATGCTCTGTCTATGTCCCTAAGTCTTCTTCGACGGCCCGAGACGCTTCTGTCACTCACGCTGACAAGAACATGTCTCCAACTTCAACGAAGCACGCCTCGGCTTCTCTGAACACGGCAACAGTGGTTTCTCCTAGTCGCGCTGACAAAGTGGGTTCTTTAACCAAGTCAGCGTGTCCAAGGAAAACTATCTCTGGATATGTCAAAGTCTCTTCTCCTTCTACCCTTACGATAGCAGTCGGCTCTTTAGCCATTAATGATTCTGTGCGTATGGCAGTCAAAGGGCAGCGTACGGCAAAGGCAGCGTACGACAAAAGCCAACAACAGGCAGCGTACGCTAAGCCAAAGCCAGCGTATGCTAGTAAAAAGGCAGCTTATGACCAGAATTCCAAACTGAAGTCAGCGTATGCCAACCAATACAGTCCTTTGATTGTTTCTCAAAATCAGGCTGGGGGTTCTCTTCCACAGAATATACAAATGATTCCCCCACAACTTGCACATCTTGTGCCAACCAAGGAGAAAGACTCTTTAGTCAACTCCTCTACTCCTAAGGTCTTTACCTCTGGAGTTAATTTGACTAGTACTTTTACTAGATCAAACAAAGGAAAACGCCTTTTGGCTACTTCCTCTAAAGATGGATTATTACCGACTCCCAGTCGGAATAATGTCCATCTTCCTTCTCTCAAAATTTCCTAATCTGAGAAAGGCAAATTACAAGTATTCAAGACTGATACTAAAGTCATATCTCCTACGGATCTTCGTAACAAGCTTAACCGGAATCATCTCGGTTCCACTTCCGGTATAAAGAACCCTTATCAAACTGAGACAAGTATACTAGACCCTGATGCAGAATATGCCAAGAACTATATCGCTCAAATTAATAGGTCTTTATACACTCAAGAACCGAGAAGACAGAAGAATAAAAGACAAGTTTCTACACAGAAACTATCTTCAAGTACTTCCCAATCTGTTCCTACAGATCTCCGGGAACATTTGTAAAATAAACGGAGAATCGACACTCCATCTGGCTATGACATTGCTCATATTTGCCATGAAAAGCATGGTTGTAACTTCCAACCTTGTGTTGTGATTCAGTGTTGTTGTTCACCAAAAAGATGATCTGTTTTCGAACGGATTCAACATGAACCAATATTGGACGAAGACGAACCTCTTTATGCTTCTGTTAACATGACCTCCAGAAATATTGGGGGTAGAATACGATCTGATGCTATGTCAGATTCTGAAGATGGTGTTTTCCTCGACACCCGATCCAGGACCGGAGCCTCGACCAGGGTCTCTTCTTCTTCTCATCCAAATGATAATCCGGAGATCACAGAGGACTTCCTTGGAGAGTCCAACTTCCCGGTATTGACTCCCGTAAATAGCTCCGGGAAAGAGACTGATTCTCACAGCGATGATTCAGAACAGACTGTTTTATCGTCTATTCCTCGAACGATTACCACTTATATGGTAGATGGTAATCAAGAGCCTTCGACTAGCACTGAAGCTCATGAACAGAGGATTTCTTCCTTGGAACAACAGTTACGAGCTATGGAAGATACGTTGACTGCTATGCATACTCTTATGCAAGCTCAGCAACGAACTCAGCAAGTTCAAACAATAGTACCACCAGTGGTATTAAATACTCATGTTGCCCCAAATCCGGAACCCTCTACTATTACGGGGGTACAGTCTAATGTTCCTGTACAACCCACTCCAAGTCAATCCGGAGCTGGGGGTGATACATATGCTGCAGCCCCTTCTCCCAATTATACTCAACAAGCAACAACGTCGCAATCTTCCGGAGCTATCACTGAAGAGTTGAAAAATCTTCGGTCTCCGTTCGAAGCATTCAAGCAAAAAGATAGCTTACAAAGATTGGGTATCAAGCAGCCTTATCCCATACAATAGAAGGAGGTATCGTATTCCCCAAAATACAAACCTCCGACCATCTCTTTCTTTGATGGGACTACCTCCCCAAGTCAGTTCATTAATCACTTTGAAGTAATGACTGATCAGTTGCAACCAAGCGATGCCCTCCTCACTCGGGTATTCATCGGTTGTCTTAAAGGAACCGCTTATAAATGGTATCGAAGTCTCCCTGATGGATGTATTACTTCATTTGCTGGATTCAAACAGATGTTTCTAGAATGATTCTATGAAGGCGTCAACGACATGACCATGTCGGCCCTCATAAGAATTAAACAGAACAATAATAAAAGCACGGAGAGCTTCATTGAAAGATTCAGAAGAGAAGCCCTCAAAATGCCTCTCGGAACTCCCGATGCTGTTACTATCGATACTTGCAAGTCGAATCTCTTACCAATCATCAGCATGTGGACAGGGTCCACTCAATTCCAAGATTGGCCTTCTTTCATCGTCAGTGCCAAAGCCGCCGAAGTCAGTACTGAGACCTTCAAAGGCCTGGGGGTACAAATGACTCCCAAGGAATCAAATCAGAGTACTGGTAATAGTGCTCGATCCAACAATCGCAAAGGAAAAGAGGCTCTTGAAGTCAATCTCCAGAGCAAAAATTAAGAGATAATGACTACCCAAGCTACCCCAGCTCCAACAAATCAAAAATAGAGACCTCCTCGGCCGAAGGAAGAGTATTCTTTCGACGATGATGATGTCCAGGGTATCTTTGAATGCTTGCTCAAAGGTAACAAGATATAATTGCCAGAAATCAAAAAGCCTGATGAAGCCAACAAGACGGATCATCCAAAATACTGTCCATATCATAGAATGCTGGGTCATACTATCCGGTCTTGCTATGTATTAAAAGAAAAGATCCAGGAAATGATTAAATCAGGAGCTGTGACACTGACACCTAAAGACAAGACAGTCACAGCAAATGTGATTTCAATGCAGTTCGGTGACTTCCCTCCGTTAATGGTAGAAAGTGGGATTGTTCCTATCCCCAAAACAACTCTTAAAGTTGTGAACATCCCACCAGCACAGAATGAAGGGCTTGTTCCTATCACAACTAAAAAGGGAGAGCTCATGTGGATTCACCCGGATTTAATGACAGAGTTCGAGACGTCTTCTTCTTCTCCTCGGAAGACTCCTTTGTCTAAAAAGAAGCCTGGGAAGACTAAGTCGTGCAATGTGACTTCTAGTATCACACCCAATCTTTCTCTAACCTCTACTTTTATCCTAGCAGGACAATCACCCCCTATGGAGGCAGAAACTATTCCTCAATCTGAAGACAGATACAAACCGGCGTTTCATCTATATAGTTCACAATCTCGTAAATTAATGGCAAAGATGGGTTATGATCTAGCCACTGCTCCTGGTTTAAACTCAGGCAAAGGACTCCAAGCACCTTTAGCCATCACTATGAGACATAATCAATCTCGTGTTGGCCTTGGTTTCTAGAATGAAACTCTCATCAAGCACAAAAGAGCCAAGAGCAAGATGAAGAATTGCAACATGGTTTCGATAGACACTGAGTCTGAGCCTGAAATCGAAGTTCTTGCCGGAACTCGGTCAGGAAAAATATATCTGAAAGATTATGCTAAAATTCCTGAAGAAACACCTGATGTCCCTCCGGTTACAACTCCAACATCAATCTCTAACGAAGGACCTTCAAATGTTCCTGTCGAGACGGTTCCTTCTAAACCAACAGCAGCTGACAAAGGCAAACAACAAGTCCGCTTCGACAAACCATTAAAGAAGTCATCTTCTACAGGACTTGAAAGGCCTTATAATTTTGATATATTGGCTCAACTAGCCAATACACCAGCTAAATTGTCAATCTTCGAGCTCTTATGCCTCTCTAAAGAGACTCGAGAAACTCTGAGTGAAGCGCTGTTGCAAGCAGAAACCTGCCTGACTTTCCTTAAAAAGCCAGAAACAGAACCAGTCGCTCGTCTTCATTTCCATAATGTATTGGAATTAATTCCAAACATTACCTTTACGTAGGACGATATGCTGCTAGAGGATAATCGACATGACCGTCCTTTATATTATATAGGATATGTCGATTCTATGAAGGTTGATCGTCTACTGATTGATACAGGATCCGCTCTCAATATTATGCCAAAAACTATGCTAGATGCACTAAAAATACCCGTGCATAGTCTTTCTAGTACTATCACTACCATCCTGGGATTCAATCAAGGAAAAAGTGAGCCTTTGGGTAAGATTCGCCTCAAATTTCAAATAGGCAATCTTCGCACTAAGGTTACTTTCTACATCATCGACAATCATTGTTGCTCATATAATGCTCTATTGGGGAGACCATTCTTGCATGAACATAATATTGTTCCTTCGACACTTCATCAATGCTTCAAATATGTTGATGATAATGGAGAGGTTCAAAAGGAAGTTGCAGATCTCTATCCATTCAGAGGAGTCGAAGCTTACTTCAATGACTCTCGCATGTATAAAGATGAATACTCAAAAGTCTTGCAAGCTATGGATAACGACGATGAGACATCAAAAGTAGACATATTTGTTATTCCTGTAAAAGGGCGTATCACTCATCCGCAGTCTCTTAAACCATCTGAAGAAGGTTCACTGATAATTCCTGTCAGTGGACATACTACTGCATTGTCTTCCCAAGCCCCACAAAGTTTGCTGATAATTCCAGCCAGTGGACGCACCACTTCTCCTCCATCTTCTCAGGCTAGACCAGATACTCTAGTCATTCCAGTCAGTGGACGTACTACTTATCCACGATCTTCTTCAAGGGAGCTCACCTCTTCTGAGTCTTTTGTTATCGATCTTAATCGAAACAAAACTTCTGATCGCTCTTTTGCTCCCCCTTTAGTCATTAATTTGACTAAGTCTGATAAGGCTCAGCCTTCTTCTGTAAATACAGCATCTAATATTAATGAAGCATCTCCTTTACAGTATATTGATGTCTGTAATCATGTACAAAGTTATTTACAATTGCTAGATAGCTTAGAGCCACTAACTATAGGAGTTGTTCAAACTCTTCACACAGAAGTATCATTAGAGTCTATACAAAAATTATACTTCGTGGTCCCTATCAGAAAGTTGGGAGAAAATCCAATATTCTTCTATAAAGGACACCAGAATCCTCCTGACCAGGAAGAAGATGACAAAAACGACGATACTAGAAGGTTACAACTACGTCGCTACAGTCAGCAGTCCAAAAATATCATCAAGAATATGGGTTATGACTTCAGAACCAGCCTCAATAATGAAAAAGGAAGAAGAATGCCTGTTCGAATTCCTCCATTAACATACGGAAGGACAAAATGTGGTTTAGGTTACATTGCTCCTATCTCCTTTATCAACGCAGTCCATGAGGATTCAAAATCCGATGGAGACGAACGATCTGAGTCTTCCGATTCCCTCTCTTGGGATTCTGACACAAGTATTGGCGATCTTCATCGTTCTATTCTATCCATCAATATGGTCTCTGCCGATGGCCCGCAAGAAAATGATGAAGATGATGATGATTTTGAAATATCACCCGAATCAGAACAATGGGCTCAAAGATTAGATAACCAATGGGAATTCAGGTTCGAGCAAAGAGAACCTCCCACTGAAGATAAATTGATCCAAATTGATGTTGGTAAAGAGGGGTCCCCCAAACCAATATTCATCAGCGAAAGTCTTTCAGAAACAGATAAGCAAGACATGATCAAGCTTATTCATGATTATATCGACGTCTTCGCCTGGAGCTACGAGGATATGCCAGGACTAGATCCGAAGATCACAACGCACAAACTTAATATCATGCCAAATGCTAAACCGGTCAAACAACAACAACGACGATTTCGTCTAGACATTATGGATGCAATTGAAGCTGAAGTCAACAAGCTTATGGCTTCCAAATTTATTCGAGAGGAACAACATCTTGAATGGGTGGCTAACATCGTTCATGTCCTCAAAAAGACTGGCAAGATCCGAGTCTGTATAGACTTTTGCGATCTCAATACGGCTTGTCCTAAAGACGAGTTTTCTCTTCCAATTACCGACGTCATGATCGATAACATGTGTGGTTTCGAACGAATGTCATTCATGGATGGGTATTCGGGGTACAATCAAATCAAAATATTTCCAGATGACGAGAGACATACTTCCTTCAGAACGCCGATCGGTACATACTGTTATACAGTAATGCTGTTTGGTCTCAAAAATACAAGAGCAACGTATCAGCGAGCAATGAGCACTATATTCCGCGAACATCTCCGAAAAATAGTCGAATGCTACGTTGATGATATTACAGTCAAGAGTCGACAAAAAGAGGATCATATCCAAGATTTGAAGACTATTTTTGATTTAATGCGTCAGCATCAACTTAAGATGAACCCTACTAAGTCCTTCCTGGGCGTCTCTAGTGGTAAATTTCTCGGCTTCGTCATTACCGCTAAAGGTATACACGTGGATCTCGAAAAAATCAAAGCCATCCAAGAGATGCGTCCTCCACGCACCTTAAAAGAGCTACGAGGATTTCAAGGAAGAATTGCTTATATCAGGAGATTCATTTCCAACTTATCAGGACGCTGCAGACCATTCAACAAACTTCTGAAGAAAGGTGTATCTTTCGTAACGAAGAATGTCAAAAAGCATTTGATGATATCAAACAGTATCTCATGAACCCTCCGGTTTTGGTACCTCCCATCTCGGGAATACCATTCCTTCTATATGTTCGAGCCAAGGATCATTCTCTCGGTGCATTACTCGCCCAGAAAAATAAAGATGGCCATGAACAGGCTATTTATTATCTCAGTCGCACAATGACAGGTGCTGAACCGCGTTATTCTTCAATCGAGAAAGAATGCCTAGCATTAATGTTTGCTGTTCAGAAGACGCGATATTATATTATTGGTCAAACGATTCACGTTATTTCCAGAGTGAATCCCATCAGGATTATGATGAAGAAACCCGGTATTCTCAACTCTAGACTAGCTAATTGGAGAATCTTGTTAGCTCAATACGACATGCATTATATTCCTCAAAAGTCAGTTAAAGGACAGGCTCTCGCTAATTTTCTGGCGGCTCATGCAATTCCAAAAGATTCTAAATTATATAATGAGATTTCAGATGAAGTTCTGGATTCGAATCTGATTTCTGAAGAAACTCCTACTTGGCGTCTATTTTTTGATGGAGCATCTAGAATAGGTCCTAATGGCGATATTGTCGCCGGAGTTGGGATTGTTCTCGTATCCCCAGAAGGACTAACTATTCAGAGGGCTTATTCTCTGGATCAATCATGTTCAAACAATGTAGCCGAATACAATGCATTGCTCATCGGTCTTCAACTTGCTAAATATCTGGATATTCAATATTTAGAAGTTTATGGAGACTCCAAGCTTATCATCAATCAGATCAGAGGAACGTATGAAGTTCGTCATCAAGATTTGATACCTTATCATCAAGCAGCACTCTCTATGGCCTCCTCCTTTGAAGGTTTCTTTATTGAACACGTTCGACGAGCCTGTAATGCAGAAGCCGATGCTTTGGCTAATCTTGCCGCTGTGTTAGCCATACCAATCAGACGTCAGCAAGTGATAGTGGTTCATAACCGAGAACTATTCTATGTTGAGAATAATTTGGCTTTGGGTTTTCCCCATAATCCAGACATAAATTCTCTCAACCTTGATGAATTTTCATCCAACCTTAGCACTGGATTAAGGTTTGACAGAGTGTCCTCGTCTTCTTCCGATTCTACTATGGAATATGTCTTTTCTAATAAAACAGAAGCCATAACTGAAGACTGGAGACGTTCGTTTTTAGACTTTGTGTTGTATGACATACTTCCCGACAATCCGAGCGAAGCAGCATCTATCCGGTATCGATCTTTCAGATTCTATTATAATCATACAACGAAGACACTATATCGTCGGGCCTACGACGGTCTTCTCCTCCGATGCATCGCTGGTGAAGAAGCACAACAGATTATCCGTGAGGCACATGATGGTGTTTGCGGAGCCCATCAACCAGGTCCTAAACTTCAAGATCGTATCCGACGTATGGGTTACTATTGGCCCACGATGGTGGCTGACGCCATTCAATATGCTCGAAAATATAAAGCCTGTCAAATTCATACAGACTTTATCCATCAACCATCAGAGTTCTTACATCCAACAGCGGTATCATGGCCCTTTGAGGCTTGGGGCATGGACGTCATTGGTCCTATCAACCCACCATCATCAAAAGGACATCGGTTTATTCTAGCAATAACCGATTACTTTTCCAAATGGGCTGAAGCAATCCCGTTATCTGAAGTCAAAACTTCTAATGTCATCAACTTCGTCAAACATCATGTCATTTATCGATTTGGTGTTCCTCGGCGTATTATTCATGATAACGGATCGTAGTTCGTTAGTCAGAAATTTACTCGATTCTGCGACGACCATCGAATCAATAATTTAGCTTCTACAGCATATAATCCAGCAGCTAATGGATTGGCAGAAGCGTTCAATAAAACGATCATCAAACTCTTGAAAAAGTTCGTTTCTTCCAACAAACGCAACTGGAGCGAGAAGCTTGGTGAATATTTATGGGCCTACCGCACCACAGTTTGCAATGCGACTGGATGTACGCCTTTCTCTTTGGTATATGGGTGTGAAGCTGTTCTTCCCCTTGAGATCCAGATTCCTCTTTTGAGAATTGCAATCTCCAATGAACTTACAACAGAAAATAATGATCGTCTTCGACTTCAAGAGTTGGAAGCTCTAGATGAAAAGCGATTGTATGTTCAACAAAATATCGAGCTGTATCAGGCCCGAATTTCAAAAGCTTTTAACCGAAAAGTAAAAGTCAGAGCATATCAGAAGGGAGAACTGGTCCTTACCGTCAGACGTCCGATGACCATGACACATATGAGCAAAGGCAAATTTGACGCGAAATAGGAAGGCCCATTCATAGTAAACAAAGTCTTCTCTAATGGAGCATATCAGCTTGCCTCTATGGATGGTAAAGTCACTATGATGCCTATCAATGGCAAATTCTTAAAGAAATATTATGTATAAATTTCATCAATATATAATATTTTCATTATTCCCTAGCGAATATAAAAATCAGAGTTAATTCTTCCCTACAAAAATTATCTCGATATCGTTATCCCCAGCGGAAACTGATATTCTACCACGTATCATCTTTCCAGAGAATTTGATATTCTGTCTTATTAGATCCCCAGTGGATTTAATAAAGATCTCGTATAGAAAATCACGTCCATATTACCTCTGAATTTTCTATCTCAGTATTATATTTTCTATTCTATGAAAATGATATCTAGTCTTTTGATTTCCGAGTTCAAAGATCATGGAAAATAGAGTCCAAAGATATCTTTATATCTGAATTCTGTTTTCTCTAATCAGTATTAAACTAAAATTATCTTTGGTTTAATATCATCTGATAAAATTACAAAGTTCATTTGTATATTTTATTCTATTGAAATATGTCATGTATTATTTACCTCTGAACATATTTTCTACAAAAATATCATCCACAGAATTGAAATCAAGTCAAGATATTCATTTCTTCAATCAAAGTCAAAATATTGATTACAAGTGGGTATCAAAAAATTCAACACATGAAAAATGTAAAAGATCTATTTAGGAGGAGTAATTATCTCCTGAATATGAACAATTACATTATTCATCTTTTCTTCATAAGCTTTATGGATTCGCTCTGCTGCTTCAACTCCAACCATTCGTTGGTCATAATCCACGATAATAGAGCTACGACGATTTGTCTCTTCAATCTGATTAGCCTGCATCAGTTCCCACTCTTGCTGTAAAAGTTGACAGCGTTCAGCTTCAGATATACGAGCAGTGGCAATCTCCGATTGCTCTTTTTCCATAGAGGCAAATTGCTTCTGAAGACGAGCCAGCTCCTCCTTCAACTTCTTAAGCTCTTCAGCTTTTGATGCTTCATCTTTCTCCAAACGCTCCATATTCTGACGAGTGGTGATTATTTCTTCATCTTTCGCCAGTAACTCTTCAGAAGACAGAGCGAAGAATTCTTTCAAAGCAGTGTGCTGAGCTTGAGCTTCATTTTCTAATTGGGCAATCTCAGCTGCAGTCAAAGACTTAATATCCTCCTTTTTGATCTCCCAGTACTTATGGATGGTTGCTTCTAAATCATCTAGGAGATGCTCAAAGAAGACACACTGGGTCTCATAACCAGCATGTCTCAAAGCTAAAAGCGAAAAACTAATCGCCGCTCGAAGATTCGAAAAAGGCATAGTTTCATCCTTCATAAGTCGCCTTGAGAATGTATCCAGATATGAATAAATAATCTCTGAATACATCCCCATGACCTTTGCTATCCCTGTTTCAAAACTGGGAGTTGCTGCAACTGTAAAGGAAGGAGTAGAAGTAGCCTCTATTCTGGGAGATGAGGTGGGTGCTTTTGGGGAACTAGGCAAATGTGAGCTCCCCTCACCCATATCAGTCTGTACAAGTGGGGCTTGAGTCGAGCTCATTGTCGGTGCAGTTCCTACAACTGTTGGAATCAGAGAAGCATGATCAAAATTAAACGACAATAAAGCAAAGAAAAGACAAAACTTTGCTGAATAAAACATTACCTGAAGCTGGTTTGTATTCTGTTTCTTTTGGATCATTCAGCCCAGCTCGTAGTCTGTTCAGAGTATTTTCTGACACTGGATTTATTTCACTGCTGTCCGCCCCAGAAGTACTCAGAATATGGACTTCTATTTCTAGAAGTTTCTCCGGCTCTGGAGTCAATCCTGAATGTTGACCAGCTGTCTTCAGTATATCAATTTGAGTTTTAGATGGTGGCTCATCTTCTATCTCCATGTCCTCTTCTTCAAAGGAACGAGACGAAGGTTCATAGTCAACCTGTTCCTCGTCACTGTTATTGCTCTCCGAAACTTCAGCAATTGGCTTGAGAGTAGTGGCTTTCTTCACTAATTCTCTCGAAATCAGTAAGTCATTAGCTATTTTAGTCTGATTCTCGGCCTCTACTGCGGGTTGACTAATCACCTGCACATCATCGGCCGTTGGCGGAATCAACTCCATATCAGAAGGCATAGATGGTTCAGCAGGTTCAGGCACATCCTCTTCAATAGGTTCTATCTTTACAGACGAAGCAAAGGCAGCTTGCTTCTCTAAAGCCAATCGCTCGGCACGATTGGTGGGACTCTCTGCATCGAGACAAATCACAGATTTAGTCTTTGAAACTATCACCTTCCTTCCTATTCTTTTTGTTAGTGGAATAGTAGGATAATCATCTTTGGAGTCACTACCTGCTTCGTCCGCATCTCTGATTCGTCTTCCACGATTACGAGCCTCTGCCCGAGTAACCCTTTTTGGAGCAGGCCCAGAAGCATCTTTGCCCCGCTTCCTTTTCGGTGTACTGTCGGCAGATACACTCTCTTCAGCACTTCCAATGGATACACGTAATGGCAGATGAAGTTCATCAGAGAAGAGATTCTCTAAAACTTCATCATAAACTTCATCAGTAGCCAGAGGATCTTCTCGGTCATAACAATTTCTTGGCAGGGCTGATTTGGTTGATCTCTTATCAACATGGATAAAGCTTTTACCTAAGATGCTGAATTTTTCATCGAAGGTATTAGCCGATACATAGAATTTGGCATACGATGCCAACATTTTAGCTCATCTCCGATAAGTAACCGGATCTGGCATAGAAAAAGTAGCTCTGGTACCTTTAGCAATATAGTATATCCAAGCTCTGGCGCCATCGATCAATCTGCCTTGGTAGCCAAAACATGTCATTGCATTTTCCACATGCAACTGATCATAGCCAAATTATCGAGCAAACCTACTCGGAAGATATGGCTCCAGATAGGTGACATCGTCACGGCGACAGATCAAGTGAGATGGCCTGATCCTCTTCAGCCATTCATGTTGAATATCATCTAACTCATTGGCACCAATGCCATCAATCAACTTCCCAGGCATGGTTTTATAACCAACAGGTGGAGGAACATAAGTAAAACTCCATAATTCTCCCCTGTTTAATATGGTTCTACAGTCTGTCAGAGTGTCATACTTCCACTTTGGTGTGTGATGGTATCTTTCCAAAAAGGTATCATCTGGTCTAGCCATTCCAACAATCATGAGAGATTCGAAATGGAGAAGCAGCCACCCAAATAAATATGTAAAGGGCATTTCTACCCGGGGAAAAGTTGTGAGCTTCTTCTTCGCCAATTCAAATATTCTGTCTGTATATGCCCTTAAGCCAGCATTCAGACGGCATGTCATTGCTGTCAGCAAATCCATCTTGTACCCGAAAGTCAGACGGACTGCTGCAAAAACAACTCTTTTGTGCATCCTGTCTGCTGAACAGGTGCCGGGTACTACAAATTTTCTCAGCCAGAGGGATATAAATCCGGCCAGATAACCTTTATCAGATAATTTCTGGCCACCTTGCTTTATATAGGTCTCCAACCTATCACCAGCTTTGTAGGTGTCTTCGTCTTCTTCAATGATGATGTCGTCATGAGTGGTGTCCTGGATTAGTTTGTCAATCTCAGCTTGACTCAGGGGTTTAAAGCGACCGACATATTGATCAGTCTTCTTCTTCTTCTGAACTTCTTCAGTGCGGCCTTGGAATAAATAGGCCATCCACTTAGAAGAATAGCAGTTGGAACCTCCCTCTGCACCTTGTGCCTTATAAAAAGCCTTACATATACTGTAATGGCACATTAATTCTTCAAATACATGAAAAACCAGTGGGTTGGCATCGGAAATTTTATTCATTTCATCAATGAAAGGAATATACTCTTCATATGGCAAATCTCCTGTTGGCAGCTGAGAAATGTATGCCATCTCATGGAGGGCGAATCCCATCTCGCCTCTTGGAGTCATGAAAGTACCGGTACGATAATTATACCTTTCCACTAATGCCAAGAACAAATCTGTGTTTGGCCTAAAACCATAAGCGGTGCACTTGATGGAATTATATAGGCCTATCACCTTTAACTGTTCCCCAAAGTTGTTCAGAATCTATCTTACAAGAACAGTCAATCTGGTATTCTCCGGGTTCACCAGACCAGTAAGCCTCATAGACTGTTTTGGGTAAACAGCATTTTCTAGCTGAACAAATTCATTTGCAAAGATTGGGACTCTAACTGGCCTCAGAAGTGCCGAGTCCTCAGGAGGAATGGTAGCTGGCAGCAATCCTCGCAAAACTGAGACATGTGGTTCAGTACCACTTCGGAATCTTCCTTGACTGTATCCTATCCATCCAGCTTTTGCTTGACGGAATGGAGTGATATCCCACTTCATTTGCCTTTGATGACTCGCGTGGAATAAGCGAGCTATGTTGATGCTTTTGGACAAACCAGTCAGATACATTGGCTGATTCGCATCACCATCTCTATAATATGAGTATGACACTTTATCAAGAGCAGGCTGGGAGTTTATATCAATAGCATCTCCAAAAAGAAATGCTGGCTTCGAGTGGGTAGTACTATCCACACTCTGTAGAGGCAGTCCACTCATCAAATTCAGCAGGGTGTCATTTTCCTGATTTGTCAGAATAGCTATCCTTGTGGAAGGCCCATCAAATTGAGGCAAACGGACATGTGATCGGTCAATATTATAGTTGTTTCCTACACATCCTTCAAATTGTGCATCCTGAGCCAGAATATCCACTGCAAAAGAAGAATAAGAAGTTAGAAATCTTTAACATAAAGAGATGACAAAGACCAATATACGCTCAGTTTATCCTAAGCGTATGGCAGATTCAAAGATCAACATACGCTCACTCTATCCTAAGCGTATGGCAGATTCAAAGTTCAACAATACGCTCACTCTATCCTAAGCGTATGACAGATTCAAAGATCAACATACACTCAGTCTATCCTAAGCGTATGACGAATTCAGAGATCACTTTTATGCTCAGTCTATCCTAGGCGTATGATGAATTTTAAGTTTAGTTTACGCTCAGCTTTTATTCAAAGATTAGAGGATGATTGGATCTTTTTCTTAAGCGTATCAGCGTATGGTTGACAAGATGTTCATCAAAAATACGCTAACAAAGGAGTTAGCTTATCTCAGTGAGACAACTTGACATGACGTATTCTTTCAAATCAGCGTATTTTGACATTTCTATCAAAGATACGCGTATCTTACAGAATATGCTCTAAACATATTTTTCGTATAAACGAAAAATATGGAATACGACTAAACCCTAAAGAGGGAAGCGTATTTTCTGACGTATTGACCCTAAAAAGGGGATACGTTTTATGATCTCGTCCTAACCAGAGCCCTAAATAGGGGATAGTTACTGTTCATCATCTCCATCCTCACCATAGAGGGGCTTCAATGGGCGTTCACTTCGTCGAATACGCTCATCAGCAGTCTTCTTAGTAGCAGAGGCGGCAGGTCAAGATGACTCCGCAGGAGCCTTCCCCTTTTCCTTCGCAGCAGCGTCGACTTTGGGCACCATTGATGAAGATTGAGTCGAAGAATAAGAAGTTTGAGTTTTGGAGCTTTTTCTCTCTCGAAGACAAATGCAGAAGTAAAGAAATGAATTAGGTTTTGAAAGACCTATTTATAGAAGAAAAGAGAAGTTTAAACGACGGCCGTTCTTTAAACAGAATCCCTAAAGACTCAGTCAAAGTTATACGCTCAAGGCCATACGCTCAGCCAAAGCCATACGCTCAAGGCCATACGCTCAGTCAAAGCCGTACGCTCAGTGAATATTTTATTATTTCTTGAATGACAGCACAACATACGTTTAATGGAGGATGAATCTGACACTTCATTTTTCGTGCAAAGACAGCTGCCCTATGAAGATTAACCGTCGTATGGGTTTTCGAGAATTGATTTTGTCTCTTACGAGGACAGCTCATCAGCCATCATAAATGCACAGTCATCATTACTGTCATTTCTGACAGTCTGTCGGCCATCATATCTGCAACACGACGCTCGAGAGATATTTGTCAGTTATTAGAAGATATGGCGTATTTGAGAAGATTGAGGACGGCCACGTGTTTACTCCCTCAATGCTTACGACTCCAACCAAGTGAGCGCATGGACTCCATACGACTCCTTGTCAATCAAGTGAGCGTATGGACTCCATACGACTCCTTGTCAATCAAGTGAGCGTATGGACTCCATACGACTCCTTGTCAATCAAGTGAGCGTATGGCCTTCATACGACTCCTTGTCAATCAAGTGAGCGTATGGCCTTCATACGACTCCTTGTCAATCAAGTGAGCGTATGGACTTCATACGACTCCTTGTCAATCAAGTGAGCGTATGGATTTCATACGACTCCTTGTTAATAAAGTGAGCGTATCATCTTTATATGACTCTATACTATCCAAGTCAGCATATACAAGACATATGTCTTCGAAAGGTAGCGTATGACTCCTCTTCAACAAAGACAGCATATTACAGCAAATGCATTCAGGATGACTTTTAAATGTACAGTCAACACACGTTCTTACGTGTCCTGTACTCAGTTACCCACTTATTCAAAAGTTATGCAACGTGGCATCCATGCCATCAATCTCTCCTAGATATATTCCACTACTTTCAACCGCACTCTAATGTGTCTCCATCAGAATTCGCCATGCGTCCCTGCAGTTATGCACACGTCAAGTAACTGACTGAGCGTATGCTTCAGAACAGTTATCCAGAACTCTATAAAAGAGAGTTTCTTCATCTTCATCAAGGACTACATTCAATTCAGAGAGAACAGAGATATTGCCCAGTTGCTGTCCAAGTTCTTTGAAGTTCGAGTTTTCTTTATCGCATCGTCCAAGGGATAAAGTAATCGTCTTTTAGATTAGATTCCTACAGTTGTAATTTTCTCAGAAACACAATAAATAAAGTGAATTTATTTATGGAAAACACTACCCCACGTACGACCTAGAACTAGTGATAATTGTGTTCGTATTGAAGCTGTGATGTCACTATCTCTATGGCATGGCGTGCAGGATTTATACGGACCACAAAAGCCTCAAGTATCTCTTCACCCAGAAAGAACTAAATTTGTGGCAAAGGCGATGGCTCGAACTGATCAAAGACTATGACTTATCAATCGACTACACGCCGGGCAAAAAAAATGTTGTAGCGGATGCGCTGAGCCGGAAGTACTTAGCTTCGTTATGCATCAACAGTCGACTGCTGCGTGACTTAGAAGGGATGGGCATTGAACTCCGAGTTTGTTTTAGAGACGTAAAGCTGGCGCAACTGCGGCTGGAACCGAGCCTATTGGAGAGGATCAAGTCTGCTCAGAAGGACGACTTATACCTGGAGAAGATGCGGAAGCTGATATTGACAGGAAAAGCGTCCGACTTTGTAGAGGACGAGTCGAGAGTGTTGCGGGTGAAGGGTCGGCTATGCGTTCCGGATGACGCAGAACTTAGAAAGGAGATAATGTCGGAGGCGCATTATGCAAAATATTCCTTGCATCCTGGTAGCACCAAGAAGTATAAGGACCCCCGCGTTGTCTTTTGGTGGCACGACATGAAGAGGGACGTAGCGCTCTTTGTGTCGAAGTATATATCCTGTCAGCAAGTGAAAGCCGAGCACCAGCGACCGAGCGGAGAGATGTAGAACCTTGCCATTCCAGAGTGAAAATAGGATCATGTCACTATAGATTTTGTTGTTGGCTTGCCGAGGACGCCGCAGGAAAACGACGCCGTCTGGGTTATCGTCGATCGACTAACCAAGTCAGCGCACTTCATAGCCATTAAAGTTACTTGGAGCGTCGACCGCCTTGCTCAGATATACCTTGATGAAATAGTTCGGCTGCACGGGGTCCCAGTATCTATCGTCTCGGATTGGGATGGACGGTTTGTGGCACACTTCTAGAGTAGTCTTCATTCAGCGTTGGGGACCAAGTTGAAGTTTAGCTCAGCTTATCATCCTCAGACTGACGGCCAAACAAAGCAGGTGAACCAGATTCGCGAAGACATGTTACAACTCTGTGCGATCGACTTAAAGTCAAGCTGGGACGTTCATCTACCATTGGCCGAGTTTGCATACAACAACAGATATCAGTCCAGCATCCAAATGGCATCGTATGAAGTCTTGTTCGGCCGGAAGTGCAGATTGTCCATTTACTGGGATGAAATCGGAAAACGGTAGATACTTGGTCCGGAGCTGGTGGAGCAAACTGTACAGAAGGTCAAGTTGATACGGAAGAGATTAAAGATAGCACAAAGCCGGCAGAAGAGCTATGCCAATACGTACCGACGCCCCTTCGAGTTCTCGAAAGGCGACCATGTATTCCTGAAAGTGATGCCCATGCATGGAGTTTCCAGGTTCGGTGCGAAAGGAAAGTTGAGCCCAAGATTTGTTGGTCCGTTCGAAATATTGAAGCGAGTCGTCCCAGTAGCTTACCAAATTGCCTTGTCGCCTGCATTGTCGGAGGTACACGACGTCTTCTACATCTTACAATTATGAAAGTACGTGCAGGATCCAGGCCATGTGGTAGATTTGGATCAGCTGGATCTGAAGGCGGACTTGTCATAGTCGAAGAGCCAGTACAAATCTTGGAGCACAAGGATAAACTCCTTCGCAACCGTGCTATTTCTCTCGTCCGCGTCCTTTGGAGAAACCATTCGGTCGAAGAGTCGACGTGGGAGCTTGAGTCAGAAATGAAAGAAAAATTTCCTTCATTGTTCTCGTAGAGGTAGGTTCTATTCTTAAGTTTTGAGGAAGAAACTTTTTCTTAGTTGGTTATGGTGTAGTACCCCGTCCCTACATCGTACCCCGCTCTCCATCCACGGGGTGCACGAGAAAGGAACACTGTCGCTATCGATTCAGTCGGGACCGATAGGTCGGGATCGATCGAATCGGTCGAGCGGGAACGGTTGAATTAAGATCCATTCCCCGTTATAGAATGGCTTCTTCGGAACCAAGTCCCATATTCAGCGGGTTGCGCCTCAAGGATTGACTCTGCGGCTGTGTCAGGAGAGACCTCCCGTTGCTCTATTTTTCACGCCGCTTGCGTTGGTTTTGGCCTTGGTTTTCTGAATTCGTTTTCGTGAATGTTTTCGATGGTTTTCTTGGCCTGCATTTCGAACTCGCATATTCTATCAAACTTTTTGAATAATACAGTATTCTAATCGGTTGCTTGTACGATTTCATGTTGTAGCTCCCCTTCCTGGAAATTTTAAAATATTTTATTATTATTTATTTTATGGAGGTTAATTTTTAGATAAAAATTATTTACTAATGTTGGTTATATTATTTCGTTATCAAATAAACGTATAATATATATTCATATTTGCATTAATAAGGTCTTAGACTGATAATAGATAATATATATAGGTATATGTGTATATGGGTATTTATATAAATATATATATATATATATATATATATAGGTATTTTGTGTGTATATATATAGAGAGAGATATATAAGTATATACGTATAAACGTGTATATACAAATATATTACATATATATATATATGAAATGGATAAAATAAGAAAAAGAAAAACAAATAACAAAAGCTAAATCCTAACTCTACTCAATCACCCCCCAGGAACCCGCCTGCCCCTAAACCAACACTGAACGGATCCCTAATTAAACTACCCAGATCCCAGTCAAAAAGACCCATATAAACACATTGTGTATATAAAGCCAAGCCCACCCCGGTCAGAACCGAGGCTAGGGTTTTTTCTCCTTGACGCTCCTCTCTCTTCCACTTCCCTCGAGCCCTCGCCACCATGCCCCGATGTTGGCCGGCCCTCCTCTGACCAACTCCCGGCCGGCCGTACCCCGCACGACTGCCTGAGACGGCCGTCTACAGCCCGAAAGCCCATCAACACCGCAGAACCGAAACCCAGGTACTCAAACTTAACCCCAAGTAACTTCTTGTACGGTCGATGAAATCTCGATACGTAAAATGTTACGAAAAGGCCACATAACCCTCTCGAATACCTGTAAATTAGTTTTTGAAGAAAGACAAGAAATCGACGCTGAAATCAGCATCAAAGTCAAGGAAAAACTATACATAATTTTGTGATAGTTTTGTCAATTAAAATCCCAAGTTTACACGTTGTTTGCCGTCACCTCATGCACAATTTTCAAAATCCATAAGAAGGGCCTCATAGACATCATATAGGAGTACCAAAACACTTCTGGCACCTTTCTAAAATATTGCACACACACAAAATTATTCAACTTCCAAAATAAAGAAAAATCTATTTTTCAACTAATAGGATTTTCCCGATACGGGTGCATCCCGTCAAACTGGCCCACCTCGTCGCGTACCGCTGACTCCGACAGGAGCGGACAGTAAAAGTGGACGTGTGGGAACTGACGGAACTTGATTTGGATGTGCGTGCGTGTCGTATCGAATGCGTATCCGTCGGAATCGCCCCGTACCCGTGCAATGCAAATTCAGTCATAACTTTGTGTGCGCTCGTCAGATCGAGACGAAACTTATGCCAACATGACCGTATCATTTTTCTGGTCCTGTATGCCAAGTTTGGTCCAATTCTGAGACAGTTGATTGGATCGCCGTTTTGTGGGCCCCACGGTCCGACTCAACGGGCAATTTTGTGCACGGCCTGTCGAAATCACCTTTGGACATATGGTTGGGTTCGTATCGAAAAATTGGACCTGTTGACATATAGTTTGAAGACTTTAGAGACCGTTGACTCTGGCACGCTTTTCGGTGCTAAGTGGGTCCAACGACGGATACCATTTTTGACCCAAAATTATCGTTTTGTCCCTGTGTCCAGAATTGGACTTAAGGACAGGTAATCCTAGCTAATTTGACTATTCTGAGAACGTTGGTAATATTTATTTCAGCATATGGAGACTTTTTGCATGTGTTGACTTTAGTGACTCATCTGATGTGGTTGTACTATCGGTTTCTCCAGCTAAGGACCTCAGGCAAGTGCACTTTCTGATTGCTTTCGATTCATAGTAGTCTTTTCATTTTATGTCTATACATATATCTAGCTGCTTGTTGACACGCTCGTCACATGGAGTAGTCGGAAGAGAAAATATCTTAGTAGACATGTGGACTACCCAGAAATATCTCCAAATGTCTATTCTTGCCTGATAGCAGCTGCACACGACACGTGCTGTGTGCCGGATTTACCCCCTAGTCGTTCACATATCGAAACGAATATTTTACACCACATAGGTAGATGTTTTTTTATTTTTCCTTTACTTCTCGACCGTGCCATGTCATCAGTACTTTCGAGTTTTCATATCTCGTATATTATTTTCATGTCTTGTTAATTCTATTATGTTTTTGCATTGCCGTCAGTTTGTGTACTTGTTTCATTCCTGACTGGAAACCATCATTTTTCAGGTTAGCTGTGGCTTCACTTAGCTTGGGAGATTCGGGTGTACTTGCAGACAGAAACCTAGAAATAGATAGCAGTTGTAATAATTTCATTAAATTATAAAAACTTGTATTTTCTTTAAATATAAATGTTACAACTGTTGTAATAAACTAAGAAATGTGAATGAGCAGCAAATGTGATATTTTGAGCATTTATTTCTTGCGGGCTTGACAGCGTTCTACCACCGACTCTGCGGCGTAGGCTGGCTTGGACACGTCTCGTATCCGAAAAAGCGGGTGCGGGTCATGACAAGTTTTTGTGGTGGCCCATGCAGGTCAGATTTTGCAAAATATGCGAACTCGTGATGGTACGTTAGTCGTGCTATTGCGAGCCTACGACTAGAAAATGCTCATTCAATTAGGATTAAAATAATTTAGGAGAATAACTAGGACTAGGAGTCCCTTGTTCAAATTGACCGTTGGGTAGTTAAGGTTATTAGATGGGTCATGCAATTTAGATAGCTTACTAGATCCCTATAAGTACACTATTACTTTTGATATGACAATGTGATCCAATGTGGATATACTATTCGCTTGGTATGTTAGACTTGCCTAGAATTAAGGCGTTAATTTTGATAAACTGTTCAATTTTCTTATTTAGATATAACTCTTATATCATAAGTTAGAATTGTCTGTTTCAAATTCTAATTTGTCATATACGAATCTCGAGGTAGATTGATTCGAAATTTTTCTCAACCATTGAAATTCATATAAAATAGATACTAAAATGTTTGTATTTCTTTCGTATTTAGTTATTACCTCCATGTTAAATCTTTTATTTTAAATATTGTGACTGATAGGACAAATACCTACGCTCTATTTTTAGTCGACTTGTTTGGATCTCTAGAAGCTCATGAATTTCTACGGATACAGTTAAAAAATGTTAGTTAACTCATAATGGTTAGACAGCAGCGCACTGTCATCAATTATTTGAGAATGGAGAATGTGAGTTCACTGCAGCCAGCAGCGCACTAGCGAGGCACAACCCATAGAATTGAAATCATTTCGAAGAATCATAGTTTATGGAACATTGCTAAGACTATACCTTCGTTGACCTCTTTAGACCTTGTGTCAATAAGGTAGAGTACCTGATGGCATATCACCCCTGAATCACGGAACCAAGAGTTTACCGCAGCATGAGTATACGGGCGAGGCATAATTCTCGATAAAATGATTTCAGACGCGATTACAAGTTTATGATAATATAGAGGATAGGAAACTGCCATGTATGTCCCATTAAGACCCAAAGCCAATACTAGTAGAAGTTCTGTAGCATGTCTTCCTATCTCGTATTATGTGGTCATTGTGATCTATCGACGAGGTAATTGACTGACACTAATAGGTTTACTTAGAATATAGAATCCATAAGTCCATAACCCATTAGTCGACCAAGGCCTTATGGATAGAAGATAGTAGGATGCCTATATAAGCAATGACACCAGGTAAGGATTTGATTCTCTCAAAACTCGAATTACTTACCCCTCCTTCCAAAAATTTCGCATGCTTGTATTTTGACTATCTTGACCAACGCTGCTATTACAGCCTAGTTTTGCAAGCTTACTCTTTATCAAGCTTGATTCGAGACATATGTTTATTGGGGACGCCCGCTAACATATTGTCTAATCAGATCATTGTATTACGGTCTGATCAACCATGATGCATTCGGTTCGCTCTTTATCTAATTACCCTACGTGGATTGAGATGTAGATGTCTCTAAGATCTCATCCACGACTGCTTTGACAATTCTTCTTGAATTATACCTTCGCCTTTGAATCACGTAATCATATTCAGTGACATCTCTCTTGAACTCTTTATTGTTTTTGTCTTTCACTGATTAGAAAGACGAAAGCTCATAATTGATAGATAGATACAGAGTATTCCCCATGGCTATGATAGTTGTATACGCAAGTGTAGCTACCATCGGCCAGCTCAGTGACTGGAACCTTGCCTTGAGTTACTCGTCCTTCCTTCGACACTAAACCTGCTAATCTTGATCTTCTAGTCATTGGAGTCCGAGAATGATTAGGATCTTTCCCTTGAACAAATGCCAACCTAGGGGACTACCTATGCTCAGGAGACCAATTATTGTGAGCCTCTAATTAATTATTTGAAGCTTACTTTAACTGGAACCCTTGTGACAATAGTTTGGAAGGCTCGACACAAATTGAAATTCACGACTTAGTTGTTAGAAATCTTTTCATATGAGGTGCCTTAGAGAATGGTTACCCCGTCGATAACTCTTGTATACTATGGATGTGTATGTTTCTCTATTTCATTGACCCTGTGTCATTGTACACACTCGTTTTTTTTCCATTTATTGAAGAACGATCATTGACTTGACTTGTAACTACCGTATTTCGTTACGCTGTGCCTTATTCTTCATTAACAAGAGTCGAGGTACGATATTTGGACTTTGGAATTTTTCTAACCTCATTATTCCTAAAACCCTATCCTAGCTTCTAAGGTGGGTAGACTGTAAGCCTTCTAAATTTTTTAGGATATACCAGGATTACCGAGTGATTAGAATAACTTCCATTAGGATGATGATTAGTGCCCTTGGACTCCCACTTTTTATTTAGATCATTTTGTGTCCCCGGCTGTGTCATTAATATTCAGAGCATGAGGCCAGTTGTTACCTTCCAACAAATTTCACATGTAAGATCTAGACGAGTCCACCTTCATCAAGGTATATCATGTCCCACTCAAATCCGTCCCCTTGTACTCTATTTTTGTGCTACGACTTTCAGGTTAAAAAGGACTAGCTATAACCCTTACCATAGTACCTACCCGGTATACTTCCCGACTTCCATTAGAGCCTCGACCCCGACCCAGTTCATTCGACTCAATATGTGGTGGTGATCTCCTCGAAGCCCACTACGCACACGCCACTAGTGTGCCACTTGATAGAGGCCTCTTGTGATACTTAAACATAAAAGTCACTGAAGGCATATTTTGGACTTTAAGAGCTTAGCTAACTAACTTGACGAGCAACTAGCTCAACCCTTGGATAGAAACCTATTCTAGGACACCCTAATCTAGTAGGAAGAGTTTTATCATTGGGATCTTGTCCAATCCATATAGATTGAAACCCAATGTTCATCCAACCAACGACTGATGTCCAAATAGAGAACCCAGTAGAACCCATCCATGCATACCACCGTATTTGGACTATAAGACCGAACTAATTAAAATAGGTCCCTATACCGATTATGTAGTCTCCACCCCTTAGAATATGAATCCATACGTAACCTGTATTCCATCTACCTGGAAGTCGAGATATGATCTTGTATTGTATTTATATTCCTTACTCGTATGTTTAAATAACCACGGAAAAGATCACAATCTTGATTTCTTAAATTCCGTTCTATTTTTGGAACCTTGTTTAGATTAACTCCGAGAACGAAATTTTCACATTGTATGGATTACAAGCCCCTCTAAGAAGCAAAAAGTTATTCGATTTAGCAGGTGACTACACTAGAGTAGCCCAATCTAGCAAATAAGTTAATGGTTCATAAACTTTCTTTCTACCCGCATCATAAGATACTCTCTACAATTCTTGAAACTTCATAACTGCTCTCGATTATTTTTCTTATCTGCCTGTCCTTCCTATTTCAGAGTGACGAGTAGTCATGCATATTAGGATTTATCAATATTTCTTAGATACTTGTGTAAATTTGTAGTTTGATAAATTTTGGGTTGCTTGATAGATAAGAGAGGATTATAGATGCCATAAGCAATAGATAATATTGGTAGCAATTTTAGCAATTAGTTGAAAGATTGTAAAGCTTTAGCGACAAAAGATTTGATGGAGTAGTATGACCAAAGGTGGGTAGAAATTCTCAAGTATTCATAGTTATAAAATGGCTAGAGAGGGTTATAAGATATTTTGATTAATTAAATTTAAGGAGATTAAGGTTCAGGTAGACTTCTCATTGAATCTTAAGGAAAAGTTATGGATTAGAATTTCGAGGACGAAATTATTTTTAAGGTGGGTAGATTTGTAGCTCCCCTTCCCGAAAATTTTGAAATATTTTATTATTATTTATTTTATGGAGGTTAATTTTCAGATAAAAATTATTTACTAATTTTGGTTATATTATTTCGTTATCAAATAAACGTATAATGTATATTCATATCTACATTAATAAGGTCTTAGACTAATAATAGATAATATATATAGGTATATGTGTATATGGGTATTTATATAAATATATATATATAGGTATTTTGTGTGTGTATATATATAGAGATATATAAGTATATACGTATAAACGTGTATATACAAATATATTACATATATATATATATATATATATATATATATATATATATATATATATATGAAATGGATAGAATAAGAAAAAGAAAAACAAATAACAAAAGCTAAATCCTAACTCTACTCAATCACCCCCCAGGAACCCGCCTCCCCCTAAACCTACACTGAACGGATCCCTAATTAAACTATCCAGATCCCAGTCAAACAAACCCATATATACACATTGTGTATATAAAGCCAAGCCCACCCCGGTCAGAACCGAGGCTAGGGTTTTTTCTCCTTGACGCTCCTCTCTCTTCCACTTCCCTGGAGCCCTCGCCACCATGCCCCGATGTTGCCGGCCCTCCTCTGACCAACTCCCGGTCGACCGTACCCCGTACGACTGCCTGAGACGGCCGTCGACAGCCCGAAAGCCCATCAACACCGCAAAACCGAAACCAGGTACTCAAACTTAACCCCAAGTAACTTCTTGTACGCTCGATGAAATCTCGATATGTAAAATGTTACGGAAAGGCCACATAACCCTCTCGAATACCTGTAAATTATTTCTTGAAGAAAGACAAGAAATCGACGCTGAAATCAGCATCAAAGTCAAAAAAAAACTATACATAATTTTGTGATAGTTTTGTCAATTAAAATCCCAAGTTTACACGTTGTTTGTCGTCACCTCATGCACAATTTTCAAAATCCAAAAGAAGGGCCTTATAGACATCATATAGGAGTACCAAAACACTTGTGGCACCTTTCCAAAATATTACACGCACCCAAAATTATTCAACTTCTAAAATAAAGAAAAATCTATTTTTCAACTAATAGGATTTTCCCGATACGGGTGCGTCCCGTCAAACTGGCCCACCTCGTCGCGTACCGCTGACTCCGACAGGAGCGGGCAGTAAAAGTGGACGTGTGGGAACTGACGAAACTTGATTTGGATGTGCGTGCGTGTCGTATCGAACGCGGATCCGTCGGAATCGTCCCGTACCCGTGCAATACAAATTTAGTCATAACTTTGTGTGCGCTCGTCAGATCGAGACAAAACTTGCGCCAACAGGACCGTATATTTTTCTGGTCCTGTATGCCAAGTTTGGTTCGATTCTGAGATAGTTGATTGGATCGCCGTTTTGTGGACAATTTTGTGCACGGCCCGCCGAAATCCAACTTTGGACATACGGTTGGGTTCGTATCGAAAAACTGGACCTGTTGACATATAGTTTGAAGACTTTGGAGACCGTTGACTCTGGCACACTTTTCGGTACAAAGTGGGTCCAACGACGGATACCGTTTTTGACCCAAAATTACCGTTTTGCCCCTGTGTCCAGAATTGGACTTAAGGACAGACAATCCTAGCTAATTTGACTATTCTGAGAACGTTGGTAATATTTATTTCAGCATATGGAGACTTTTTGCATGTGTTGACTTTAGTGACTCATCTGATGTGGTTGTACTATCGGTTTCTCCAGCTAAGGACGTCAGACAAGTGCACTTTCTGATTGCTTTCGATTCATAGTAGTCTTTTCATTTCATGTCTATATATATATCTTGCTGCTTGTTGACACGCTCGTCACACGGAGTAGTCGGGAGGGGAAATATCTTAGTAGATATGTGGACTACCCAGAAATATCTCCAAAATGTCTATTCTTGCCTGATAGCAGCTGCACACGACACGTGCAGTGTGCCGGATTTACCCCCTAGCCGTTCACATGTCGAAACGGATATTTCATACCACATAGGTAGATGTCTTTTTATTTTTCTTTACTTCTCCACCGTGCCATGTCATCAGTACTTTCGAGTTTTCATATCTCATATGTTATTTTCATGTCTTGTTAATTCTAATATGTTTTCGCATTATCGTCGGTTTGTGTACTTGTTCCATTCCTGACTAAAAAACCATCATTTTTCAGGTAAGCTGTGGCTTCACTTAGCTTGGGAGATTTTGGTGTACTTGCAGACAGAAACCTAGAAATAGATAGCAGTTGTAATAATTTCATTAAATTGTGAAATCTTGTATTTTCTTTAAATATAAATGTTGCAACTGTTGTAATAAACTTAGGAATGTGAATGAGCAGCAAATGTGATATTTTAAGCATTTATTTCTTGCGGGCTTGACAGCGTTCTACCGCCGACTCTGCGGCATAGGCTGGCTTGGACACTTCTCGTATCCGAAAAAGCGGGTACGGGTCGTGACACAGGTAATCGGTAGGCGACGTCTAGCGCGACCAACAAGTTCTCTCGCCTCAAGCAAAACTCAAGGTGAGTAGCTGACCTTTCTCTTTTTGACCCCTTCTTAGTTCAATCGATAGTAGTATTACGGAAGATATAATAAATGCAAAGGCACGGGCACTCTGTAAACTGTAGAAATGCATTAACAAAAGAATGACTCAAATAAAGTGTGGATTCTACCTGAGTAAACTAAATAAGTCTAACTCGATCATTGGACAACTTGTCGACAAGAAGAGAGTTTCCTCGAGCGACAACCCAGGGCCATGGGACTGACTCGGCCTAGGAGGAAACATGGTATAGCTGTGCTGGATGATAGCACGGATTAGACGGGGACTTTCAGCGGGGCTCGCTACTTGTGTTGAAAGGGCCCCGACTAACAAAGCTATAAGTCCAGGATGGCTTGTGGTGTCAGTGACCAATCACACGTAATATTGCACTTGGTATGAAAAATGATAATAATTGATAGGGAAGAACATGGTAAGTTTCATAAGGCGCGGCACGGTCCGTCGTGGGTAAGTCTCAACGTATTTCATATTATGCTTGTCATATGCTTGTTTGAAATTCATTAGGATGGTTAGAAACATTCATAAACTAAGTCATATAAACTCTTCAACCAAATAAGAGCTTAGAACTTAAATAGCCATGCACCAGTATAAAGTGTAATGTACTGATCCTCGCTCTCCATGCAGGTACCCCGAACCACGAAGGGCGTGCCACTTAAAGCTCAAGGCGACGCGAACACTTTTGAAGCCTCGTCCGTGTGTTGAAGGCTTGTTTCTAAATCCTTTTTGAAGACTCCGCACTCAGTACAAAGGAAGAAATATGACGACTCGGCTTCCCTCGATAGCAGGTGGAACGTGTAATTATTTTTCTTATACAAAGGGATGTAATGTATGGAACGACTATCTCATCAGCGTTCGTTTTGTAAGTTGAGTCATGTTGTAGCCCGCACGACAATGATTGTAATGGAGTCAATATAAATGAAGTCTTATTATCAATGAATAGTTTACTTCTATTTCAAATGTGTAAATCAATTATCTTTGCGTACTCTAACTTGATGTTGTGTTTCGGATAATCTTATGACTATGCCTTATGCGATCGCAACTTAGGTTCGTACGGCATCACGCCCAGGGGATGACTATCGATTATACGGAACCGGGGCGTGACAAGTGCCGCCCGTCGGCAATTTTCTTCTCGTGCGACGTCGAACCGGAGTGCCGATCGGAGCCCTTCACAGTAAAGTGTATCTTGATCATCCCTGCTAACCCGGTCGAAGTAGCACCACTACGCCGAGCCGCCGCCACCTCCGATTCTCGTGCTCTGGCGGGTCACCCCTCCGCGAGCTGTACCACCGGTGGTATCCTTCTCCGCCAATCTCGAGCTCTCGAGCTCCCCCTCTCTTTCTTCCCTCCCTCTCTCGCTGATTTTTCCCTCTTCACCTTCTCCTTCTTCTTCAGCCTCTTCTTATTCTCCTTCATTTTTCTTGGATCTCCCTTTCGAGAAACCCACTTCTTCCTCTTTTTTTAATAGCTGAGGAAGCAGTGGGTAGCTATTTATTTACTTATTATTATTATGTATACATAGGTATGTATGTGTATAAATACATGTATATATATATGTAGTATAATACAATGATTTTTTATTTATTGTTATTATGATTTGGGAATTGTTTGTAGTATTTTCTAAGATATATTGTAACATAAATGTAGTTTTGGCCTTGCCCTATATTTATTTTCCAAATTGGGTTTAGAAGTCCTAAAATATATTTTTATTATATTATTTTATGTTATTTTAGATATATATTTTTGACCTATAAATATTATTGTTGTATTTTCTAAATCATATTGTTCACGTAAAAATGTAATTTCTGTGGCTTTCCAAGGTATTTATCAAAAAATTATTTCAAATATAGTTTTCAAGGTATCATAAATATTTTCTAAAAATAAATATTTATTTATTTATGTTATTCCTTCGATTATCATCTTGTCCACGGCTAATCCCATATTTTCTATTCTCTTGTGAATTCCGGGGCTACCTTATATCGCCCTAGCTAATTTGAATATTCTGGACTCAATGACATGGTCCGTACCATTATCTGAGAACATCTTGCGTAGTTTTGACATTTGTGACTATTCTATGCCAATAAGATCATACCGTGCACATCGACTCCAATTAAACTGAGGCAAGTACTTATTTATGCTTTCTTGTGCAGTTAATTTATAATATTATGGTATTTCACTTATACATGCTATTTTTTTGTGTCTTGACTGTTTAAACACACGAGAGCGGAGTGATTGACTAATGTTCATATTTTCTTATTGTTATCGTGATTGTTATCGTGACCGTGTCTACATGATTGTGAGGTATGGACATTAGAGGGGTATAATTACTAGGCACGTGGACAAAGCTCGATTGTATTGTTGGCAACTCTCCTGTTTACGGAGGTGGGCCTTTATATCCTCATCGTTCGTCCAAGACGTCTATGTGTAGGAACGTTGTACTTCTCATGACACGTGCACTATTATTGTTTTATGTGTCTCTGTCTTTCATACTTGCTACTTTCTTATTTAGTTTATCATCTTGCATGTTTTCTTGTTCATGTTTCCATTGACTATTGCTCACATGTTTAATGTTATATTGTTTTATACTGTACTTGTATCACGTTGGCCTAAACTTGTACTTGCTCAAATCCTGACTGAATAATTTTTTTTCAGTTGATAGACTATTGATAACTTGTTGTCTGCTTTGGGTTCCTTCGGGTGGAGTAGAGATAACTTGAAGGCCAATCTAGATTCTATTTAGATTAGTTAGTTCATGAATTTAGATATTTAGCGGGTTTGTTTTCGAATATTATTTTAAGATTTTATTAGATTTGTAAATTGAATAGTTATTGTGAATGAGCAAATAAATAAATGATTGTTATTGAGGTATAGACAACGTACTACTACCGATGCTGCGGTGTAGGCTAGACTCGGCCACATACTCGTATTCCGAAAAGCGGGAGCGGGTCGTTGCACTTAAGTTCTGAGAGTTTCCTTAGGACCAAATAAAACCCTTGGGGTAGCTTGTTTGCATTATATGTAACTAAATAAACATTACTCACTACAAGAAATTGTATTTTTAGCAACATGTTTTAGCAACATTGGGTCTTTTATGTCTCTAAAAGCTATTTTTTTACATGTACTGGCGACACGAGTTTTAGTATGTCGCGGAATCTATACAAATTTTACTAGAAGGAAATGAAATATCAGTCCCGCCAAAAATTCTCTACATATCGCGACTATCCACATGTCACAAAAAGACACTATATGTTTCGCGACATGTACCATATGTCACAGAAAGATACTAAATGTTCTGCGACATGTACCACATGTAGCAAAAAGACACTATATATTCGATGACATGTATCTATGTAGGAAAATATATTTTTATATATTTTCATTTTAGTATAATAACATATAAAAATATTTTCTGTACCATAAAAAAAATCCATAGAGAGACGGTTTTTCTCTCTCCTTTATTTTACCAGCAATCTCTCTTTTATTTCACCAGCAAAAAATGTTAAAAAACCTATTTTCTCTCCTCCCTCCCAATCCCTTATATCTCCTAATCTCGATCGCCTCCACCATTCCCACCAGCACCACTAACACCCACCGCAACCTCTCTTCACTATAAGGATTAGGTTTTTATGCCACAAAATCAGGACGAATAAAGAAATTAAGTCGTTCAAAAATGCAGTTGTCGCATAAAGTCCTTCAAATTGGCAAAACACAATTGTAAAATCTCCAAAATCTCCACTACAAGAAAAATAACTTTTTGGGACAAACAAATTTTGCAACAAAATAATTTGTTGCAAAAGTTATTTAATTGCAACAAATTTATATATTTGTCGAAAAAAATGGTTTTGCAATTTTTAAGCAACAAAAAACTAAATCGTTCAAAATATTTTCCCGCAAAACAGTTGACGCATTCTTTTCCTACTCTTGCAAATTGGTAGTAAAACTATTTGCAACAAAAAATAATTTTTACAACAAAATCTATTTGCGACAGAACATACTAATTTTTTTACAATGAAGTTTTACCATTGCAATAAGTTAATGTATTTTGTGGCATAATTTTTTGGATCCGGCTATACACACCCAAAGACTTGCTAAGGACACCCCACATAACTTAAATGTCATGTTAAAAGACCAATATACCCCCAAGGCTTTCTAGAACACCATACCAAAAAAAAAAAAAATATGCAACAAGCACGACAAATACTTGTCGAACGGACAATGGTCTGTTCGACAAGTATTGGTCGAACATGTCTTCTTCTGTTCGACAAATACTGGTCGAACGTGTCTTCTTGTGTTCGACAAACACTGGTCGAACATATTCTAATCGAACATGCCATCTTCTGTTCGACATATTCTGGTCGAACGTACACACTATAGTTCGACTGTCGTGGGTCGAACATTCTTCTGTGAGTTCGACAAAGCAGGGTCGAACCTACCCGTGAATACACCCAAAATTTTTTCTAATTTTTTTTGTTTTAACAACAGTTTATGGTCGGCGGAGGGGGGATCGAAAAGCGGGGGGAGGAGGAGGAGGAGGCGGGTCCGGAGGGGGGGGGGGCGGCGGAGGGGGGGAGGGTCGGAGGAGGCGGCGACGGCGGGTCGGGGGAGGAGGAGGGTCGGCGGATGGGGGGAGGGGAGGGGAGTATGGGGTGTGCTCAGCAGCAAGGGTAAAATAGAATTTTTTTTTTTTAAAATATGGTGTCCTTAGCAAGTCTTGGGATGTGTATAGTCGGAGCCTAATTTTTTTATGTGTGTTAGAAGTACCCCCTAAAATTTGTTTAGAGAGAGAAAATAGCAGTATACAGAAACGTTCCCTTTTTCCCCTGAAAAGTGGTTGTAAACCAAGCAAAAAAAAATTTCCCCTCAAAATTTCCTTCCATCTCTAGACCCCCCACCCCCTCCAAAACGAGTAAAACTTTGATACCGAAGGGGGTATCAAAGTTTTGATACCCCCTATATATGACAAGTGGGACCCCCTCAATATTTATGTATATATATATGTTTACACATTTTACGAAGAGAGAGGGGGCCCACATGTCATACATAGGGGGTATCAAAACTTTGATACCCCGTTCGGTATCAAAGTTTTCTCCCTCCAAAACCCCTACCCCCATCCACCATCTACGAAAAATATCTCCTTCGCTTAGAGAAAGTTTTCTTAGAGAGCCTATAAACTGCTAAGGTGGCACGACGGCGATGCGTCGTGGTTGATGGCGGCTGTTTTCAAAGCTCTCAAGGTTTGGGTCTCCTCCAAAATTCTCTGTGGTATCATATAGATAGAGAGAGAAGATAGGGTTGAAGTTATGGCTCGTCCGGTGCTAAACTACCGGTCGATCGTCGTGAGTTGGGACGTCGTCGACGACTCCCAGGGCTTGCGCTGCGGGCACACGCTCAACGCAGTGGCCGCCAACAAGACCCGCAGTCCCTGCCTCATCAATTTCGACAGAGCCACTGCCATTGTGGGCGACGCCTCTGGAATAAGTAACTCTCCTCTCTTCTTCTTCTTCAGAAAAAAAGAGTGATTTTATTTGTTTTGTTGATTGGGGGTTTTAAGGCTAGTCGGCAATGACCAATTCGGTGCATTCTAATGATCTTGGGAGCAAGAAGTGGTCCAGTTACGGTCTATGTCTCCCTATTTTGCCAAATTATTCGGTAATTCTTGTGGTAATCTTAGTTAGGGGCGTCACGATCGGAACCGGAGAGTGTAGTAAAGCTAGCATCTTTTCTTCACCAGCATTTGTTGGATTCTGGTTAGTTTTTTTTTTTTTTGGAATTTAGTTTGATCGAGAGTACACGAAGTATATTATGCACGAGTACCAATATGACACAAGACGTGACAGAATTTCAAAAAGTTGTGCTTGTTGTGGTAATTTTGTTATCAGTGTGATTGGAACAGGAGGGAGGAGTGAAAGTAGCATCTTACCACCATTTGAGTATGCTTTGTGGTTTAATCATGTAAATCTCTTAAGATGAAACCATCATTAGATTATTCTTTGTGGTTTAATCATGTTGTGTCTAAACCTCTTACCAGCACGGAACTTCTTTATGTGAATTCAGGCGTTACATACATATTATTGAGCTTGAGCCTTTATTTTGCTCTTACTATTAGATATATTGGATGCCAATTCAACAACATGGTCATGGAGCCCCATTCTCCAGTGGATGACGATACAGTTAATGTAAGATGGTATCATCAAGTTTATACACAATTAATATTGCTAATAGGTTTAGACAACATGTATTATTTATGTTATTTCCAAGGTTCTTGGTATCGGAATCAGTTTTGGACCCATCCTTTTGAAAAGGAGATAACTAATTGCAATGATAAACTCTAGCCTATTGTAAAACAGGACAATGTTTAATTTTTTTTCAATGTTCGGGCACCACAAATGTCATTTCTAAAAGTTCTGCAAGAAATTAATGTATAGTTTTATTTGCCTGTTAGTGCGATTTAAATACAGTAACTACAAATATTTCGGTATTTGCTTAATTTTATTATGTATAGGTGATTTTCTTCTATGCTCTTGTTCTACTATGACACGAAGCTGCCTTATGTGTAAAGGATTTTTTGCGTGTGTTATGTCTATAGTGAAGGCTGATACTGAATAGTTGGAGATGACTTCCTAGTGAATAGTTTGTACGTCTGCTTCAATCTGAAGGAAGAGATAATACTATGGCATTGAGTCCCAGAGGCCCATATGCTATTATTATTATGTTCATTTGTAGGTTTTGGCATTGTTCTGTTTTTCAAAGGTGGAAATGAAAGGTTCTACTGGATTCTGTTCTACATAATCCAGGGTTCTATATATACATCAGTGTATGATATTCTAAACTGGGATTCAGTGGTAGACCACCATTATGTTGGGAAGAACACTGCAACAGAGTTTAGAATATCATACACTAACGAGTTCATAATATCATACATCTATGTATCTATTAGAGCTTCTTACAAATAATGGTTCAAGAACACTAAGTTGTACATGCATCAACTTACAGCTTACAGCCATTTGGGGTTCGGATATCCATAGATAGGGTTTTTTTAAGGGGCTTGCTCTTTGTTCATACAAAAAATGATGTTTGGTTTATAATGTACAACATGGATGACTAGATCAAGACCATCTTTATGTTTTTAAATACATACATCTAAGTATGCAGGCTTCTTCTCTTAAGAGAATAATGGATGCCTGTGAGAGGTTCATATATGAGAAATCGAAGAAAAAGGTAAGAACACAAATTTTTTTTTTTCCTAATAATGTGTTGACTGTTGATTAAGTAATTGTATTCTCTCTGCTGCAGATTGAGATGCCCATTAACAAGGCTATCAAAACACTACATCGATTAGACCTTGTCTCCGAGTTTACTCCAGATGATATCAACATTAAACTGAAGCTATTCCATGTACAAAGGCATATGAGACTTCATGATGTCATTGGGATTTGGGACAGATTGCTCGGGCAGGAATTTGGTAAGACTGGTCCAAAGAAACATCATAGCTCGGTGCCTTGTCACCTCTAAGCTTGTGATGTGTCTTTCTTTTCGATGGAAATTATTGTTTTACAATTAGTCTCTTTGGGATTTGACGCAACATGTTTTCTAGGTGATTGCAAACATATGTGCATTGTATCACCTCTTATATTAGGGTTAGGGTTTTCTTAAATTTGGGTTTTGTGTAGGTACTTGTGTCCGGAGCTGTATCCGCAGTCCAATGTCGATTTCGCCATCTCCTACGACATCCGCATCTTCCCGTTCACCATCGAAAGGAGCAAGGTGATTCCTTTTCCCTTTTTATTTGAATTGAATTAAATTCCTTTGTTATTGAAGCTTAATTGCTATTGATATGAGTTTAATATAATAAAATTGGGAGAAAACAGAGGAAAAATTAAGTTGCAGTCTTGATTATTTTAGTTAATTGACATGTGTATCTAGTTCTTATTTGTGAAAATGTGGTATATAATTAGTATTATATAGATGTAGGCATTTCTCATTTATCCCGTCTTATGAAATCTTTGATTACCTCATCACTTATAACAGCCTAGTCATGTTAACAATATCCAACGAGATGGCTTTTGGGATTTTCTTTAATGCCTTGGATCTATAAATATACCAGTAAGAGGAATTTTGACATGGTTTATACCACCAAAGCACATAAACATCTTTTCACTAAAATCTGTAAGATAACACTGCGAAGTAACAGAATTTTACACATGAAAGTACCAATGGCTCTTAACTTTAGTAGCTACCTTTTCCTCTCTTCATTAAGTGTCACATCTCACTTGGTCAAATCTGATACCCTTGCTTCCATTAGTTTTATTTTGTTTGCCATGTCTTGTCAAATACTATATTGTTTACTATTAAAGTAATGAAAGGGTGTAAAATGTACGCTTGTTTTAACCTTTTCCAAGTTGTTGCGATAATATCTGCACATCATGGTTTACTTCAACTTTAATAATTTATGGGACTATTAGTAATTCTTTTGATGTATTATGAATATTTATGCAGTGGATTTTGTTTTATTTGGGTTAAAATCAGGCACTATGGTGTGCCATTGCACTTGATTCGTGAGCTATATAAGACATTTCGTAGCTTTAGAAGCTACATTGCTGATTATATTCGTTATCGGAAGGTCACATCAAATATGGATGAACGTTTCCTATTATGATGGTCATGTTGCTGCATTTCTTTTGCAATTTAGAGGTGATAAAACATGCATTATACGTCGTGAAGAAATGGTCACGGCCAAAAAGTTGCTATGCGGACATCTTTTTCATGTTCATTGCTTGCGGTCATGGTTACAGCGGCAAAATACATGGCCTACTTGTAGAGCTTTGGTTGTCCCTCCTGAATCTGGGCCAGGTGCATCTCACCGACAACAAGGAAATGCATCTCATCATCAACCTGGTAAGACATCTGAAGTTTTTGATTCAGTATTTTCTACTTCTAACTTTACATTGTGATTTCTATTTGTCTACCAGTCATATACTCTTATAAAAGACCATTCTTTCATAATTGGTTGAGAACTATAGTTTTTCCCCTATAACATGAGCAATATGGTCAAAAGATTTGCTTTCAGGTGAGAATTTACATACAAAAGTCGATGTATAATCCATATGGTATATAGATCCTGTTGAAGGATTTTCATGTCCCAGTCCACGAGCCCGTGAGGATAGGACCAATGCAAGGGCCACAATAATCACCACTTGACCCACTTGCCAAAATTGTTAACTTGAATGTACACAATGTACACATGATACCCAATGACTTGAAAATAAACCAATCAAACTCTCATCTCGTATTCTATGTGCTTCTAAATCTCGAGGTTTCACAAACTACTCCACTGAAAGATGGCATCCTTGTCACAGCCTGTGCACCAGGTTCACCCTACTACTGGAACCAGAATCTATTATCTATGTCCGATACTATAAATTCTCATATCCTTTTTCTATTATAAATTTAGGGGCATGACAACTTTTATTTTGTCACGTCCCAGCCCATGAGCCCTTCAAGACATGATTAATGCATGGGCCACATTTGCATCACTACTTGGCCTGCTTGCCAATATTGTTAAGCTTGATGTGCATGAGACTCAAAGACCCACATATCGACATATCAAACTCTCCTCATACAATGTTGGACAAAATCTTGGGGTTTAACAAGGATGATCTAACAATGTCTGGAAGCCAATTTGACACAATGGAGAATCACTTGCCCATTTATTTCCTGTTAGTATTAAAGTCACAATTGAAGCACTTCATCCATAAATGCGATGGTCTCTTGGGCCATCATCAGTGATTGGTATGTAAAAAATGTTCGCAGTGATCATCCTTATATACAGTTCCAGAGGCATTGCCAATAATTATAATCTGCCACTTAACAATGATAAAAGGGTGATCCCTCTCGGAGGCCTCAATGTTCCATAGTTTGACATTTAGTATGCTCTCGGAGGCCTCAATGTTCCATAGCTTGACATTTAGTATGCTCTCGGAGGCATTGCAGAAGCCCTAACAACGCAGATTTTGATTATGACGTTCAAATAAAGTGAGCCCGAACCATGGCTAATGGGCAAATCATGTCACAAACATACCAAGTTTGACTCTGCCCCGAATGAGCTCATCTTTGAACTATGCTTGGGCTGAAAGGTTAGATATGGTGAAGCTCATACCTAGTTAGTCAATTGATCTCGGAGAATACTTAATACTGAAAGAATAATACAATTTTAGATGCTTTTGGCAGGAATAGAACTAGAGACATGCTACATTTAAATGCCCAATACTGAGTTGTATATAAGTCTCTGTTGTGATGTGGACTTGTCTAAGATATAGGAAACATGGACATTCTGAAAATTGTTGTTGTGTCATATCATGTCGGACGTGTGTAGCGGACATGACACTCCAAAATACAATAAGAGACCAAATCTGTGCCCTGTCCATGTCACCCTGTCTTGAATCGTGTCCTATTGTATCTATCCCCGTGCAACATAATATAAACACAGACTGGGCCTCATATAATATTCACTAAAGCCCAAGATTGGCTCATTTAGAGCTTGGGCCTGAACTTCAAGAGCGAGTGCAGTATAGGTTCATACAGGCCTAGCTCGGACCTGGCCCGTGAAGACATGTCCATGTTCTAGCAACTAAGAGGGGTATATGTGTGTGTGTGTTGGGGGGGGGGGGGGGGGGGGGGGGGGGGGGGGGGGGGGGGGGGTTACGTGGACACACATTCTTTATGTTTGTATCCCCTCATCCTTGTATTTGACTTCGGCTTCAATAGTTCAATGCATGTTGACATTTAATGCGGTTTCTAAAATTTAGGCTCAATCCACCCTTTGGTTTTATGTTTGAGCCCAAGCACAGTTCTTAGCAGGTTGGGAACTAAGTCTTGGCTGGGCTCGGCCGTGTGTCAGATATAGTTGTTTATGCGATGGCAAATGTTCATATATTGAAGTTAGAAGAAGAAAATTAAGGTTTTGGTACCAGACACTTGTATATGAAATTTGAAATGTTCAAACTTCATTTGAAGTTATTAAGTGTTTGGAAGTGAGGGAAAGGAAAGGAAAATGATTTTTTTCATGTAGATATAGCAACCCATGTCTTCCTTTTCTTTTCTTCACTGCTTCATTTTTTGTATATATAATTTTATTGTGTGTAGATTTTTTTTGCATGTAACTCCCTTAAACTTGCATTGGATATACATGATAATGTATATATATTTGTGTAGATATTTTTTCATATAAGTCCCTTAAATCTATCATTCTTTTAGTATATTTTGTTTTGCTTACAATTTTTTTTAAATTTTTGTTTGTAGGATACCATAGGCAACAAGCCAATTTTGGGGGAAGACATTAATGTCATATGATCTATTGTAGGCTATTCTTTTGGGAAGGCATTAAATTCATGTGTTTTTGTTTACATTATAGTTGTTTAGCTAGAATACAGTACGTTTGTGGAATATCATACGTTTCTTTTTTAATGTGCTACTTGAATTTTTTAAAATGTTGTATTATTGGATTATTTTATGAAGATATGTTTGAAGACATTATATTGGATATCATGTTGTGTTCACGATAATTTGTTTTTCTTTGTTCTCAACTTCTTTCAATACAACTTTCAATGTTTGTAAGTTATTTTAGAAATAAGATTTCATACATTTATGTTGAAAAATTTATAAGAAAATAAAAATTAATATAAAAATAAAAATATAAAGTAGCTTTTGCAATATCAAATTGTGTAGCAGTAAGTGTATTTATATTTGCCTACCTTTGCTTTCACGACATCAAAATGTGTAGCAGAGTACTTTTATAATTAAAAAAAAAAATAAAGAAATAGGCTTTTGACGACATGTGTTATGTTGTCAATGTATTATCTACGACACACAAGACACATATCACCAAAAGTTATGTTAAATAAAAATAATAATATGTCATCAAAAGTGATTACATTCCGCGACAGGTGATTTCGTGTCGTCAAAGACTTTCTCAGACAAGGCTACAGCGACATGTATGTGACATAGCCAAGTATGTCGCAAAAATGCTTTGGTGACATAAATCTATCTTTGCGCTACATATTGCTTATGTTACTGAATATGCATTTTCTTGTAGTGATTGTTAATACTGCAATGAGTGTGATAACATAACCCAAAAAAATTCTTAAGATAGACCTCAAGGTGTATAATGGCTCGGACGACCCGCAACCTAGTCTGGGCACGGCCCGGTCAATGCCGATCTGGGCTAGCCCAGACCTGGTCAACTGATCGGCTCGGCTCACCAATGCAGTGAGTCCGAGATGGGTCATGTTTTCTGGCCTGAGACCTGGACAAGCTAAGCCTGCACATCCCGGTCGACCCGACCTGGACAGGCCCGATTTGTTGACCCTGTTTAGATCCGGTCCATACCCAAAAATTAAAAAAGAAGAAGAATATTTTGACCAAAATACCCCCATTTTAGTGGTTCTTCTATGGTCGTTTTAGGAGTATCTTCGTCATTTTGCTAAAAATAACCAAATACCATTATAACAACTATATTTTGGGGGTATTATGGGTAATTTTGCACAAAAAATTTAATACAAATAGGACATAAATCAACAAAATTAGGCAAAACAAATTTTCTTCTCTCTTACAATATTTACAAATAATCTAGTATAAAGAGGCTATTTAATGTCATGAATAATGATCAACTATCACAGCAACCGCAATCCCCACCGCAACCTCAACCCGACACCACAACAAGAGTCTGAAACGAAATAAAAAATTTGGCATCATTGTTTGCCATAAAAACTCAAAGACAGGTATTACAGAACACTGAAATTGATTGCAAACTCGCTTGTACAAAGAAAAGCCTAGAAAGAAATCCTAGGAAACAATCTAAGTACAATTGTTTAGTTTTGATTCTGGGGGTGACGGTGGAGGCTCGGAAAAGTGCTATCAACTCTGCCTTACTCTGTGGACTATCTGACGCAAGTCTTTATATCTTGAAGAAATTGCCTTCTTGAAGGTTGCCAGCCTCTGATTGCCAACCATCTTGCAGGGGTTGTGGCACCTTGCTATTTATAGTGATTTCGGGATGAAGGATATTTTGAGCCGCATAGATGACCACGTAGCAAATCCCCGGGCCACATGGCCGTAATCATGCCTCGAGACTCGGTCTGTGACTGATAGCTGGAGATTTGTTAGGATTTGTTATGATTTGTCGTTGAGCAGTTGAGACCTGGTCAACTTGTCACGTGCATCAACTAATCTTCTGTGGCGAGCCGCATGAAGGATGTCTCCTGGCCGAGCCGCATGAAGGAATGTCTCATGACCGAGCCGCATGAAGGACGTCTCATGACCGAGCCGCATGAGGGAATGTCTCATAACCGAGCCGCATGAAGGACGTCTCATGATCGAGCCGCATGAAGGACGTCTCATGACCGAGCCGCATGAGGAATGTCTCATGACCGAGCCGCAGAAGGAATGTCTTCTGACCGAGCCGCATGAAGAACGTCTCATGACCGAGCCGCATGAGAAATGTCTCATGACCGAGCTGCATAAGGAATGCCTTCTGACCGAGCCGCATAAAGGACGCTACTGCTGGAGTTAGAAAAAGGATGCTACTGCTAGAGTTATCTTCAGGATTGCCATGGTGAGGTGCCTTTTAGCAATTTCCTGTCTTAAATCTTAATCATCCCTACAAATATTATTGTATTGTCCTGGTCACTGACAGACATTTTAGTTGTCCTCTTCCTGTAATGTGTAATCAACATTTTTCCTCCATATGTAGGTATATATATATATATATATATATATATATATATATATATATATATATATATATATATATATATATATATATATATATATATATATATAATTGATATGTTTCACAACACTTTGTTCCTTTTTGGTCATTGGTAGGCTTAAGAAAAAGGAGCCCTTGAATAAATATTTAAACATTGGGAACAAACAAAATGCTCCACATAGATAAGATGCATCCAAAATGTTCCACCTATAACTTCTGTTTCAACTTTCACAGTAGTCCTGCTTGATTTCAGTCATGTTGCCCAAATAAAGATTGGTAGAGTAGCCTGTAGCCCATTGGTAATGATAGAGTCGTCCAAATAATGACTGGTCAACGAATTTATAATAATGTTCTCCTTGATGTTTTATTGTCCTGTATCTTTTCTTCTGTCATCACAATATCTCTAGACTACAATTGTGCTGGAGCCACAAAGCCAACTATACTTGCAACAGATGACATATTGAAAGTACCTGTTTCAAATACTCTTTAAGCCTTTTATGCACTTTTTTTTTGTAGAAACTAGCTATGCTACTTAGCCAGTGCTTCATCATGAATTTTAAAAGTAAATTGTTATTCAATTTAGATTATGGTTATAGGTCTATATAGTGTGTAATCTACCAACAATGTAAATCAAGAGAAGTGAAGTACATCTTTGTTGTTATGGACTTAATCCAGTGTTGAGAACATAAGATACTGGTATGATGTGTAAGATTATGTGGAAGTAGTTATTTGAGGGTGAGACAACCAGTAAAACCTTCTTGCACTTTACTTCATGTATTACACTGCTTTACATAACACTACTGTCCTGCAACTTCACATTAACACACTGCATGCCTCCTTAGCCACTGAACATATTGTATTCGCTATTACATAACACTACTTGAGTATCAGAAATATTTATATCTTATTTTTTACATAATGTGTTTTCTTCTCAATTTTGTGTAGGTTGGCGTATATATTTTTGATGGTTGTGGATAGCTGCTAGAAGGAAAGAGGCGATCGAGCTGTTTTTTTGCCTACAGATATTTGTAAATAGAATAGTTTATTTTGGACTACAAATACTTTGTAAATGGAATGGTTTATTTTGGCGTACAACTACTTTTTTCTACATCTTGAATATTTTAATGACTACTACTTTTTGTACATCTTGAATGTTCTAATGAAACATTTCATATTTTGGCAAATATTTACTATATCTTGATTGATCGAAATGCAAGTTGCGATTGAAATTGTTTGCGATTATTGTTATTTATATGTGATACAAAACAGGTTATGAAATATGAAATTCTGTAGCAGATATGAAATAATATGAAATTCTGTAGCAGGTTTATAGCACTCAAAACGTCTAAATTGCTGCTACCACGATAGCATATGATGAACGCTATAATAAATCAAGCCATTCATCAAACGCTATAAATCATCCACAGCATTCACAAACGCTATAAATAATCCACAGCATTCATAAACGCTATAAGTAATCCACAGCACTCACGAACGCTATAAACTATCTACAGCGTTCTAGAATGCTATAAAATATTTACAGCATTCATAAACGCTATAAACCATCAACAGCATACACGAACGCTATAAACCTTCTACAGCATTCATGAACGCTATAATGTTATAGCGTTCACATGTCTGGACATACTATAGCGTGGGCGATCATAGCAGACAGAATATGCTATAGAAGGCTTTCTATAGCGTTTTGCGCATGCTATTGTAGGCCATATTTGTTGTAGTGACCGAGCCACATGAGGAATGTCTCATGACCGAGCCGCAGAAGGAATGTCTTCTGACCGAGCCGCATGAAGAACGTCTCATGACCGAGCCGCATGAGAAATGTCTCATGACCGAGCTGCATGAGGAATGCCTTCTGACCGAGCCGCATGAAGGACGTCTCATGACCGAGCCGCATGAGGAATGTCTCATGACCGAGCCGCATGAGGAATGCCTTCTGACCGAGCCGCATGAGGCCATATCATGACTGAGCCGCATGAGGAATGCCTTCTGACCGAGCCGCATGAGGCCATCTCATGACTGAGCCGCATGAGGAATGTTTCATGACTAAGCCGCATGAAGATATCTTCTGGCTAGATGGGTATGGGGGCCCTAGGAGAAGGTGCTGTGCCAAATGTCACGATTTGAGAGAGTTTCGTTTGTCTCCCTCTTGACTGATCTCCTTGTTCGAAGAAGATTTGACGGTGGACTCTTTCAGAAGATTGTGATGCGCTTGACTGAGACGATGCGCCTAACTGAGACATCTGAGTAATGCATCTAGTTGAGAGCAAGCCGTTACAACGTCTTCAATTGGCATCATGTTTCCGAGATGATGTTGGAAAGGCGCAGTAGGTCACAGTCGCTGGAACACAGACTGCCTTGATAGTGGAGCCACTGTCTTGTGGCCGCGGCAGTTAATGATGGCTTGGGTGCAATGATGTCCTGGAAAGGGCTCATCGCACACCAAGGTTGCTTCTCTCTTCTTACGTTTGTGAGTAATCACCTCTCGCAAGTTGCTAGCAGATTGATCTACCTTCGTATCCGTTTTGTGGGCCCGGGTATCCCGAGCGCCCGGGTGCGTAGGTATCATATTTGCTCCTTGATCTGAGGCTAGTAAAAGCACTTGCTCTCGATCGTTGTAGGAAAACAGTCAGCAGCTTGGACAGTTGACTGGACTTGTTGAGCCCGTACTGCCCTAGACTTCTTCGACTTAGCACCCGAAGGTGCGTAGTAGGAAGAGTCCAAGTTGGAAGGAGGGAAGGGAAGTTGGTGCCATTTTCAAAGGAGGCAAGGGGGCTTTAGAATGGAGTGAGCCCTTTCTTCTTCTCCTTTCCGATCTGGGACTAAAAGTAATATTTTTCATGCTTCTACAAGACCCCCTTCAAAGTTTTCAAATTGCAAGTTTGGAATACTTTGAATAAGAAGCATGGAAAGTATAGTTGTTTAGGTGTGGCAATCCTATCAGAGGTAGCATGGACGTGATAGGTTTGGGTACTTTCGCTGGAAATTTTATGTGGACTTATCATCCTTGGCGTACCTTGGTTTTAGGTACAGATAATAAGTTGAGAGAAGGAACAAACATATTTACTCAGAGGTGATATGGACATGGTAAATATGAGGTTGATGGTAATGAGGACGTGGTGGGAGTGGACTCAAATGAGGATACATAGAACGACTCAGAGGTAATATGGACGTGGAAGTTCTACGTAACGGGTAATGAATGCCACGAGACAACTGGGTTCCAGAAGCATATGATTGTGAAGAAGGGGTGCATGTACTAGAGGACCTAATACATAATTTGTGGTCAACAGAGGACATTTGTGGACCTATTATCCTTTTTGTGTACTGGCGGTACGAGTACGGATAATAAGTGGAGAGAAAACCAACATATTTACTCAGAGGTAATGAGGACGTGGTAAATGTGGGTCTAAAGTAGAGCCTTCCTACTCAGAGGTAATGAGGACGTGGTAGGAGTGGGCCTAATGAGGATACACAGAACAACTCAGAGGTGCTATCAACATGGAAGTTCTATGTATTGGGTGGTTTGTTTATGATGGACGGAAAAACAACTCAGAAGTAATATGGACGTGGTTGTTTTTTCCGTTTGGGAAATTTTGTGGACCTATTGCCCTTTTGTGCATCTGAAAATGCGAGCAAATAGATTTGAATAATATTTTGTGGACCTACTACTCTTTGGTACACCGATGGTGCGAGTAATAGATTAGGATAACTTTCGTGGACCTATTACCCTTCTGTGCACTGGCGGTGCGGGTAATAGATTTGAAACAAAACCCAACAGAGAAAATATGGACGTGATAGGTTTTGTTGTCTTAACACCATGTCTTTTATCCCGGGTTGGTTACAGGTGTTAAGTCAAGAGACTATCGGTATCAGAGGTAATATGGACGTGATACACGATAACCAAGAATAATCTTTGATGAACCTATTACTCTTCTGCTCACTGATGGTGTGAGTAATAGATTTTGAGGCAAACTCCGGTGGGGGAAAGCATTTAGTGTGGAAGTTCAGAGGTATGATCATATATGACTTGTCGCCCCGAAGATGCGATATGAATCCACTCGGAGCGGTCAGAGAGTAAATTCAGCGATACTTGACGGTACATAACTTAAAAATCTGGAAGATTTGGGGTCAGAGTGTAAGTTCAGCGGTACCAGAGGGTACATAACTCACAATCTGAGAGATAGTTGGAAGATGTCGTTTAGACATAATTTTTCTTGAGAAACTTGCCGTTGACGGGCATAATGAGCAAGTCTCCATTTTGTTTTGCGAGACGGTACGCGCCGTTGGAGAATACGGTCTCGATGACAAATGGGCCCTCCCACTTGGGTTGGATCTTGCCGGCAGTTTTGTGAGTCATAACCATCGACCTGCGAACTGTCAAGACGAGGTCGCCTACTTGGAATATTCTCAGTTTGACCTTCTTGTTGAAGGCTCCAGAGATGCGTGCTTGATAGAGCTCGATTCGTTGTTGAGCTTGTAAGCGCTTCTCGTCTAGGGCTTCCAGCTCTTGTAGCCGTCGACGGTAATTATCATCCGAGGTAAGCTTTAAGTGAGGGCTACGCGGAGCGAGGGGATCTGGGTCTCCAGTGGGAGGATTGCCTCGCTCCCGTAAACCAGAGAGAACGGCGTATTTTCTTTGGCCGTCCGAATTGTGGTGTGGTATGCCCATAAGCACTCGCCAAGCTTTTCATTCCAGTCGCGCTTGTTTGAAGACACGAACTTTTTGAGAAGCTTGATTATGGTCTTGTTAAAGGCTTCGGCCAGACCATTAGCTGACGGATTGTAGGCCGTTGAAGCCACATTCTGAATTCGGTTCTTATCACAGAATCGATAGAAGGCATGGCTTGCGAACTGCGGACCATTGTCATGAATGATCCTCCTTGGCAGCCCAAAATGGTAAATGACGTGATGTTTTATGAAACTGATCACGTTTGATATCTTTATTTCTGTCAACGGAATAGCTTCCGCACATTTGGAGAAGTAGTCGGTGATTGCGAGAATAGCTTATGTCAACGGAACAGCTTCAAATGGATCGGTGTGTACTGTTACACAGTCGTGGATGAAACTGCTAGCTATAAGCTTGTTTACTTCCGCTTCGATGGAGTTCATGATGTCTGGACGGAACCGCCGTTGCTGTTGCTTGACTGGTTTTGCGTCCGGATAAATGTTGAGCTTATGAAGTACGATCTCGGGATTTAACCCTGGCATGTCTTCATAGCTCCAGGCAAAGACGTCGTCGTATTCTCTGATGAGTTGCAACAATGACTCCCGCTTGCTGTCTGTCAGGCCTTTACTGACGAAGATTGGCTTTGGAGAGGATTCATCACCGAGGTTAACTTGTATGACCTCGTCTTCAGTGGGAGGGTCTCGCAGTTCAAAGCGCTTCTCCCATTGTGCATCCAGTTGTGGGACCCATGGCTCCAACTTAAATGGTTCGAGTAGGTCTTCGTCTCCCTCTTCAATATCGGCGGATATCATGTTGACAGATAATGTGTGTCTTAATATATCTCCAATGCTGCTATCGGAGTCGTAAGTGGGTGACTCGGACGAATGAAAGTGCCACTCGCATTCTTCGTCGGAACTTTCGGGTGTTGTTGCTGGTGTAACATACCCGAGGCCGTGTCTGAATTTGTGATAATCACTACAACAAATAGGGCCTACAATAGCAGTTTTTCTATAACGTTCAAGTGTCCCCGCTATAGAATGTTATCAACAATAGCGTTCTTTCTGCAATGCTATAAAAATATCTATCTATAGCATTTCCTGAATGCTGTAGAATATATATTGGTGCCAATAATTTTTGCTGACTTTGATTTTGGAGACAAACCAAATATTTCCCTCAAAACCAAAATTTGGGAGACACATAGTACAAAATTGAAATTCTCATTACTAAATCTAGCCTCTTCGCCTTCCCATTCTCTCTCCCGTGCCAATATTTCCTATCCGATATTTAGGTCAGCGGATTGGGGAAAATAGGTCATCTCTTCCTCTAAAAATCCCTCCTTTCAAATTTCCTCTTTCTCTCATTCTCTGTGATCATTCATTCTTTATTTCATTCCCAAACCGGAGTCGATCTCGGTGTCGGAGTGGGAGCGATGGCATCAGAGGACACGTTCCTGTTCACGTCGGAGTCGGTGAACGAGGGGCACCCGGACAAGCTGTGCGACCAGATCTCGGACGCGGTGCTGGACGCGTGCCTCGCCCACACTACACCAAAACGGACGATTTGCGACAGTTAGAGTTGTCCAACAACAACGGATTAAAACTGTCGTTGTATTTTCGACGGATTAAAATTGTTGTTTAACATCAGAATCTACTTCACCAAAATAGTATATTTGGATTCTAGATATTAAATCTGTGGTTTGCCATCAAAATTCTGTCAATTTTTTTGGCTCCCAAATTCTTTAAAAATTTTAGGAAGCCAAAATTTCTACCAAACCCGCGCCCGACAGCCGCTGGAAATTTTTCCTCTTAAAACTTCTTTCTTCTACATTTTTCTCCACTTTTGAGATCTCTCTCTCTCACAAAACTTCTTCTCTCAAAATCCCCCCTGCCGGAACATGGACCCTCGTTGGCCCTTCTCTCAATCCACCATCAGGTAATCATCGCCTCCTCTCTAAAACTTCTCTTTAAAAGCCCGCGCCCCAGCTAGAACCCGCGCCGCTATTGGAACCTCCCCGCCATCGTTCGTCCCTCCTTTGCTTCCTTCTCCGCCCCCATGCCCTTCCCGAGAACGGTCCCGATGAGCGGAGGACGGGAAGGACAATCCAGAGTTTAATATTAGGCTTAGGTTGGTCTCTGGGACGGGATGGAGGAGCAATTTAATCTTTTCTAGGGTTTAACATTAGGATTTTTTCTAGGGTTTTACCTTTTTGTATTTTCTAATCATGGCTCAAGAAGTTACGCAGCCTCCGCTGGATATTTTATATCCATCTCTGACTTTATGCATTGGGCAAACAAGTGCACTTACACATTACTAAAGGCTTGTCCTTGTGATAATTTTTTTTTTTTTTGTATTTCTGATACATGTTATACTTTTTACAAACCTTGTGTGCAGTTACAATGATAAGTCTATTCTTTTATGATACCATTACCATTTCCCTCCCCATTCTTTTCCTTTTCGTGGTGCAGGAAATTTTTTGACATCACATAGAAAAACTTAACCAGCCTATCAATCAGTACACGGTAAAGTCATTGTTGTGGCAGCTGCTTAATGGACTTAACTATCTCCACAGGTATTTTGATATAACAACCATAATAATGGTCTGGGTAGGCCCTTATAGTTTCAATTTTGTGTTGTCTTGTCTTTCTCAATAAACCTGGCAATGCACTAGTAATTGCTTTACCATATACATGTTGTATTGGCATTGGTTAGTTTCTGAAAATTGAGCGAACATTGTTCATTGCTATGAAGTAATTGGATTATACATCGAGATCTTAAACCATCTAACATCTTGGTAAGCTTTTGACTGATTCCTGTATTCTGTTTTATAAAGGCAACAAATTTGCTAATTGGCATTGATTTGAATCAGGTCATGGGTGATGGAGAAGAACATGGGGTTGTTAAAATTGTTGATTTTGGACTTGCCAAGATTTACCAAGCTCCTTTGAAGTTCTTATCTGGTAATGGAGTAAAGATTTCTCATTCTTCATATCAAAATACTCATTTATTCATTATGGTTTGACCCAAGTTTCTCGATCGATTTATTACACAGCTTGGTTTGACATGACAGTGATGATCGTACTGCTACTGTGCTACCAGTCAACTGCCTGAATAATTTTTATATTTCAATGCCTGGTTTAAAGGGTGTCTCATGGTGCAACGGAGGCTTGCTACTTGCATCAAGGTTTGATGCTTGCATCCTTGAGGATGCATGTTCGAGTCATGGAAACCTTCTCTCCATATATATGAGTTAAGAGTCCTTTACATTGACATGCACTGCATGTTTTAATCGCCAACCTACTAATTGATGTTAATTAATTCTCAGAGTATTGTGACTTGCTTGTGCTTCACTCCAAATTCAGAGTAGATCATAACAGCATCGAAAGATGGTTCAATAAGAAAATGGAATATCAATGGTAAGTCATATTCCTTCTTGCTTCGTATTATGTATTGCAAGAGATTTCTATGTTAAAAGAGCATCTGTTGTATCGTATGTTGATTAAATGACTTTTGCCTCAGATTTCTCATCCATTAGTCACATTTTGAAGCTTTTACTACACAGTTCCTCGGGCCTTCTTTTCATCTGATTCCAATCGTAGCTATGTTCAGTTTATTTGACCCTTTCCAGAACATTACAAAGTGATAGAAGAATAGTTATCTTTTCAAAATAAAAGTTTTGATCATGATGATCGCAAATGTGTTACCAGTATGTATGAAGGGGTCCTTTCAAGAAAGATTGACCCTCCTGTAATTTAGAAAAAAAATTGGTCAAGAAAGAAGTTCTTAATGGAGCCCTTCTTCGTTTGTCCGAATGTATGGATAGTTATTTCCCTCAACTAAGATCTACATTATAGTTTAACCTTGTGTAATCTTATTGAGCGATTGTAATTATGTCACACTTTCATAAATTCTATATCTTTTATTCATGAACTATCTAAATGGGCCATAAACATAGAAGATTCTAGAGACCTTGAATATTCAAAATAAAGAAGTATTTCATCATTTTTATTTTTACTTTTGCATGCAAGGTAAAACATTTTTAACATCATTAAACTGTCCCCAATGACATCTAATTCAACTGAAGCCAATTCCATAGACCATGACCAATGCATTTGGTAGGGCATTACTGAATTTCAGTATATGCCCACATGTTCTTAAGTCATAATATTGTAGTAAACTATGATACGTCACCTGCACTGATTGTTTTATTGATCTTCTATCATGGTATTGTTTTAAGCTTAGCTGCACTATACCTTGAATTTGTAAGTAAATAAATATCTTCTGATTAGGCTAATGTTTTCTCCTTTTCTTTTGTGTCTCTACTAGGACAGACATGATTTGCTCCAATAAATGATTATCTAGTGAAACGGCTGCATATAATTTATGACTTCTTTGTTGTAACAAAACAAGTAGATACCTAGAAAATCTACCATGCAAATAACATAAATTATATGCAAAGAAGAGATCAATTATATACATTTGCTACATTGCGATGCCCAGCCTAGAACAAGTAACATAATAGGTAGAGATCCTGTCTTCTTGTGTATCGGTATTTTCTCTGTTACAAGCTTGAACTAACCTTTTCTACAATTTATTTCAAAATAATGTTTCTCAGAAAAGGAACACAATTTTGAAAATGTTCTAGATTCCTAATATAGGAAATATGTTCTTGCAAATAATTTAATTGTGGTATTCCTTATGCACTAACACACATTATTTATCTCCATAAAGTATGAAGTCTCTTAGATGTGATATCTGGGATGTATCTTAACTTGATAATATATTCATTCTTGTAGTATTCTTTCGCAAGAATTTGTGTCAGCAGCTATACATGATGCAAGAGCTATCGATCCAGTGATTTTGTCAAGAACACATGTTGTATTGTGTGGATCATCCTGAAGAGATAAAACCAATATCAATTTACCTGTTAGACGTGTTGTTAATTTTGTTGTTGGCTGATGAATTTTTGATGTATATATCTCTAGGTTCAGACATATCAATACCATTGCCCCTTATGTTATTGTTGTGAAGTTTCTGCAACTCCTTTGGAGATGGGTTATCGAAATCAGGTAAGCACTATCATGCAAGGTTTTCCACTAACCAAGAAAGTTTTCTGAGATATGTTTGGCTTGCTGAAAAGCCATAATTTGAAGAAATGACAAAGAATCCTTATATATCTTCTGTGCCTTCGTATGTTTTACTTTTCTAATCCATGCTATTCATTTTGTTTGAAGCTATTTTATGCTTGGTATCAACTCTCAGTTGGATTTTATGCTTATGTGTAAGGTTCATCAGGCTGAAGTACTTCTATCATCTCCATGTTTCGAATACACCAGGTTCAGATTTTTTTTCTTTGTATGGAAAATGAACCTTACACATAAGCATAAAATCCAACTGAGAGTTGGCATGTCCGATACTTGAATTTATATTGAAAAATTGACTTTGTAAAGGTATTATTGACTATCATACAGATACTATATTAGAGTATATAACAAGAAATAAGTATGGTGGAACCATGGGAATCAGACCCCAAAGAAGAGAAAAAGGCACGTACCGAACTTACAAAAGTTCTTGCTGGACATTTAATTGAAGGCAGAAGAATAACACTATTAAGGGCTCATGGGCACAAGGGGTTTCTGCAAAAGGCCAATTAAATAATTGGTGGGCTATGTTGTAAAAACACAGAACGACACAACATAGCACAATTGGACAGGGTAATAACTTTGATGTTTCCATGTATATGTTGCACGTCAGTTGGCATGTCCGACACATGCTTGACAGAGGCACGCCAAAGGTTTTTTGGGGAGATCCAGTGCTTCCTAGATATTGGATCTCTGTTATTGGGCTGGTGGGAGTAAATATAAATGGTACCATGTATCTAACCAATAAATATAGGAAGGTCTAGTGCATTTGAATATAATATGTTCTTGATGCCTTATAAGTTGAACAGAACGATGACCAGTTGTTGTTTGTGGAACTCTTTTGGATTTGGTCAGATAAGGAGGATTGTTATTATGGTGCTTGCCTATTTTTATTCTTATCTTGCTGCTAACATATGTTGCACGGATACGGATTCAGACACGATATGGGTATGGGATACGAACATTTTCAAATATGTACAAAGGTAGTAACCTATGTGGCACGAGTATGGACATGGAAAGGTACATACACGATACATATATGGACATCCATTTTGCCATGTCCATGCAACAAAGCTGTAAACCGTGATATGGATGCTATAGCTTGTCACAAAAATTTTAGTCAATACATTTATCATACATGCTTACACTAGTTTTATTCAACATTCCAGTGTCCTTTGACCACTGGTTCTTATCATCATCATTACTTCTATTGTCATTTTCGGTTTGCCGGAGAGCTGGGGATCCTACTAATTAGTTAATGTATTGTAAGAGGTGCGATGATGCTTATCATTGTTACTGTCAGATCATACTGATGTGAATATGTGTTTCAGGTGATTTGAAGCCTGGGGCTGATGTGAAGCTTACTGGACCAGTTGGAAAAGAAATGCTTATGCCGAAGGACCCCAATGCTACTATCATAATGGTAACTGATTGCATAGTTTTGCCTATGAATACTCGGTATATTTTGTTCTTATTAGATCTTAGGATGAAATACTTAGAACTCTTATGAACATGTTCGATGCAGCTCGGAACTGGAACTGGAATTGCTCCTTTTCGATCCTTTATGTGGAAGATGTTCTTCAAAAAGAATGAAGATTACAAGGTAATGTATGATATATACTGACTGGAAAGAAAAATTGTAAGCACGAACATGTCCTAATTTACTGCAAATTACTATTACTTTGAGGAGCGGTCTGTCCCTAGCCGAAAGTGATACAATACAAAATACAGAGCAGAAAAAAGAAAAGCAGCTTGAACATACCTATAACATTGTGCACAGTTTACCATGGTAACCTATGTTGCAAGAACACGGGTACAGACACGATTTTGATACTGGATATGGACATTCTCAAATAGGTACAAATCAGTTACCTATGTTGCAAGAAGAAGGACATGGGTACAGACACGATAGGGATACGGACACCACTTTTTCATATCCATGCAAGATAGATTGTAGTCCAACTTTACTTGTAAGCTAACTGTATGCACTGTAGCATTACTCCATACTTCACTTCCCAAGTCTTAAGCCATTGGCTTCAACACAAAGCCAATATAACTCCATGACTCCAATATATGGTGAAGTAATTTCTGAAACCAGCCATATTATAGGTGTCAACTACACCAACCATGGCTGTCTCTAAGCAATTGGGGTGTTCAAACAAGTCATAGAGCCTACCCACATGAATCATGTACCATGATCCTTAGGTCCAGTCCTTCACTTCCATATCTTAACTTTCCACTCTACCAATATTTGGAGTAAACTCTGATACAGTAGGCTTATATTGTCATTGAACCTGGTTATAAGCAGGCTTCCTCGTATAGTATTGCCCTCTGAATTTTTTTAATGAGGACATGCACAAAGTTCACAAAACCGATTTCAGAATTATTTATGATGATTCACTATTTTATTCAAATATCTTCTGTTGCAGTATTTTCGTTCTTGATACAATATTTTGTATGTAGTCCCTACCTCTACACCAAAACTCATAATTCGTGGAGGACAGAGGGTTTAATCCGATACTTTCATGTCTTTCAGTTATTCTCTATATGAAGTTCGCTACATCTGAAATTTAACTTCAAACATTGGCCACTTTCGTAAAAAGAACCTTATTCTTTACTGTGCTTCAAACTGTTGTGCAGTTCAATGGATTGGCATGGCTCTTCCTAGGAGTTCCTACGAGCATCTCATTGCTCTATAAGGAGTTGAGTTCTTCAACATCAAAATTTATAAGCCAAATTTCTTACATGATTAGATATTTCATATCAATCATCACATCTTCTGATGAGCAGGAGTTCGAGAAGATGAAAGAGAAGGCGCCTGACAATTTCAGGCTAGACTTGCCGTGAGCAGAGAGCCAAAAGATTTACATCCAAACTCGGATGGCACAGTATGCAGAAGAGCTATGGGAACTACTCAAGAAAGACAACACCTATGTGTATATGTGTGGACTGAAAGGTGTGGACTGAAAGGGATGGAGAAGGGTATCGATGACATTATGGTTTCGTTGGCTGCTAAAGTCAGTGAGTGACAGGATATCAACAATAACAATTCAGTAGAAATTTTACATAATCGGAAATTACTTACATTTCAATACTTGTTCTAATTGGCAGGCATCGACTGGATTAGTTACAAGAAGGACCTGAAGAAGGCAGAGCAATGGAATGTAGAAGTTTATTAAGACTTTGTACATTGTGTGTGCTTCATATTTCCTTCTCCAAGGGTGTCATTCTTCTGTAACCACCTCTACTTCCCCATATAGATAGGTAAACTCACATATCCTAGTCTGTTTGCAGTTGTTCTTAATAACGAGAGAAGGAGAAGACATATATATGTAGGTCCATTGGGAAACCATTCTTCCCATTTGATCAAGTACTTTTAGGTGAGCAATGAACACAAAATGTTGATGTTTGTAAGAGATTCACTCTGGTGGTAATTTACATGAAAATATTTTGGTTGTGCAGGAAGTTAATGGTATCAGCAAGATAAAAAGTGGCTATAATCCCGCAACATGGATATTGGAATCTACCTCGCTGGCACAAGAAAAGATATTGATTTAGTGACATATACAAGAATTCTAAATTATTCCAGTAAGTACATTACACTTCCTTTTCTTCCTAATATAGAGTGTTAGATCAATTATTTGTTAATATAAAAATATTAAGAACAGGTACTGAGTTAATTTTTATGTCGGCATCCGTATTTGCCATGCATCAAACACGAAACTTGCTCAACAGTTCTCTGTATCATCTCCTCTATAGAACTTTTTTGAAGCTATTTATTGTCCAAAATATGCATAAATGTAGATATTATTCAAATCTAAATTATACATTTCCCTAGTGAGATTTTTTTTATAGAATAGATTGAATGAATGATGACTTTCGTGAGTGGAGGATATTGAATTTTTGCCATCCCAAGGGGATTATGAGATATGCTTAGTCATAGGACTGGGAATAGGACATGAAAGTATAAAATTTTCCTTATTAATTGGCATTATCTCTAATAGTTGACTTGGCAATTGTACTGGAAATTAAAATTCTTAATAGTTGCACTCTAGTTCAAATAGGTTTAAATCTATATCTTGAATTTCAAACAGTCCTGTATCAAACTTTGTGGGAGGACTCTTTAACAACATATATGACAACATCCTCTGTAGTATTTTTTTGTTTCATTTCATTATAGTTGTAGAGTAAGGATCCAATGCTGACAAGAGAATGCTTTTTGAAGTCAGATGTGTTAACATATTTGACAGCATTCCAGTTTGGTAGAAGTCTTGTTTTTTTTTGTCTTTTCGGATTGACGATGAGTGGTTCTTTTTGTTTTTGTAGACCTGATGATGGTCGATGGGATGGAGGTGAATTGATGATTCTTGTAATTTGTGAATTTTGTGTGGAGTTTTTGTGAGATAGATAGATCCTTAGCTCATTTGGTTGTGGATTTGTTTAGTGTCTACATGATGATTCCTTTTTGGATAATATGTTTTTGCTATGTTGCACATACACGACACAAGTTTTAGAGTGTCCGATGCGTTTCTAACACAACTTCACATGGGCTCAAACCACTAATTTTTTTGTGTGTTATATACTTTGGAATGTCAGTGGCTGTGTTGGGCACGACACTAGTTTTGGGCTGTCCTTGCATATTTTGGAGTGTCAGTGACTATACTCCGATGCCAACTAAATAGAAATGGTTGTGATCACACTTCTTAAGACTTTGATACAATGTTCAAAATATATCATATTTCATGTCAATAAAGTTCTCATTACTTTGCATGATACCAGTCATGTTGTACTATTTTTCAGACCTTCCATTCATTAGGTGTTGAGTAAATTATGCTACCATTTGAAATCTAATGATTATGTCTACTCGGTCTGTGGTGACCTGAGCTTGAATCTACTAATATAGGTATCGATACTTATTAGTTACTTCATTTTTGCATCAAAGGGAGCACAATAAAAGAGAACCTCATGTTCATCAATACCTGTCTACTATGATGTTTATTGATTCTTTGACGGTACCATACCTTGCCCCTACATTTGGAGGTTTTAAGAAGCATAGTCGACCCGCCTGCCATTATGTCTTACTGGTAATGTACCTTTTTTTTGTAGTTTTTGATGTTAACGTAAATGTTAATGTGAAGCTTATAATATCATTGTCGATAAATTTTTTGACAGCAGTGAGATGTTCGACAGAGACGAAAAGTTTGAAGATATTACCGTTGGGGAAATAATTAATTGGAAAAAATATTCAGTTCAGTTTGTGAGGTTTTAATTATTTTTTCTGCTGCACTTGAGATTGTAAGCTAGCAATAACATTCTCTTGTTTTGTTTATCATGAAAACTAAGTCATTGTAAGCTAGCAACATTGGGGTTTCATTTTGATTTTGATGGAATATTGCTATGTAAAGTAATTGTTATATTTATTAGTTAGTACAATTTTGGTTGAGTTTCTTTCATTGTTGATGATTGATGATGTTTATATGAAATTTTATTTTCAGATGTATTTTAGTTTTATATAGAGGATGAACATGCTTATATAACTTTGATATTGATGAATGGATTTTTTTTTTGAATTTTGTTTCCAGAAAAACGACATACCTTAGCTGTTGAAAAGAGAAAGATAATGACTGACCAATTCACAAATTATTTGACAGTTTTAGCCTGTTGTTTTTATTTGACAGACAATAACTGTCATTTTTTTCAACTAGGAAACGACAGTCCAAAACTATAGTTTATATTTTGGGACGCGCTATTAACGACGGATGCCCTGACGGATCAAAACTGTCGTTTATCGTGATTTACGACGGTTTTGGTCTGTCGAAAAATGTCTTTTTTGGCGTAGTGCCAGGACCCGGACAGCAAGGTGGCGTGCGAGACGTGCTCGAAGACGAACATGGTGATGGTATTCGGCGAGATCACGACCAAGGCCGACGTCGACTACGAGAAGATCGTCCGCGACACGTGCCGGTCCATCGGCTTCGTCTCCGACGACGTCGGCCTCGACGCGGACCACTGCCGCGTCCTCGTCAACATCGAGCAGCAATCCCCCAACATCGCCCAGGGCGTGCACGGGCACTTCACCCGGCGCCCCGAGGACATCGGCGCCGGCGACCAGGGCCACATGTTCGGCTACGCCACCGACGAGACCCCCGAACTCATGCCCCTCTCCCACGTCCTCGCCACCAAGCTCGGCGCCAGGCTCACCGAGGTCCGCAAGAACGGCACCTGCGCCTGGCTCCGCCCCGACGGCAAGACCCAGGTCACCGTCGAGTACCGCAACGACGCCGGCGCCATGGTCCCCCTCCGCGTCCACACCGTCCTCATTTCTGAAAAATATCCTGTTTCCATAGGTAGGATTCTGCTCCTCTCCTCCTCCTCTAAGCCATCAGTAGGATTTTGCTCCTCTCGGTAGGATTCTTCTCCTCTCCTCCCTATAGCAAGCCATCGGTAGGGTTCTGCTCCTCCTCCTCCTCCTCTCCTCCGGCTATTCTCCCCTCTCCTCCTTCTCTATATTTTTGTGTTTAACAGATGCTCCATGAAGTCCTTCCTCGTCGTCCAGGAAGGAGATCCCACCGGCCAGGACCTACGGTACATCTCAAAACCCTAACCCTAATTTTTTTTTGTTATTTTTCAAAATTTTTTGCAATTTTCTATTATTAGATGTTCGATTATTTGCCCCTTGCATACTAGTTGTAGCTATCCAGTTGAAGTAACAAGTAGAATGCTCTGCTTTACACTTTGCATCCTTCTGCTTGTGGTATTAAAGTAATACAAAAATAGTTCAGGGTTAACTGCCGAAACTTCATAGTTCATGGTGTTTAAATGCAACTTAGCCTCTTAATTTTAACATTGTTGACTTGTAATATTCTTCCCTTTGGTTCTTATAGTTTAAGCAGTTGGTCTGGAGATTGATTTACTGCATTCAAATTCTTATATCTACAGTTGGTTTCTTTATATGAAGGTTTCAATGTCTTTTTTCCTTTCTGCAAACTAATGGCACTTTTTGGCAATTCATAGTGTAATTTTTATTTTCTTTAGGCAAGACTATAGCATTTGGTGTTCCTGCTCTCATGCATATCTTGCAGAAGGACAACAAGAAAACATCAAAGAAAGCAGTTCCACGATGTTTAGTGCTCTCACCAACAAGGGAATTAGCTCAACAAGTATGTATAATGAGTTTCAATTGTTTTCTATTTACTCTTGTTTGTATCCTAATAGAATTTCGGATGAAGCATATTCAATGTCTGTAAGTATGGTGGCACATTCTTGGTATAAAAAATATATGTATGTTATACATCTGTTTATCACTTTTGACGTTTGGTGTTTTCGGACACTTTTTACACTTGTAGTTGAATAGTCTTTTGCCCTTTATTCATCAATTAACAGGCAATTGAATCTTCAAACCGAAAGAATTGTCCCATTTTGGAACTATGTGTCTAAGGGTACCCACTGATTCAATGATAAGTCATGAAAGAAGTATTTGGAATATGAGAAGAACTATTTATCAGTTACTAATAAAATCGAAGCAAATCATCTCGTTCGAAGTACGAGATTGTAAGTCGGGCACACGTAGCAGCCCGCGGTCGCGGCCTGTCAACTTCAATCCTCCAGACTGATCACTCGAAGACGAAGAGAAACTCGTGGCAGGATCAGATTTATAGGATGCGTGTTCTCTTCTTTTCCGTCTGCATCCCGTGGCCAGAGTTAGTTCTAGGTCGCTCTCTTGTTCGTCCAGTCTATCTGCTGTTAGAGTATAATGTGGCTGACAAGAACCTGGCTCGAAATCTTGTGGGGTGTTCTTCGCGATATTGCTCATCAGTTGCTTCTGTACTCCATACAACCTATGGAGTTCATAAACCTGTACAAAATGCGCGAAAAAATTACTAGAGGAACTGGTTAAAGAGAAGTTAAAGGGAAGAGTCTGAATGTCAGGGGTTATCCTTACTTGATGTCTGAAGATTGCTTCTTGCTTCAGGATTGCTGTCTTCATGCTCTCCTTAGTCTCTCCTCCATTTGACTTGTAACCTTGGCTGAGGGTGCTCTTTGGAATTCTTCTAATGGTGCCATCCAATTTCAATCTTATTTATCAAGAAGGCCTGTTTATATCAAGATGTCAGTACTTGAACCATGGTTGGTTGTCGAATTAATGTTTGATCAAATTAATTGCAGATTCTCGGATGCCTCATGATGATTGTGAAGAAGATTAGGTAGAAAATAGGCCAAAACTGCAGTAAGTTAAATCATCTTCTGCGTACTTTCAAACTTGAAATACTGAATATGAATATTAACTCAATGTCACCATCCCAATTCTTTCATTTTTTTTAGAAATTGTTTATTTTGGGTAGAACCTAACACCAAATTTGAACTTCTCTACTAAAAGTTACGGTGAACTGATACTACAAAGGCAAATATGTCTAAGGATGATGCTAATGGTGCTCGCTTGCCTGTCTTAACCAATCGATCTACTCCGAGTTCTATCTTCTCAATTTTGGCATATTGTATATAATAATTATTATATGGTTCATAGTTGTTATTTTGTACTGCTAAACTTATTGATTTATTATAAATAACGTGGTAGTTCAAGTGGCTAGAGTGTGAAGACATAAGACTTCAGCGGGGGCCATGTTCGAATTCTAGTGGGAGCCTTCATGAATTACCAAGTTTAGGACAAAGATTTTAAACTGAATACCCAAGACAACAAGGTTCTTTAAATTACAACTTTCTGTTGGGTTTCTTTTGGAGGAAGTTTCAGTATCTGTTCTTATATTTGGATCGATCAAATAAGAAGGCTATTAAATTAAGGGACATTAACATTACATAGTTATGCAACAGGGAACAAAGAAGACATTCCTACTATACTAAACCACTCGTAACATCTGACTCAGAACTGGTAATTCCACATTGTTGTGGAAGAAAATCACATGCTTTTAATCTATATATCAGATGTTTCCTCAAGAACATAAACTAGTCTTCGAAGTTTCTCTCGTTTCAACACCACAATCCACAGATACTCATCATTTTCACTATCGCAAAGAGATTTGATCTCTGTTCCTATACAGGGAAACCAGAAATATACAATTCTTGATGAGCAAACATTTTGAAAGGCCAACAAGCAATATCTGGAATATGTTTGAACTCAACAAAATATTGGGCGCGAGGAGCTCTAACAGGTTAGCATCAGGAACAGTGGAAGAAAATAAACATGGGAATTCCTCACCAAAATAGCATAGAACCACACATTGAAGACAAGTATACATAGATATCAGAATAAGAGGGGAACAGGAACTCAGTAAAAACTCGTACCTGTGAAATTCTATCAGAACTGGTGCTGTCAAGGTTTGAGCAATATCAGAGAGAGGTTTCATACATATAGATTTAGTACTGTGACAGTACCATATATGTAGACCACAAACTTCTTCCTTGGATAGACCCACCCAGGAACAATACTCCTCATATTCCAAATATGAAGGAGGCCTGCAGCATATAAGATTCTCTTCCAGGTACTATTTTATCAGTTACTAATGACCAGACTAAGAACTATGAAAGAAGCAATGGATCTTGTTTTGAGCAAACTATTTTATCAGTTACTAATGCAGTTCTTGAGTCATTACTTGTCTATATTGGTTGAAACTTAAAAGGTGCCTATGATTTCATGCAGGTTTTGCATCCCATTGCTGACTCTATAAATATAAACAAGAAGATTTGGACAATATACTTGAATTCAGCTGGCTTCTTCCAAGGCTAACCAAAGAAGGAGATGACGGGAATTGTGGATCCACTGCTGTTTGTGACACAATGTGCTTACGTGTATTTATACAATAGAACTTTTATTTTATTTTTGTGATTCTGCAACTTTGCTCACTGATTACTAATGAACATAACTGTATGGGAAATATAAAGCCATCATATAAAATCTTTTATTCTGGTGGGATCTTGACTTGCATAATGGATTGGATCGTAATACTGACTTTCTGGTGGGGATTCCTGTTTGTTGCATACAGTTTTTGTTCTTTTAAAAAAGTTAAAACTGGAATTTTACTTTCTTTACTTCAATATTGCCTTGCTATGTGTTGTGTTGTAATTGTTCCCGATTCTGTAGTCCTGGCTCCTGAGGTCTCATTTTCTTTTTTTTGGAAATGTGTTGGTAAGCTACTTCTTTATTTCTCAATGCAGGCTCTCTCCAAATGAATACAGGTAAACCAATCTAATTTTTTGAGAGAGTATGTGTTGTGTTGTGTCAAAATTGGTTTCTACCATAAAAGTATGTGTTGTGTTGTAATTGGTTTCTCCCAGAAAATTAGATTGGTTGAATTAGTTATTGGCGATCCCTTTCACAATCTCGCTTTTCCATTTGAATTTTTTTACTACTACTCAACTTAATAATAACTTTTATTTCTCATGCTAAACTTTTTTCTTTTCTTCTTTGACCTTTTGCAGGCTATGGTAGCTAGGGGAGACCTTGGAGCTAAACTACCTCTTGAGGAGGTTCCTCTGCTGCAGGTATTTGTTCCCTCTTGCCCAATAATACTCCTAGTAAAATGCTTTGATTGTTGAAGTTGCCGCTGTGTTTTCATCGCTTTAGCCATTGTGTAATTTTGATGATTAGAAAAAGGATGCTACTGCTAGAGTTATCTTCAGGATTGCCATGGTGAGGTGCCTTTTAGCAATTTCCTGTCTTAAATCTTAATCATCCCTACAAATATTATTGTATTGTCCTGGTCACTGACAGACATTTTAGTTGTCCTCTTCCTGTAATGTGTAATCAACATTTTTCCTCCATATGTAGGTATATATATATATAATTGATATGTTTCACAACACTTTGTTCCTTTTTGGTCATTGGTAGGCTTAAGAAAAAGGAGCCCTTGAATAAATATTTAAACATTGGAAACAAACAAAATGCTCCACATAGATAAGATGCATCCAAAATGTTCCACCTATAACTTCTGTTTCAACTTTCACAGTAGTCCTGCTTGATTTCAGTCATGTTGCCCAAATAAAGATTGGTAGAGTAGCCTGTAGCCCATTGGTAATGATAGAGTCGTCCAAATAATGACTGGTCAATGAATTTATAATAATGTTCTCCTTGATGTTTTATTGTCCTGTATCTTTTCTTCTGTCATCACAATATCTCTAGACTACAATTGTGCTGGAGCCACAAAGCCAACTATACTTGCAACAGATGACATATTGAAAGTACCTGTTTCAAATACTCTTTAAGCCTTTTATGCACTTTTTTTTGTAGAAACTAGCTATGCTACTTAGCCAGTGCTTCATCATGAATTTTAAAAGTAAATTATTATTCAAATTTAGATTATGGTTATAGGTCTATATAGTGTGTAATCTACCAACAATGTAAATCAAGAGAAGTAAAGTACATCTTTGTTGTTATGGACTTAATCCAGTGTTGAGAACATAAGATACTGGTATGATGTGTAAGATTATGTGGAAGTAGTTATTTGAGGGTGAGACAACCAGTAAAACCTTCTTGCACTTTACTTCATGTATTACACTGCTTTACATAACACTACTGTCCTGCAACTTCACATTAACACACTGCATGCCTCCTTAGCCACTGAACATATTGTATTCGCTATTACATAACACTACTTGAGTATCAGAAATATTTATATCTTATTTTTTACATAATGTGTTTTCTTCTCAATTTTGTGTAGGTTGGCGTATATATTTTTGATGGTTGTGGATAGCTGCTAGAAGGAAAGAGGCGATCGAGCTGTTTTTTTGCCTACAGATATTTGTAAATAGAATGGTTTATTTTGGACTACAAATACTTTGTAAATAGAATGGTTTATTTTGGCGTACAACTACTTTTTTCTACATCTTGAATATTTTAATGACTACTACTTTTTGTACATCTTGAATGTTCTAATGAAACATTTCATATTTTGGCAAATATTTACTATATCTTGATTGATCGAAATGCAAGTTGCGATTGAAATTGTTTGCGATTATTGTTATTTATATGTGATACAAAACAGGTTATAAAATATGAAATTCTGTAGCAGATATGAAATAATATGAAATTCTGTAGCAGGTTTATAGCACTCAAAACATCTAAATTGCTGCTACCACGATAGCATATGATGAACGCTATAATAAATCAAGCCATTCATCAAACGCTATAAATCATCCACAGCATTCACAAACGCTATAAATAATCTACAGCATTCATAAACGCTATAAGTAATCCACAGCACTCACGAACGCTATAAACTATCTACAGCGTTCTAGAATGCTATAAAATATTTACAGCATTCATAAACGCTATAAACCATCAACAGCATACACGAACGCTATAAACCTTCTACAGCATTCATGAACGCTATAATGTTATAGCGTTCACATGTCTGGACATACTATAGCATGGGCGATCATAGCAGACAGAATATGCTATAGAAGGCTTTCTATAGCGTTTTGCGCATGCTATTGTAGGCCATATTTGTTGTAGTGACCGAGCTGCATGAGGAATGTCTCATGACCGAGCCGCAGAAGGAATGTCTTCTGACTGAGCCGCATGAAGAACGTCTCATGACCGAGCCGCATAAGAAATGTCTCATGACCGAGCTGCATGAGGAATGCCTTCTGACCGAGCCGCATGAAGGACGTATCATGACCGAGCCGCATGAGGAATGTCTCATGACCGAGCCGCATGAGGAATGCCTTCTGACCGAGCCGCATGAGGCCATATCATGACTGAGCCGCATGAGGAATGCCTTCTGACCGAGCCGCATGAGGAATGTTTCATGACTAAGCCGCATGAAGATATCTTCTGGCTAGATGGGTATGGAGGCCCTAGGAGAAGGTGCTGTGCCAAATGCCACGATTTGAGAGAGTTTCGTTTGTCTCCCTCTTGACTGATCTCCTTGTTCGAAGAAGATTTGACGGTGGACTCCTTCAGAAGATTGTGATGCGCTTGACTGAGACGATGCGCCTAACTGAGACATCTGAGTAATGCATCTAGTTGAGAGCAAGCCGTTACAACGTCTTCAATTGGTATCATGTTTCCGAGATGATGTTGGAAAGGCGCAGTAGGTCACAGTCGCTGGAACACAGACTGCCTTGATAGTGGAGCCACTGTCTTGTGGCCGCGGCAGTTAATGATGGCTTGGGTGCAATGATGTCCTGGAAAGGGCTCATCGCACACCAAGGTTGCTTCTCTCTTCTTGCGTTTGTGAGTAATCACCTCTCGCAAGTTGCTAGCAGATTGATCTACCTTCGTATCCGTTTTGTGGGCCCGGGTATCCCGAGCGCCCGGGTGCGTAGGTATCATATTTGCTCCTTGATCTGAGGCTAGTAAAAGTATTTGCTCTCGATCGTTGTAGGAAGACGGTCAGCAGCTTGGACAGTTGACTGGGCTTGTTGAGCCCGCACTGCCCTAGACTTCTTCGGCTTAGCACCCGAAGGTGCGTAGTAGGAAGAGTCCAAGTTGGAAGGAGGGAAGGGAAGTTGGTGCCCTTTTCAAAGGAGGCAAGGGGGCTTTAGAATGGGGTGAGCCCTTTCTTCTTCTCCTTTCCGATCTGGGACTAAAAGTAATATTTTTCATGCTTCTACAAGACCCCCTTCAAAGTTTTCAAATTGCAAATTTGGAATACTTTGAATAAGAAGCATGGAAAGTATAGTTGTTTAGGTGTGGCAATCCTATCAGAGGTAGCATGGACGTGATAGGTTTGGGTACTTTCGCTGGAAATTTTATGTGGACTTATCATCCTTGGCGTACCTTGGTTTTAGGTACAGATAATAAGTTGAGAGAGGGAACCAACATATTTACTCAGAGGTGATATGGACATGGTAAATATGAGGTTGATGGTAATGAGGACGTGGTGGGAGTGGACTCAAATGAGGATACATAAAACGACTCAGAGGTAATATGGACGTGGAAGTTCTACGTAACGGGTAATGAATGCCACGAGACAACTGGGTTCCAGAAGCATATGATTGTGAAGAAGGGGTGCATGTACTAGAGGACCTAATACATAATTTGTGGTCAACAGAGGACATTTGTGGACCTATTATCCTTTTTGTGTACTGGCGGTACGAGTACGGATAATAAGTGGAGAAAAAACCAACATATTTACTCAGAGGTAATGAGGACGTGGTAAATGTGGGTCTAAAGTAGAGCCTTCCTACTCAGAGGTAATGAGGACGTGGTAGGAGTGGGCCTAATGAGGATACACAGAACAACTCAGAGGTGCTACCAACATGGAAGTTCTATGTATTGGGTGGTTTGTTTATGATGGACGGAAAAACAACTCAAAAGTAATATGGACGTGGTTGTTTTTTCCGTTTGGGAAATTTTGTGGACCTATTGCCCTTTTGTGCATCTGAAAATGCGAGCAAATAGATTTGAATGATATTTTGTGGACCTACTACTCTTTGGTACACCGATGGTGCGAGTAATAGATTAGGATAACTTTCGTGGACCTATTACCCTTCTGTGCACTGGCGGTGCGGGTAATAGATTTGAAACAAAACCCAACAGAGAAAATATGGACGTGATAGGTTTTGTGGTCTTAACACCATGTCTTTTATCCCGGGTTGGTTACAGGTGTTAAGTCAAGAGACTATCGGTATCAGAGGTAATATGGACGTGATACACGATAACCAAGAATAATCTTTGATGAACCTATTACTCTTCTGCTCACTGATGGTGTGAGTAATAGATTTTGAGGCAAACTCCGGTGGGGGAAAGCATTTAGTGTGGAAGTTCAGAGGTATGATCATACATGACTTGTCGCCCCGAAGATGCGATATGAATCCACTCGGAGCGGTCAGAGAGTAAATTCAGCGATACTTGAGGGTACATAACTTAAAAATCTGGAAGATTTGGGGTCAGAGTGTAAGTTCAGCGGTACCAGAGGGTACATAACTCACAATCTGAGAGATAGTTGGAAGATGTCGTTTAGACATAATTTTTCTTGAGGAACTTGTCGTTGACGGGCATAATGAGCAAGTCTCCATTTTGTTTTGCGAGACGGTACGCGCCGTTGGAGAATACGGTCTCGATGACAAATGGGCCCTCCCACTTGGGTTGGAACTTGCCGGCAGTTTTGTGAGTCATAACCATCGACCTGCGAACTGTCAAGCCGAGGTCGCCTACTTGGAATATTCTCAGTTTGACCTTCTTGTTGAAGGCTCCAGAGATGCGTGCTTGATAGAGCTCGATTCGTTGTTGAGCTTGTAAGCGCTTCTCGTCTAGGGCTTCCAGCTCTTGTAGCCGTCGACGGTAATTATCATCCGAGGTAAGCTTTAAGTGAGGGCTACGCGGAGCGAGGGGATCTGGGTCTCCAGTGGGAGGATTGCCTCGCTCCCGTAAACCAGAGAGAACGGCGTATTTCCTTTGGCCGTCCGAATTGTGGTGTGGTATGCCCATAAGCACTCGCCAAGCTTTTCATTCCAGTCGCGCTTGTTTGAAGACACGAACTTTTTGAGAAGCTTGATTATGGTCTTGTTAAAGGCTTCGGCCAGACCATTAGCTGACGGATTGTAGGCCGTTGAAGCCACATTCTGAATTCGGTTCTTATCACAGAATCGATAGAAGGCATGGCTTGCGAACTGCGGACCATTGTCATGAATGATCCTCCTTGGCAGCCCAAAATGGTAAATGACGTGATGTTTTATGAAACTGATCACGTTTGATATCTTTATTTCTGTCAACGGAATAGCTTTCGCACATTTGGAGAAGTAGTCGGTGATTGCGAGAATAGCTTATGTCAACGGAACAGCTTCAAATGGATCGGTGTGTACTGTTACACAGTCGTGGATGAAACTGCTAGCTATAAGCTTGTTTACTTCCGCTTCGATGGAGTTCATGATGTCTGGACGGAACCGCCGTTGCTGTTGCTTGACTGGTTTTGCGTCCGGATAAATGTTGAGCTTATGAAGTGCGATCTCGGGATTTAACCCTGGCATGTCTTCATAGCTCCAGGCAAAGACGTCGTCGTATTCTCTGATGAGTTGCAACAATGACTCCCGCTTGCTGTCTGTCAGGCCTTTACTGACGAAGATTGGCTTTGGAGAGGATTCATCACCGAGGTTAACTTGTATGACCTCGTCTTCAGTGGGAGGGTCTCGCAGTTCAAAGCGCTTCTCCCATTGTGCATCCAGTTGTGGGACCCATGGCTCCAACTTAAATGGTTCGAGTAGGTCTTCGTCTCCCTCTTCAATATCGACGGATATCATGTTGACAGATAATGTGTGTCTTAATATATCTCCAATGCTGCTATCGGAGTTGTAAGTGGGTGACTCGGACGAATGAGAGTGCCACTCGCATTCTTCGTCGGAACTTTCGGGTGTTGTTGCTGGTGTAACATACCCGAGGCCGTGTCTGAATTTGTGATAATAGTCCTGAGGTTTCCCAGCCGATGCCGACGGCTGTAGAGGCAATCGCCGATCGCTGCCGTGATTCAGACCCGGGATAGCCTCCATGTCGTACCCCTGCTTTTGTATGAAGTACTTGGCTTGAGGATTATACCGGTAGAGCGGTAATCTTCCAGCGTCGGGTCCGAGATCGAACTCTTGTGGCGTGAAAGATTGAGAACCTTCTTTTCGGCCAAAGATGATCGTGTGATCCCATCATCTTCTGTCTGGGACTAGGAAGTAAGCGCCTTTAATGGGAGCAAGTCGGTTTGCGGTATGGACGGTTGTCACATCATCAGGAGAGGGACTATCCACCTTTGCAACCAGATATTTTGCGAGTTCTATATCTTCTTCTGCTACCCCCTGCGTGACCGGAGGTTGGGACGCTGTCTTGGGCAGCTTGACCACCAAGGGTTCAGCTTGTGGTATTGGCTTGCCTGAGGGTATCGGATCGACACTTGGTTGCCGGCTCGTCTTGGGAAGACGGATGACAACTGGCTCGGCAAGGGACTTTGTGTCTTCCGGTTGCCTTTGAGTGGATTTTGGCAATTGGATCACCATCGGCGTTACAGAGGGCCTCGCATCTTCTTGTTGCCTTTGATTGGATTTCGGCAATCGGATCACCATCGGCCCTATGATAGGTTTTGGCTCCTGGCTAGATCTCGGGAGCCGGATGACCATTGGTTCCAACTGCGTAGGTGAGGCAGGAGAACCGAGCACCTCTTGATGCAAAGTTGCGATGAGGGGTGCGGCCTTGCCCGGTTTGTGGGCCTGGATATGAATTCTCAAGGGTTCTTCTGGCCCTGTGATGGCTTCCAGCTCGTCAGTTATATGTTTCCTGGATTCGTCATATAGATAAGCCTCCGAAGAGTAATAAGATTCAACCCCTTTGAAGGGATCAATGTCGGCGAATTCAGTTTTCACGGAACTGTGCTTGCTGACATACTTGAAACACTGGTGAAGGGTGGATGGCACGATCATATAGTCATGTATCCACGGACGTCCCAGGAGGATGTTGTAGGAGGTGTCTGCATCTTTGATGTAGCAGGTAACTTCCATCTTCAGGTCACCAATCTGGCATTTCAACCGGATCTTTCCTAGGGGATAGCTCATTCCCGAGTTAAAATCGCTAATGGCAGCATTAGTTGCTGCTAGCCGATGCATAGAGATGCCAAGAAGTTGGAGCAGGCTTTTCGGGATGATGCTAATTGATGAGCCAGGGTCGATATGCATCCGATCCACCTTGATGTCGCCTATGTATCCGGTGTAGTATAAGGGGCGATCATGCAAATTGGTCTTGATCAATATGTCCTGAGGAGTAAATATGATATTGGGCATTGCATCAGTGCTATCCCTGCCTGGTGGATCTGCTGGCGGGTCTTCCCCTGGAGGCTTGACCTGAGCTAGGTAGGCGTCAGCATTTTGGAGTGCTTCGCTTAATGCGACACGAAGATCCTTAGAGAGCCTTATGAGCTCGTATAACGATAACTTTGCTGGCGTATTAGCCAATTGTGCTAATATGTCAAAGTTGTAAGGTCTCTCCAGTCCCTGAGGTACATCATTGCGGAGTGGCCTGTCAAAGCGGGTTTCCTTTATTTTGGACTTATCCGCCAGTGGTGGCTGAGATAGCCTTGGAACATCGGAGGGAGGCAACGTTGCTGGCTGAGGATCTTCGGCTGAACTATCCCGTGCAGGCTGGACTTGTGCTCCAGACCGGGTAACAATGGCTGCAGCTTCCACAGCCTCGGCTGAAATTGTATGGCAGGATCTAGACTTTCTGTCCTTTTTCTTGCTGGTAGGAGATGACACCCCCTGAGTAAATTCGGGCACCAAGTCTGGATGCACCCACATGATCTCTCCTCGCGATGTGGTGAGGGGTACCAATCCAGATGTCTGGCTCCGGATGGGTAGAATATTAGTAACCTCCATCGTTGCCCGATGGACAGGTATGACCCCGTCTGGAGTGCTTGTTGGAGGGAAATCGCCAAACTGAATAGACACCATGTTTGCCGCCACGGTAACCTCTTCAAAGTCTATCGACAGAGCTTTGGAGTCGATAAGACTCTGAATGTACCACTTCAATTGGAAGCAATCATGAGTGACATGATGGACATAGCGGTGGAAGTGACAATACTTTGGGTCCTCCATTTCTGCCGTTCGGGGTTCGTGCCTTGGTGGAGGGAGCTGGATCCTACCCCCTTGCAAGAGCATATCGAAGATAGGTTTGACATGACTATCTTCAAATGAGTAAGTAACCTTGGGCCACGGACCTTCCGCCTGTTTTTGTTCGGATTTCTGAGTCGCATCAGTGACCATGGCCTGTTTGCCCTTATTGTCCCGGTTGGTGGTGGCGCCACTATTGTTGTTACTAGAGGTGGAACCAGGACATCTGCCCTTATCTTCTCCGTTTGGGATGTGTAATCCCAGCTGGCCAGCCTTCTTCAATTTTGCCTCTGCGTTGGTAGCACTTATGATGAAGGTCGTCCAATCCCTGAACTGATCGTCACCCATCTAGAGGCTAATTGCAGGTAGCAGCTTCTTCTGGCAGATTTCAACCAAGGAGCTCTCGGGATTGCCTTGGGGCAATCTCATTGCGGTTTGGCGGAACCGTTCGATATAGTTCATTGTTAGCTCCCTTTCTTCTTGAACGACGTCCATGAGAGACGACATCGTTACATCATGCCCCACTTCGTAAAATCTTTCCAGGAACATGTGTTTGAAGCCGTCAAAAGAATGAATGCAGTTGTCGGGAAGGTTGCGGTACCAGTCGAATACGATCCCCTCCAATGCTCCGATGAATAATCGCATGAGGATGGCGTCACTATGCGGCAAATGGTCGGTTGTGACCTCAAAGTAAGTCATGTACCGACTAGCAGAGGTCTTCCCATCATAAGAATCGATATGGAACGGCTTGTACCATGGTGGAAAAGGCACGTCTCTCCATGCAACGGGATATGGCTGCCGTATTCTGAGATCCCGAGAGGAGTCTCGGGCATTGAACATTGCCCGAAGCTCCTGGACTTACCTCCTTGCCTCCTTGGCTTCTTCTGTAGCTGAAGAAACGGATGCTGCTAAGGGATCATCACCCAAAGGAGGGGCGGTCGTGTTGGAGTCCGTGTTGACTGTGGGTCCCAGGCTTGTTTGTCCGGGCGTCCTCGCTCGTTGAGTTGGCAAATTGGCTTTGATCTCGTCCACGGACTTGACCAAGGACAGGAGCATGGCTTCCAGCACTTCTAGCCGTTGTCGGTCAGAAGGCGCTTCATGATCATCGTCAGCCATAAAGACTGTCCTCACGTGGGTAGAGGTGGAAGGGATTGTGGCAGAGGTACTCTCTGTGCCGTACCCTTGTATAGAGAAATCGTCATGGAATGTCGGAATATCATCTTCCTCTGACTCGAGAGGGGTGCTACCTCCTGTGCAGGAAGTCGCATCGTCTTGGTGAGGGTGGTGGCCCTCAGGGAAATCCAAGTCTGTTGCACAGTTCTGGGGGACCTCTACCCCCTGTATGTGCTCTTGGTACATCAGGTTGTCGCATACATTGAGGGGACTGCTACCCCCAGCTTCATCTACTATCAAGGAAGCCGAAGGCGCACCCCCGGGTGCCGGAAGCTTCTTTTTGGATCGAGTGCCTAAATAGACACCCCCTGTGGTTGTCGATGGGAACCCCCCAGATGAGGGTTTTCTTGCAATACTGGCTGAGATGGCTGGGCTGGAAGAGCCTATCTTCTTTCCTCCCTTGCCAGGAGGAACCTTTTGAGTTGAATTACAGGAGACGAAAAGAAACTCCTCGTCCCCTGGAATTTGCACCTGTTTCTTGAGTTGTTGCCGGACAAGTGCTAGCTGCTGCAGTCGCTAGAAAACTGACTGCCGATCTTTAGGTGCTGCTGATTTGTCGTAGCAGCAGTTGATGATGACTTGGGTGAAACGACGCCCCGAGAGGGACTCATTGCATGCCGACGATGCCGTCTTGCGTTTGTGAGTAATCACGTCATATAAGTAGGTAGGAAGTTGCTCTACCTTTGCACCAAACTTGTGAACTCGGGTAACCCGGGCGCACGGGTGCTTAGGCATCATGTTTGCTCCCTGATCCGTGGCTAGTAAAAGCACTTGCTCTGGATCTTTAGACGTAGACTTTAAAGACCCACCCTGTCCGTTAGCCCTGGGGGGATGGACGCGGGTGGTTCTGTACAACTTTACGTCAAGAGCCCGTGTAACAGTCAACGGGGCCCGCTGACAGTCAGCAACTTGGACAGTTGACTGTGCTGGTTGGGCCCGTACCGTCCTAGACTTTTTCAACTTAGCGCCCGAAGGCGCATAGTAAAAAGAGTCCAGATTGATAAATTCCACATCCTCAGTGGGCCGTATGGCGTCGGGACCGCATGAGAGGCGGTCGAACACAGAACTTCTGACAGAGCCGCATGAGATATCATGTCTGAGGCCAGGATTGGCTGTCGCATGGGCTACCTTCTTGCGTCTAGAGCTGGCTACCGCATGGACCATCTTCCTGCAACCAGAGTTGGCTGCCGCATAGACCATCTTCCTGCGGCCAGAGTTAGCTGCCGCATGAGTTGTCTGTCTGCGACCAGAGTCGGCTGCCGCATGGACAGACTATCGATCTCCTCTATGCGGCTTCTTCTTTGTCTGCATGGATTTCCCTTGTGCCCCAAAAAATTCAGCATCGTAGTGTTTTCCTCTGCTGGATTTGGGGACAGTGGGGTCATTTGCGGTCGGAAACAAAGCCGTAGGAGAGTTCTGGTCACCGTCTTGGGCTGCAGAATGAGCTTCTTCGAGAACTTGGTCGGGGGCAACAGTTTTGCGCACCGATGTCTTGCGAGTCCTCTTTGGGTTGGCTCGCTTCTGAGACAGGCTGGCGTTCTCTTCAGAGAGCATTTCTTCGAAGGCTTGTTGGTCGAAACGAACCACAAGCATTTGCTGCATAGAGCCGATCTTGGACGCGTCAGATTGCGTCACCAGCTTCTCATCAGAGGAGAAGGACGTCCCCAGCAGAGTCGCCATCGTGTTTGCCATAAAAAATCAAAGACAGGTATTACAGAACACTGAAAATGATTACAAACTCGCTTGTACAAAGAAAAGCCTAGAAAGAAATTCTAGGAAACAATCTAAGTACAATTATTTAGTCGTGATTCTGGGGGGTGACGGTGGAGGCTCGAAAAAATGCTATCAACTCTGCCTTACTCCGTAGACTATCTGACGCAGTCTTTAGATCTTAAAGAAATTGCCTTCTTGAAGGTTGCCAGCCTCTGATTGCCAACCATCTTGCAGGGGTGTGACACCCTGCTATTTATAGTAATTTAGGGATGAAGGATATTTTGAGCCGTATAGATGACCACGTGGCAAATCCCCGGGCCACATGGCCGTAATCATGCCTCGAGACTCGGTCTGTGACTGATAGCTGGGGATTTGTTGTGATTTGTCGTTTAGCAGTTGAGACCTGGTCAACTTGTCACATGCATCAACTAATCTTTTGTGGCGAGCCGCATGAAGGATGTCTTCTGGCCGAGCCGCATAAAGGAATGTCTCATGACCGAGCCGCATGAAGGACGTCTCATGACCGAGCCACATAAGGGAATATCTTATGACCGAGCCGCATGAAGGACGTCTCATGACCGAGCCGCATGAAGGACGTCTCATGATCGAACCGCATGAGGAATGTCTCATGACCGAGCTGTTTGAGGAATGTCCCATGACCGAGCTGCATAAGGAATGCCTTCTGACCGAGCCGCATGAAGAATGTCTCATGACCGAGCCGCATGAGAAATGTCTTATGACCGAGTCGTATGAGGAATATCCCATGACCGAGCTGCATAAGGAATGCCTTCTGACCGAGCCGCATGAAGAACGTCTCATGACCGAGCCGCATGAGAAATGTCTCATGACCGAGCCGTATGAGGAATGCCTTCTGATCGAGCCACATAAAGGACGTCTCATGACCGAGCCGCATGAGGAATGTCTTATGACCGAGCTGCATGAGGAATGCCTTCTGACCGAGCCGCATGAGGCCATCTCATGACTGAGCCGCATGAGGAATGTTTCATGACTAAGCCGCATGAAGGATATCTTCTGGCTGGATGGGTATGGGGGCCCTAGGAGAAGGTGCTGTACCGAATGTCACGATTTGAGAGAGTTTCGTTTGTCTCCCTTTTGACTGATCTCCTTGTTCGAAGAAGATTTGACGGTGGACTCCTTAAGAAGATTGTGATGCGCTTGACTGAGACGATGCGCCTAACTAATACATCTGAGTAATGCATCTAGTTGAGAGTAGGCCGTTACAACGTCTTCAATTGGCATCATGTTTCCGAGATGATGTTGGAAAGGCGCAGTAGGTCACAGTCGCTGGAACACATACTGCCTTGATAGTGGAGCTACTGTCTTGTGGCTGCGGCAGTTGATGATGGCTTGGGTGCAGTGATGTCCTGGAAAGGGCTCATCGCACGCCAAGGTTGCTTCTCTCTTCTTGCGTTTGTGAGTAATCACCTCTCGCAAGTTGCTAGCAGATTGATCTACCTTCGTATCCGTTTTGTGGGCCCGGGTATCCCAAGCGCCCGGGTGCGTAGGTATCATATTTGCTCCTTGATCTGAGGCTAGTAAAAGCACTTGCTCTCGATCGTTGTAGGAAGACGGTCAGCAGCTTGGACTGTTGACTGGGCTTGTTGATCCCGCACTGCCCTAGACTTCTTCGACTTAGCACCCGAAGGTGCGTAGTAGGAAGAGTCCAAGTTGGAAGGAGGGAAGGGAAGTTGGTGCCATTTTCAAAGGAGGCAAGGGGGCTCTAGAATGGAGTGAGCCCTTTCTTCTTCTCCTTTCCGATGTGGGACTAAAAGCAATATTTTCCATGCTTCTACAATCATTTTAGTGGAGTTTAAAATGAGCACGATACCGAAAGAAGATACTCGACTAGAGTTTGTTGAATGCTTGCATTGTAGGAAACAAATCAAATGGGACCATAACTATGATACAAGAAAGCTACGTTGACATCTGAAAATTTGTAAGGATATCTAGTAATCTTTTTTTTAAAGTATAATTTTAATATATTTTATTATTGTTAGATAGGTCAAAACCTAATTGCAGCTTATGTTTGAATTTTAGCTTTTAATCTCTCTACATACTTTATTTGCAGTATTACAAATAAATTTTGAAGAGAGTTGAAAGCTAAAACAAGAATATAGGTTGCATGACTTGTGTAAGAAAAATAATATGTATTAAAAATTATCTTATTTCTGATATTATTATGTATTAGTAATATTAGTATGAGTCATTAATAAAATTTAGATTTCTTTAAATCTTTCTCAAATTTATTTTGTAAATATATTTGAAGAAAATTTTATTACGGGCTATGACAACGAAAAAAAGACCAGTACATTTTATACAATTTTTGTAAGAAAATAGAAACTTTTTTTTTGTTCGTTATAAATAAACACTATAGCATATTTAAATTATAATAACATTAATAAAATTATTCCAATACTTCTTAAAAAAATAAAATTTTGATTTTTTTACATATCAAAGTTCTTTTTTTTTTTTTTGAAATAAACCGGGCCAGCGCAGATTCAACCCGGTTCGGCCCGGCCCACCCGACCGGTCCACGGGTCTGGCCCGGCTCGCTTCCTCTCCCGGGCTAAGTCCGGTCCGGCCCGCCCCAAACTCGATCAATCCTGGTCAAATCGGGCTACGGTCGGGCCAGCCCAACCCATTACACACCTTGAGATAAGCCTAAGGTTTCCCTATAGTCAGCATGCAGCGAGAGAGAAAATCACCATGAGAACCAAAGAAAAAATTAGGAATTTTTAGACTTTTGTCCCACTTATTAATAAGATTTTGTATTGACATACCACCTATTTGTCATAAAAACAGTCGTCAAATATTGTTCGTAAAAATGCGTATACAAGAGATGTGGATGCACGCATACACAAATTTTGATTTTACACTTTCACATTTCCATCCACTTTCGTAATCCAAAGAACCCCTAAGTTTCCAACTGAGTAAGAAGTGGAGCGTGATCCGATTCTGATCTGTTAATGTGGTCGACATGTGATAAAGGAGTCGTGTCCATCCAACTCTTATCGAACAACACTCTATCTTGCCGAGAGCCTTGACGACCCTCCTGCCTCGACTTGAACCAAGTATAACTGCTACCAGTGTATGGCAACTCACACAAACCTGCAGCTAACTAAAAATTGGTGAATTCCTGCATTGAAACTTGATTAGCCGGAAGGCCCCCTACTTTTTCCTTCCACCTCACTGCCGTATTAAAATCTCCTCCAACCATCTAAGGCAAATGATACGTCAATTGCAGATGGAGTAATCTCTCACATAACTCTCTTCTCCACTCCTTCGTGTTGCTACCGTGGACGATGGAGAACAATGCCAATGACGGTATCATCTGATTACTAAACGAAACAGTGAGTGCATGATCAAATGAGTCGACCATAGCTAGGGTGCAATCCGATTTGGCCATGATCCGAATATTACCCCGCTCATTGGTCACAGCTTGGTTAAAACCAAGTTTCATCTATCTGAAAAGATAACAGTTGTTTGTTCGAGACCTTCGGTTCAATGATAGGCAAGAACACAATTCTATGAGTACGGACAAGGGATGATTTGAGTCTTTTAGGAGTTAATTTGTTAGCCACTCCCCGCACATTCCAAATAAGAATGTTAAACATTAATGAAGGAAGCTTTACCAGTTGATGACATGCTTGCGGTAGCTCTCGTAATATGATCTGAGGGTTCCACCAGTTTGTTGTACTGCACTGACAACAATCGACGACTGATCCGGTATCTCCTTCTCCTCGCACGCTAACCCTATCCACTTCATCTACCCAGCTCGACTTTTGTTGACCTATTTCGCCTTCCTCAAGAGCAGTAGTTCCTTCTTCACCTACCACTTGCATATCTCCATCGTCTTCATCTTGAAGTCCCTCTAGGAAATTATGATCCCTTGGTTGGTCAGTCAGAGCTCTCATCTCCGGGGACGTGTGATTTGAATGTTGGTCATTACCCAGTGTATCTTCGACTTCCGTAGATAGTAGATGCTCCGAACAGTTATTATCCAAAGGGATATTAGTATTATTGTTTAAAGGTTCTACCTCTTGTGAATTATTCTCTGGCAGAGTTTAAGTAGCCATCCTGAGTAGCATCTACATTAATTGAATCTTTAGAGACACCACTGCCTTGTCCAACTTCCTCTTTTTTATAGCTCATGTTAATTGTTCCACTTTACCTCCATGCCATATTTTACAGTTTATTTATTTTGTCATGTATCTTATGACTAACCACTATATTATATTCGTTATCATATATTTGGAACTGTATGCAACGAATTGTACTCGTTCCATCCTGATTGAGTAAACATTTTAGGTGACTACGATGAGGACGTATGCCTACTTATTATGGTCCATATGAGGAGACTGTAGCTGAACTTGACCTTGCGCTTCATGGAGATCAGGGGGAGTTACTAGCACATGATCTAGCTGCAACTGCTTAGTTACATTAGGTTTATTTTTGGTACCGAATTTGTCTCCGAATTTAGTTGATTATTTTTTATTTGACTTTACATCTAGTTTTCGGAGTTTATTATTTTTTTGGATTGATGACTATTCATTCTTTTCAATATATGTCGTCGTACGATTATCTGCTTAGAGATGTGATTTAGTATAATTTTGGTTATACATTATTGTCCACCCTAGTGGAGTTGAGATTATTGCGTGTGTTGTTCATCATATGATATATACAACATTCTACCACCGACACTGCGGCGTAGGCTGGACGTGCCAATGACTCATGCCAAAATTCGGGTGTGGGTTATGATACTAATTTATTCGGAATAAACATAATTGTAAACATAGCCTCTGCCTAGATGCATTTTGGAAGACCCACAGTCAATAGCATAGAGTTCATCGTCTATGTCAGCATCTTGTTCTTCCATTCTACAACTTCAGAGTAGTCATTTCATTGACAATTCCATATTCTTACATAACAATGCAAATTTAAGAGAATGATACTCTCCGCCTTTATCACTTTTAAGTCTCTTGAGTTGTTGACCAATCTGACGCTATGTTTCTGCTTGAGGTCCTTGGGCTTCTTGAATGCTTCATCACAATACATGAATGCGTACTTTAAGAAGTGTTGTTGAAAACTTTATCACAGTCTTTGTAGAGAATTGATAGAAGCCACATAATCTGAGTGCATCAACTCCAGAAAATCTATACTTTGGTTCAATCGTCTGAGCAGCTTCCTGACAGTCTTCGTTTGTGTACAGACTTCACATTCCTCTACCTCCTTACTCCCATATTTGGAGATAAGACCTAGACTAGACATTTAATGCTATTATATTGCACATGTCCTAGTCTATTATGCCACAACTCAATGAAGAAATCACATTAACGTTATTAAAAGGAGTTATAAACATAAGTTTGAATATCCCTACGATGCTGAAAGCCTATCGAAGCATGATCCTTGCCATGTCATCACCATCTATCCAGTATGGATATCCATCCTCAAGCCTGTATGGTACCATAGACTTTCTGACATCGGGTCCTCAGAAGTCACTGGTACGTGCTACACATACTCTTGTATTAGTGACTTTTAAAAAGTCAATTCTAGCACCACTAGCCCGGTCTTCCGATCTTCTGCTTAGGACTTGTTCTCCATCGAGACCATCTTTAAAGATAGGCTCATCCTTGGTGAACATCTCCTTTTTAGAGCACACGTGGCCAAAGGCACCAGTGTCCATCCACCAGTCAGCAACTATGCTAGATGACTCAACCCTAACAAGCTTGGGCTTAAATAAAATTGTTTTCATGTTGGGTTATTACACTCCTGAAGAATCTATGCACCTATCTAGCCGAACCCATGCACATATTGAAAGAAAACCTATGTGCCAATCCTAGTAAGACCCGTGCGAATAATCCAAGCCGACCCATGTGCATAATCCGAAATGAACTCTTATGCATAATCTGAGCCTAGCCCATGCGCATAATCCAAATAGACACATACACATAATCTAAAAAAAATGTATGCGCTTAGTCAGAACAAAACCCATGCGCACAATCAGTTGCATATATTATGTTGTGTGGAGATTATGTGCAGATACAACTTCGCAGAGTCCACACGCATACCCCTGTGCACAGTAATGCGCTGATATTATACACAAATACTGTCGCATAGATGTTGGTGCGCAGAGGCTGCCACACAATGAGTCATGTGCAAAAATGCTTTCGTCTTGTCCTCATTTGTCTTGAGATGCTTCTTGAGAGACTCATCATCCTCTCTAGCATAAGTTGTAATCTCTATGCACTATCCACATAATCTATCTGCCATGTTCTGTGCATCATCTATTTTGGTTATGTTGGCCCAAACACACATCTAAATTTGACAAAGAAGTTCTTCCTCATCCAAATATTTAGAAGTGTTTGTCCGTCAATCTTCTCAAGTTTGTTAAAACTTATACCGAGAAGGATTATACGATAGTACTCCATCTTACTCAGATCTTGTTTGAGATTATTAGTTCCGAGATAGATCAAAAGATAGAGGAACAAAGGCCAGGAACAGAGATATCACGCAAGAGCTCCGAGAATATTTGCTCTATGTTCTGATCTTGAAGTTGTAGTCGAGATCAGAAGTTCATGCAAACAAGTTTATCCTCTGGTGTTTCGAATCCAACTGAATACTATAAGTATTTTAGATTATAACTTCTTTAGAATCAGAATATGTTTTTCCATGCAAACGTGGTGCAATTGAGACAGAACGTTTACAACTTAGAAATCATTTTTTCTTGCAAAAGTAGTTACAATTGAGACAACATATTTAAAATTAGAAGAAGGAAGAAGAAGATAGAATAATTATTATTCTTGCTGGGTGGTGAAGACTATCGTTGCTCAAAGCAAGATTCGCCCTCACACGATCTGCTTCCAGGGACCAGAAAGTTCAAAAAAAAAAAAAACTTCTGAAACGTTCGTAGTCACCTCTTTGTGTGACTCGAACGGACTCCCTAGACTCCTTTTATTTTATTTTTGGTAAATCTCCAAAAGGAGGCATGCGGGCTCTACATAAAAGCGCCACCTTGCGTCCGAGTCCAAGACGCTTAGCTCGAATGGAAATTTTTTCAAGAGTGTGACAAAAAAATAAATACTTTCTTGAGTAGCTTAAACTTAATTCTACTAGAAAAGTATCTCACATGGCACCCACTACTTGGGTCACCATCCCATGTGCATCTCTCAACACCAAGCAATCTATTATATTATGATACCCACTTGGAGTATTTTTGAATGTGCAACTATCTTTATAGCTCTTAAGGAAAAATATCTCCACAATATAAGAAAAAAACTGCAACAATATCAAAGTTCCAAGTCCGAGTTCCAGTCTCCAAACCTATATAGAACTTTGTAAGAGATGGAACAACGACTTCATGGAACATGTAATGGCTCCCACGACAAAGATTCCAAGAGTTTCCATGGGACCAAGTAAAACCCTTGGGGGAGGTAGTTTGCATTGTATGCAATTAAACAAGGCTGTGTTTGATTGGGCTTTTTTTTCCATGGAAAATATTACTATCACAAATTTTCCACCAATGTAGTGTTTGATAGCTTATATTTTCCATGAAATTATTTTCCAAATAACTATTATTTTCCATATTTCCATCTAAAATGGTGGAAAATGAAACTTGTCCAACCCATAGAAAAATATCATTTTCCATGAAAAATAACTATTTTTCGTGGAAAATAATGGCAATCAAACACCCAAATTAAGTTTTCCATAAATTTTTTTTAAAATTCTATGGAATTAATTTCTTTTTCACACATTTTTTACCTTGCAATCAAACGCACCCTTAAAAACATAACCTTAACTCTTTGATATTGTCTAAAAATAAATAGAAAAAGTCTTAAGCTAGACCTAAGGTTTCCCTATAGTTAATAAAATGTAGCAAGAGGTAAAATCATCACGAAAATCAAAGGGAAAAAATTACGAATTTTTTTTACTTTCATCACTTTTGTCACGAAAGATATTTGTTTGTCAAAAAAAAACAGTCGTCAAATATTTTTTGTGATAAAAAATAGAATATAAGTCTAATAAACACAAAAATGAGAGGTAAAGTAGAAATTTCTATTAGTACGTGGGACAAAAGCAAAAATTTTCAAAAATTTATACAAACAAATAAAAATCAAGAAATCGCAAGCCAATCCGATCAGCGCCTTTGTTTGCTTTTCTAGATAACTAACTAATCATAAATTCAACCACAATCTTTCAATAGTTAATTCCACACTCCTTGTCTCCTTCCACGTTCCTCCAAAAGAAAATGACTGCCATTTTTAGAACGTGAGCAAAGTAAGGAGTCTCATATACTGTCTTTCTCCATGGAGTCAAAAGATCTCGCCTGAGAAGTCGGTGATCTCTTGAGGTAATTGATCATGCAAGATAGTCCGTTGCTCATGGCGCTATTTCTGTGATAGAGTTGTAACCCATAGATTAGTTATGGTATCAAAGAGGAGTTTAAGTGGAAGTAATAGAAATTGTACATTCGGTGAAGTTTAATCGGGTCCCTTCTATCCTTCTAGATCATAACCAAGAAATCTCATATGGATGGGGTACTTTCTTGGTTCACCCGCAACAAATCTCCTATTTAGTGATAGAGAAGAAGAGGCTAATAGCTTGGAGAGCATTTTATTTTTTGGAGGTGGAGACAAAGCTTCTAGGTTTCTTTAGAGAGTTCTCCATATGAGAATAGTCTTATATATAATACTAGTTACTTTCACGTGCATTGCACCTTTAAAAAAGGGAAAAAAAAAAACTACAATATGATTAAAATATAAAAATTTAAATTATGTTAGAATATTTTAAATATAATTTGAATATATTTTAGTTATGATTTATTATAAATGTATTTTTTAACTTTTGGATATGTGTTTAGTTAGATAATATCATGTAGTTATTTTAAATATAATTTAAATTCTAATTTTTTTAGTATTTATACATATTCATGTAGTTAGGAGAATTTTATGTTTTAATTTTATTTTAAACTACGTGAGAAAAAAAGTACGGTTACGATACTTTATTTTATTTTTTAATTTTTAAAACGAAATGATTGATAAAATACACACGACTTAGACGGTTCAATCTTAAACTGTTTTGAAGTTCCCTTATATTAGTAGAGTTAGGCAACTAGAGAATTCTAGTAGTACATCCCACGTGGACGTAGCTAACATAATATTTTTGACCCTTATGGTGTGTTTGGTAGAAGGGAAAAGTGGAAGGAAGGAAAATAGATGAGGAAAAAGTGAAGGGAAAGATTGAAAAATAGGAATGAAGGAAAAGTGGAGGGATTACTTTTTCCTCATAACCTAAGAAATCCAATCTCCCAAAAAGTGAGAGGAAAAGTGGAAGAAAAAGTGGAGGCTTGTATTAATTAACAATTATACCCTCATATGAATGTATTATTTAAAAATTATTTATGAAGTCAAATGGTAAATAAGTGTTTTTAGTTGAGGGTAGAATTGGTAAATCCTATAATGTCAAAAATTAGACATTATCGTAAAATTTTTTTTCCAAAAGTATCCTTATATATTTATACTAATTAAAATAATTCATTAGTTTTAATAAAAATAACTTAGTAATTAAAAAATTATCTTTTGGTCTTTCTAAGTAGTCTTTTTAAGTTAATTAAAAAAATAAAATACGTGCATGTATACTAAGTATCTTATAATAACAGTAGCACAATAATCTTTGTAATCATAACAAGCAATAAAAACCATTTCAACAGTCTTCTAAACTTTTCACTTTTCTTCTTTAATAATTCCATAATTCTATTGGCCGAGAGAATTCAAATACGTGGGTAAAAAGTCCTTGGAGGTTATGAAGTGGGCTCACGGGACGTGACATGGCTCGTGGTATAAGAGCATCTCCAACCCTATTTTTTTGTTTTGTGTTGTGATTTCTATGTGACATAAGGCACAAGACAATATTTTTTTTATATGACAAGGTGATATTCATACAAGACAATGAGATAAAAAAGTGTTCTCCAATGCAAAAGTATTGAGAAAATAATAAAAAATATTTTTTACAACTTCCAAGACAACTCCTCAACTTCTTTATTTTTTTAGAGCATCTCCAACCCTATTGTCTTGTTTTGTGTTGTGATTCCTATGTGGCATGAGACACAAGACAATATCTTTCCTATGTGGCAATATGATATTCACACAAGACAATGAGATAAAAAAGTGTTATCCAATGCAAAAGTATTGAGAAGACAATAAAAAGTATTTTTTACAACTTCCAAGACAATTCCTCCACTTCTTTATTTTTTTATAAATATTTCTATGCATAATTGATGATGCGGAGACAAAGTCACTGTGAAGTGCATTGTCTAGATCTAGACAACCAACTTCACATTGTCCTTGCCATGTCAACTTCATGATATATTCTACATTTGCATTGGAGAATGTTTTTTAGAAATGAAGGCTTGTCATTTCTATGTGGCAACCATTTTTTCTAAACTCACAATAGGGTTGGAGATGCTCTTATAAATATTTCTATGCATAATTGATGATGTGGAGACAAAGTCATTGTGAAGTGCATTGTCAAGATCTAGACAACCAACTTCACATTGTTCTTGCCATATCATTGCCATGTCTTCATGATATATTCTACATTTGCTTTGGAGAAGATTTTTTTGAAAATAAAGACTTGTTATTTTTACGTGGCAACCATTTTTTCTAAACTTACAATAAGGTTGGAGATGCTCTAAATAAACGTGGGAAACCCGAGGAGCACAATAAGCACGCGAGCTGGACGAAGCACAACTCGACATGTCACCAATTTCCGGTGGGCCAACATGGCCATCCACAGACCACGGGGTGCTCAAACTCTATGGTGGGTCCAACAAATATGGCCGGTGCTTTATTATTAATCCGCTTCCAATTTCACTACAATAAAGTCATTCAAATAAAATAAAAATGAGTTGCATCCCACTTATTTATCATAATTGAAAATATACTTCACCAAAATAAAACCTTTTACTTTTAAAGAAAATCACCAAGAACTAAAATCAATTCCTTTGATCTCCCTTGTGAACTTTTTTGAGACCAAAATACCCTCACGTTATGCCATTTTAGACCAATTTTTAGGACAAATGGTAAAAAATGACTTAACTCCTGCACAAAAAATGATAAAAAATGGTCTAATGTGAGAATATTTTAGTCATAATGTGTCCACGTGGGGTCGAAGGAGTTGACTGTTAGTAATCGACGATTTTCGTTATAAGAAAAAAAGTGGGAGGTTCATGCATTATGATAATTCAGTAGGATGAACATTAAATTATGACAAAATAAGTAGAATGCGATTCAGAATTTCTCGTCAAATAATGAACACACAGTTTATTACCACTTTGAGGTGTATAAGTGTCACGTAAAACAAACACAAATTGATAGAAAATAAGTAATTCACGAGAAAATAAATAAAAGATTTGACAATATCAAATAAAAAAAATAGTTACATAAAGACAAATGTAAATTTATTATATTTACATATACTACTAAAATAAGCCAAAATAGCAACGTTATTAGCGACTATAGAAGCAAATATCGCTAAAATATATAAACTTAGCGACTCCAAAAATGAAGTCACCAAACATTGTTGTTTGCGACGCATAGCGACTTTTAGCGTCTACTGTTAGTGTTATTAAAACAGATGCCGCCAGAAGTCGTTGAATGTCGCTAATATTTGAAGACTAACGACGTTTAGCAACAACTTACATGTTGAGTCGCCAAATATCTAATATTGATGACATTTAGTAAAGTCTGTTTTCGGAGCTGCTAAAATTTTAATATACCTGACCACCTTTCCCCTATTCTTTCTGTCCAAAATAAAAAATTTCCCAAATTCCCTCCTATAGCTCCCCACCGCTGCTCCCCCTCCTCTCCGGCCACCGCTGCGACTCCGCTCCCCTCTGGCCATCATACGGGCTCCCCCTCCGGCCACCGCTCCTACTCCCTTCCCCACATGGCTCCCTCTCCACCGGGCTCCTCCTTCTCTCCGGCAACCTTCGTCAACCCCCTCCTCTCTAGTCACCCCCTCCTCGGTTAACCCCCCTCCTCTTCGGTCACTCCCTCCTTGGTCAACTCCACACCTCTCCAGCCACCTCTTAGTCCTTGGTTAGGTAAATCCTAACCCGGACACACATATACACACAAACGAACACATACACTACCAGGATACACACACACAGGACACAACCATGACATATAGACACAACCAGGACACACACATAGGACATAAACAAGACACACACACACACACACACACACACACACACACACACACACACACACATACAAACAAAACACAATCAGGACACATGGACACACACACACAGACATGACACAACCCTAACCCTAGCATATAGACCCTGGACACACATAATGGATTTTATTATGAATTTAGATGCATATATTCTCTATTTGATATATATATTCTCTATTTAATTGTCAACTTATATTCTCTATTTGATTGTCGTCACTATGGTATATAGTAGTTTGATTGGATGTTTATTATGAATTTAGTATCATATGGTGTTGAGTATCATATAATTGGCATGGTAGTATAGAATTGAGTATTTGTATCATTGAGGATTAGTTTATAGGTGTCAAATTAGATGTATGTTGATTGAAGAATGTCACTTTGATATATTCATATGTATAAGTAATTAAGTATACAATTTGATGGTGAATTTAGTGTCAATTAGTAGTGTAAATGAGTGTCGAGTGGTAGAGTGTCCTTGGATGCTGGTGTATTTGTACTAGTGTATCGTATGTGTAAGTGTGCATTCAAGAGAGTAGGGACTGGGGTGTATGTACACAGTATATTATATGTGTGTTCATGTGTATGTGTATGTGTATGTGTGCATACATGCGTGTGTGTGTGTCAAGTATATAAGAGTGTCAAAGTGAGAGATGTGTATATGTTTGAGTAAGGTATGAGTGAGCTAGTGAGGGTTAATAATCTGTATAGATAGATACATAAATAAGGGTATAGAAGTATACAGTTATAGAAGTAGGTATAAATATTTGTTGAGTGTCAAGAGTGAGTGGCTTAGAGTGTATGTTGGTACCAAGATACCAAGTGTCAAGTATAGTTAGTTTAATGGGTATTTGAACTGTATCCTAGTGTCAAGATACAAGAGAGTATCTATATAATATTGTGTACCCTGGTATGCGATATCCACATGATACACAAATACCTAGGGTGTTACCAACATCTATGTGTATATTGGACACTCCGAGGTCAAGTGTTCCTTGTGGGCTCATAAGGAACACATGACGACAGAGTTATCTCCTATATTAAGTGTTTATGTCAGCCCTAAATCAGGTGTCCATGTCAGCTCTTATCTGAAAAGTAGATTTACATCTGTAAGCATTTTTGAAGCTTTTAGAGTTCTACCAATTTATGAAAAACCATAGAAACGACAAAGAATGAACGAAGTAAAAAATCATAAAAAACAAAGAATAAAAAATCCTAGATTTTTTTTTAAATACTCAGCCTTTTCTAGTATTTTTCAAAAATCTGGTAGAACTCTAGAAGTCTTAAAAGGCTTGCAAAAGTAAAATAATTTTTCAGAGAAGGACTGACAATGAACACGTGACGACACTATCTCAGAATTATCTTTGATGAACATGTGTATCAATCTTTACATCCATTTGGACAATATACTCGAATAATGTGTATTCATCTTTGCAGTATTATCTTCAAATGGATATGAATTACTACCAATTACTGGATATAGATTTATTTGGACCCAGTAGAGTCGTCTGTTTTGGTGGACAACTCTATGCTTTTGTTATTATTGATAATTTTTAAGATATACTTAGGTTTCCTTTTTACTAAATAAAAGTGATACAGTTTTTGAATTTAAAAGTTTTTGCAAAATGGTTCAAAAAGGGCTTCATGATTATTCATATCCGAAGTAATAATGGAGGCAAATTCAAAAATTTCGATTTCAAAAAGATTTGTTATTCAAATGGCTATTCTCATGAATTTTCGTGCCCTAGAACTCCTTAACAAAATGGTGTTGTGGAGGAGAAGATTAGAACTCTCTGCAATATGGCTAAGGTTATACTTAATCAGTATAATCTTCTAAAATAGTTTTAGGCTAAAGTGTGGAAGCATGGAAAAATCAAGTCGTTTACATGATAACCCATGCGCATGACAACCCATAAGCACAAGAAACCATGCACTCACAAGAAGCCAGTCTATGCTGCACCTAGATGGTCATGCGCCTAAAATACCCAACCATCACTTCAATATTTAATGTAACACTAACAATTGTTAAATGTCAGCTATCAATTAGAAAATGGTGCAACGTGTACCTCGAAATACGCACAGTAGACGTCTACATATGTGTACGATGCCACGCGCCATTAGTGCTATGCATATTGAAGACACCTCAGACAAAACAAAAATGTTTTGAAGTTCGAGCTGACAGCCATCGTCAGCACATACGTCTGCGTAATCATTACTCATTTGTCAGTTATAACTGTTCCATGCCACGTGGCTTGACCTGACTATCCCTCACATGCGCCCAGACTTGCTATGCGCCCCTTAGGCCATGCGCCAAGTTTCCTCATGCATCGAATCTTGTATGCGCTTCAAATCTTTCCTGTTACAACATATCGTAATCTTTGAGCTATCAGCATGTACACGTGTCAAATGACTCAATCAAGTCTATGATGGTTGTCAACCGCTAAAGTTCTCAGCAATAACGACATCCTAACCACGGCTACCTGGCAGTTACGCCACATGCGCACAGTTGCAACTGCATTCTGTTCAGAAAAGCAATGTGGCAGTAAATCTCATGCGCACAGTGCCTGCACACAAAAATCCATACGTGCATCGCATATGCACGCAGATAGATTTCTTTAGATTACTATAAATAGAAGGAGCATTTCTTTATTTCAACCTCCAGAGATACACAGAGAGTTTGAGCATCCAATCGAGAGAGCCGAATTGCTTCCCTTCTTACTGTTAAACAGAGACTTGTAATCCTCTTTTGCCTCGTCGGATTGTCAATGGAGTAAAGAAATCAGCTGTAGTATTCGACCTCCACCATCATACTTTTCTAGAAAATAACTTTATACTTAGAACTCTTATTTAGGACTTCTTTGTACTTCTTTCATTTGTTAGGTACAAAATTTGTTAAGTTTGTTCAATGGCAAACATGAAGTTGTAAATACAATTTGTCATGTTTTGAATAGGGTTCTGGTTCGACCAATATCGAAAAAGACATCCTATGAGCTTTGATTCGACCTATTTCTTATTTTAAAGTTTTTGGCTTTCATTTTGAATACCAAGGACAACTTGGAAAGTTCGACTCTAAGGCAGATGAAGGAATTTTCCTTGGTTATGCTATTAGAGTAAAGAATTTAAGGGTTTTTAATAAGAGTTCGTTGATTGTTGAGGAATCCATTAATGTTTCTTTTGATGAGCTCAACAGTCAATTAACAAGTGACAATGATGATGAAGACATCAACACAACTTCCAGTAAGGCATTTGAAGATACTACTACTGGTACAAGCTATCTAGAGAGTTTACCAAAGAAGATGAGATTCATGACGGATCATCCAGAAAACTTGATCATAGTGATGTATCTAAGAGAGTAACCACTCGTTTTTCTACTAGAGATATAGCTCCAAATGTTGCTTTTATTTTGCAAGTAGAACCTAAAAATGTAGTAGAAGCTTTTAATGATAAATTTTAGATTTCTGCTATGCAAGAGGAATTGAACCAATTTGAGAGAAATCAAGTTTGGGAACCCATTCCTAAACCCAATTATTGCTCTATAATTAGTACCAAGTGGGTATTCCAAAATAAACTAAGTGAGGATAGACAAGTTCTTCATAACGAAGCACATCTTGTTGCTTAAGGTTATAATTAAGAAGAATGAATTGATTATGGTCAGTCCTATGCTCGACTCATGTTGCTAGACTTGAGTCCATTCGCATGTTTTGCATTTTTGCTAGTTTCATAATTTTAAACTTTTTCAAATGAATGTTAAAAGTGCATCTTTGAATGGTTTTATTAAAGATGAAGTTTTTGTCTAACTACCTCCTGGTTTTGAAGATTTTAAATTTCTAGGTCACATTTTTAAGTTACATAAGACTCTGTATGGACTTAAACAAGCTCCACATGCTTGGTATGAGCGCCTCAATTCCTTTCTTCTTGAAAAAGGTTTTTCTAAAGGAAGAGTTGACCACACTTTTATTACATTCTTGATGACAATATTTTGTTAGTACAGATTTATGTTGATGACATTATTTTTGTTTTACTAATAAGCTACTATGCCGAAAATTTCCTAAGTGTATGCAAAATAAATTCGAGATGAGCATGATGGAGGAACTCAATATTTTATCGAATTACAAATCAAGCAGAATTCACAAGAAATGTTCATCAATCAAGCCAAGTACATGCGGGATTTGCGGAAGAAATTTGTCTTCGATATTGCAAAACCTATCGGCCCCAATGACTACGTCATCAAAACTTGATCTTGATGAAAGTGGCAAACACGTTGACTAAATTAAGTATCGAGGTACGATTGGTAGTTTACTGTATTTAACTGCTAGTCGTCCCGGTCATGTTTAGTGTTTGTCTATGTGCAAGATATCAAGCTAATCTTAAGGAATCACCCTTGTGCATAGTTAAGCGTATCTTTCATAACTTAAAGGGACTTCTATAATCGGTTTATGATATCACAAAAACATCCTTTGACCTTATAGGTTCGTATGCTGATTTGCCAGATGCAAAATAGATCATAGAATTACTAGTGACATGTGTCATTTTTTAGGAAAAGCTTTAGTCTCATAGTTTAGTAAGAAGCAAAATTTTGTCGCATTATCAACGATTGAAGCTGATTATATTACTACCAAATAAATCAAACTAGCGACGAATTTAGTGAATCTAGAAGACGATGTCGCTAATGTTAAAAAAATAATGCTATATTTAAAAGACGTCGTACTACGTCGTGTCATCAACTTTGTGCGACGTTTAGCCACTACCTTTAGTAGTATATGAAAGCTGACGTCGCAGAGTAGTTGGTGAATGTTGCTATATTTATAATAACAACGACGTTTAGTGACTCGACACCTTATATGTGCAGTATATTAAATATTAGCGACGTCTGGTATTGATGTCGCTAAAATTACTTCATATAGGGTTCCGCTGGTTGGTTCGACATTTTATTTATCTCCAAAATTTTCATTTTCCTTCCCTTCCTCCTCATTTTTGCTGACGCCCCTCCGATCCCCAGACGACCTACCCGGCTCGACGACCCCTTTTCCGACCTCAGCGACCCTTCAACTTCGGCCCTCTTCACCCCCGTGACCTCCAGATGTGGCTCCTTCCCCTACGGCACGGTTGCTCCCACGACATGGTCCTCTCCCATCGACCCCCCCAGGCACTCCTTCCCCTTTCT
>JANAVB010041814.1:17438076-17547281 GCA_029216955.1 Iris pallida | reverse complement strand
GCGGTACTACTTAAGGATAAAAGCTGTCGAATCAATATAGTTGTCAGTAACTTAATTTGATCGACAGACATTCGATACCTTAATATGGGGGCCAAACGAGCAAATAATAAAAGGAGCCCACAAACATAATTTGGGATTAGGGAGGTAGTGCAACAATAGCTCATTAGTGGACCGAGCTATTGTTAATGGGCCTGGATTGTGTGTTCGGGCTGAACACGGGATATCTAGATTCCTTAGGAGGCCTAACCCTAATTTTTCCTCATGGTCCCTGCTGTAGCCTATATATATCCTCTATTCTATAGCCGCCAAATTACTGATCAGAAATCTGAAGCTTTCTCTAAATTCGTGATTCACGTAAGGAAAGAAAGAGAGGGCTACCAAGAAGAAGAAAAGGTTGGGAGATCGTCGCCCATACGACGTTCAACTCGAGGAAGTAATACGTGCAGAAGACCTTGGGGTCGTCCCATCGAGATTGCCAGGAACTACTTGTCTTCTTTCCGCCGCAGGTATAATTCTTGAATCCTAGTTTTCGCCTATGAAGGGTCAGAACACGTATAAATCTGTTTAACTTTCTATTGATCAATATGCACACCAAAGTAAGGGTCCTGGGAATTTTCAGTTCCATCAATTGATATCAGAGCCACTTTGGATCTGCATATTGATTGATACGTCCATGTTGTCCAATAAAACTTGCGTTGTGTAATAGTCGGTAGATGTAGATCTGTTCTAACTCGGTTTTGTAGGCATCTTAGATCCAACTATTATGGTCCAATGCATGTTTTGTTTTGTGATTATTTTAAACCACGGACATGTCGTGGATGTTGTTGTTGCTGTAGATGTAATTAAAATCATGAGGGTTGATCGTGCTTATAATTTTATTTTTCAATCTAGATTATGTGTAAACTCCTTTGGGAGGCATAGGATTGATGTAATCTTAATTATTTTTGGATTCGAATAGTTAAGGACGGAGCAGGAAAGATGACTATAATAGTTGGATATTTTTCTCTTATTTGTTGCAATTTTGCTTTTTCTGATTATGCATGTTTATTATTGTGTGGATTTTTTTTTGAAAAACTAAGCCTACATTAATAATGAACAACATGGACATAATATCAACTAGAAGAAAAACCCTCATCGTTAAATAACTAAGTGGAAGAGGATATTTATTTAGTATAAATCCTATGGTCTCTATAACTGGTTTGTAGGTTATGTAATTATACTTGCGCGTTGGCTTTAGTGTCTTCCTCCATATCGAATGAGTATAATTATGGATCACCAGTACAAACTTCCTTAGGGACAATTGTAGAAAGTTACCTAGTATGTGTTCACTTCTCCATCAGAAGGAACTCACTACAAGGTAACGAACTTAGTATTAAGTAATGGTATACACTTAGATACAAATAATGGTATCCTCTCCATCGGAGTCACTGCTATTATTTGTATGACCAGAGCAAGACCAACATATTAATTTTATTTATCATAAAGTTATGTTGACATGATAGTAAAATTAATATGTGGTACCTACTTGAACAAAGTTAAATTTGTATACGTCCACACTATCGTGACATGCTAAATTCATGATGTTAAAGGTGTTGGTAAATTTTGTAGGAACAAAATCGTAAAGCAGAATACTCTAGAGGGGGTGAATAGAGTAGGCAGCGGAATATTACTAATTAAAAATCTTGTTAGCAGTTAGATCACCGATATAAAAATAATCACAAAGTAAATGACAGAAATGAAAAGTGATCAGAAGGCAAACGCAAACACCGAGATTTATACTGGTTTCTCTCTTGTGAGGACTAGTCCAGTCGGAAGAACTCTAGCTTCCAGTTGAATCCACTATTGGAAAATTCCGTAAGTTTTTATACGAAGTCCTTGCAACTTCTACAGACACGAGCTTTGATACGAAGAACTCGACCAACTTCAATTGTGAAGAGTTATTTCTTCAATCAAGCCTCTGATTACAACTGCTCTGAAACTTCTAGACCGTACCGCACTGGCAAATCGACTAGTGGATTGTAACTGGCTTGGGATTTGAAAATGTAAGCTTTTGAGAACTCTTTGGAGAAAATGTAAGCTTTAGAAGAGAAGAGATTGAAAGTGAATTGGTGATTTGAAATGATCAAAATCCTTCTCTATTTATAGTTTTTCCAAAGACAGAACTCTGACAGAATTCAGGCAGAATTCGGACAGAACTTTTTGTAACAAACCGCAACTGAAGGGTGATCAAGTTCAAAATCAAACGTTCACATAACGTTCAACTTGGCCGAACTCTGGCCGAGTTCTGCTAGGGTTCTGCCAGTTTATTTTGAGAAAAATTATTTTGGCTTTTTGAAAAGTCCTTCAGAAGTTTTTTGTAAAAAAGGATGTTTTTCAAAAACATAGGTCATTTTTAAAAAGACAGGGTGATTTTGAAAAAAGATTCCGGACAGCCTATTTGCCAGTACGACTTGGTGTACAATGTATTCCTAGACTCAATAAAATGAAAAATTATATTGCTTTGAAGGAAATACAATCTGAATGGCAAACAGCTTCGGAACAGCTTCGGTCTTGAACATAGTAAATATCCATTGTTGAGCAGTGTCCAAAACTTCGTAGGTAAACATCTGAATTGCCTTGCATTTATATCGAGACAATGTTTGATCAATTATTAAAATCAGGTTTGACCATGACCAATGGGCCAACAATCTCCCCCATTTTGATAATTGACAAACCTTGTCGATATAACATCTAAGTATGGATCAATTCAAAAATGTGTAATACCAGAAAAAACAAAAATTGTTCATAACCTGCATTTATGAAGATGTTAGATCCTATTTCTCCCCCGTTGTCACTTAGCAAAATAATTACAAAAGAGAAAGCTCCCCCGCAATAAATGCATAAGTAACAAACAGTAAAGAAACACAAGAAATATATATATAACATTCATCACATGCATGGTATAAACAGTTAAAAAAGATATTATATAAACAACACAGGCATGGTATTTGTCACGGGCAGTTTATATGGAAGCATAAAAAGAGAGATAATGCTAAAGCTGAAACAAATAAAATGTTAAGCTGAATAAGTGAACTAAATGAAACATATGCCAAACTGAGGCATAATAATAAAAAAAATGTGTCTATGAAGAGTCACAGATAATATCTAAAATAAAGAGTGCTGATAATATCTTGGAATATCGGAGCATTTCCAAGTAAACAAAAGACAAAAATATCAGTCTCAATATGTAACATCTCAAAAATCATCATCCTCATCATTATCGTCATCGGCTGCAGCCCTAGCTTATCCAGATGGACCAGCTCTAGAAGTACCAGCTCCAGAAGTATGAGGAGTGGTACCAGAAGTACGATACCAATCGTAAGTGTTCCCTAGCTGGAACAGAGAGTGGACCGCCTCATCATCAATGCGGTAGCCAGAAACAGAAGGGTCTCGAGGTAGAGAGCTAGCTGAGTGACCCGTCTGCACAAATCTCAGATCGGCGAATGAGTTGGCAATAGCCTGGAACCGAGCACGTCACAGAACTCATGTTTCCTGGAAGTTTTAACATAGAATGACTGCAGATCTGATAGGTGCTGATGAATACCCTCAAATGTCATAGGGTAGGACTGAGGAGGACCAGGTGCTATGGGAGTAGGTACAGGAGGAGCAGGTGCAGTAGGTGGAGGAACAGTGGCAATGCTGCGACGAAAGAGTTTAAGGAACTTGGGCTCAGGGTCAACATTACAAGTGGATAGGTCAATGTCAAATCTCTGAAAGATGCGTGGGATAATTATCGTATAAGAGAGGTTGCGGTCTCTTCCCCGACATCTACCCATTATCTGAATGATAGTCTTAGGGGCAAAAAAGAAATCCCTTTAAGAATATGATATAGAGCAGAAAGCTCAACTGCAGTGACATCATCATTGGAAGTGGATTTTGGAAGTAAAGTGGAATAGATGATGTGATGTAATTCGTAGTTAAACAAGTTCAAGTTATTGGCCTTAAAATTTCTAGGACGAGCACGTGCGGGCACACAAAGCTCATTCTTGAAACTAACGAGAGTCGTACCATCGGGGAAATCGAAATCATTGATGTCATCGAGCGGGGCACCTTCGTTTGGAATATCAAGGATTTCTGCTAACGTTTCATCAGTAAACTCGATATCTATCCCTCCGACACGTGTTCTCGTGGTAAAAGTGTCTAACATAAAATTACAGTAAAATAATCTAATGGCATTAGTAGCTATAGGGAATTGTAAAGAAACAAAGTATTGTAATCCTAATGCCTCAAAGTAAGAATGATGGTCGGGAAAGACAGTCCACTTGATCGGAGATCCGGTACAAATAGTACGCATAATGAAATCGGCATACCATAATAGGGCTTGGTCGGGAGTTTTGAAGTAAAACTCGTCTGATGCACCGTCATCCGATTGGACCGAAGAAAAGAGGGAATCCGTATGCAGATCCGAAGACGATGCCTCTTCACTGGCATTGGTCTTCTTCCTCTTGAAAGGATTGAATCCCTTAGGCATTCTATCCCAAAATCTAGAAACCCTAATAATTAGAAAGTGGAGGAGAGAAGGAATTATACCTTCCGAGAGTTGGATATGTTGTAGAGGATGAAATTTCTGCACGTATTCAAAGTTTGGACGAAGATCTCCACGCGGATTGGAAGAACAAAAGTGGAGAAGAGCTAGGGCTTTTGGGGCGCTGCTGCTGCTGTTTGATGTAGTTTGGAAAAATAAAGAAGATGGGGGCCTCGGGTTCTGGCTGGTACATATATATACCCAGCCGAACTCTGGCCGAATTCGGACCGAACTCGGGCCGAATTCGCCAAGGGTTGCCTGGCTATATATGTGTAAAGAAAATAACAATGGGCCACATCTTTTTCATTAATTCGTTTCAAATATTTAATTCAGAGTTTAGTAATTTTAAGTCTCAAAATAATATAATTAATATTATTTTATAAATTAATATTCTTTACTCAGCATCTGTTTCAGATTAGCTGTAGGAGTACTGTCCCAGCTAACGGAGGTTCACCAGGGAACTCTTAAGTACCGCTTCACTTCGACCGTAGTCGTGGTGACAGACAGACTCTTTTTAGGCTTGTCTCGAAAATAGTTATTGAGTATCGAATAAATTAATTAACAAAATAAAATTAATTAATATTATTAATATCTAAAATTCCTAATTTTCGACGTAAATAATTGAAACGATCTTCCGCTAGAGGTTTTGTGAGTATGTCAGCTAATTGATTCTGTGTGTCTATATATACAAGGTCTATATCTCCATTTTGTTGATGATCTCTAAGAAAGTGAAGTCTAATCTCGATATGTTTAGTACGAAAGTGACATACTGGATTCTTAGTCAAATTAATAGAACTAGTATTATCACAGAAAATGGGTATGTGTGTAAAATACAATTCATAGTCTTCTAAAGTTTGTTTCATCCATAAAATTTGTGCACAACAACGTCCTGTGGCAATATACTCAGCCTCGATTGTTGATAATGCAATAGAATTTTGCTTTTTACTAAACCAAGAGACTAGAGCTTTTTCTAGGAAATGACATGTGCCGCTAGTGCTTTTTTTATCTACTTTGCATCCGGTAAAATCAGCATCAGAATAACCGATCAGGTCAAACGACGTAGTTTTGGGATACCATAAGCCGACAAAAGAAGTGCCTTTAAGGTACTAGAAGCTACGCTTAACTGCACACAAATGTGATTCCTTAGGATTAGCTTGAAAACGTGCACATAGACAAACACTAAACATAATGTCTTGTCGACTAGCAGTTAAATACATTAAGCTACCGATCATACCTCGATACTTACGTATGTCGACAGGTTTGCCTTGTTCATCAATATCAAGCTTCGTTGAAGTCGCCATTGGAGTGCTAAGTAGCTTGACTGCTTCCATGTCGAACTGCTTTAATAGATCCTTTGTGTACTTTGCTTGATTTATGAACGTCCCATTGTTGGTTTGTTTGATTTGCAGTCCGAAAAAGAATTTTAGCTCTCCCATCATGCTCATCTCAAACTCATTCTGTATACACTTTGAAAATTCTTGACAAAGAGATTCATCAGTAGATCCAAAAATAATATCATCTACATAGACTTGAATCAAAAGAATATTGTTATTCAAAGATTTTATAAACAAAGTAGTGTCAACCTTTCCCTTTGAAAAACCGTTATCAAGTAGAAAAGAGCTTAGATGATCGTACCAAGCACGAGGGGCTTGTTTCAAACCGTATAAGGCTTTCTTCAACTTGAAAACATATTCAGGAAATTTAAAATCAGTAAAACTGGGAGGTTGAGCTACATAAACTTCTTCTTTTATAAAACTATTTAAAAATGCGCTTTTGACATCCATTTGAAATAACTTAAAATTATGAAAATATGCAAATACACATAACATACGAATGGATTCTAATCTCGTAACTGGGGCATAAGTCTCATCGTAGTCGATACCTTTTTCTTGATTGTATCCTTGAGCTACGAGTCGAGCCTTATTACGAGTCACTAAACCATTCTCGTTCAGTTTATTTCGGAATACCCATCAGGTGCCAATGACCGGATGATCAATGGGCTTGGGAACAAGTTTCCAAACTTGATTCCATTTGAATTGGTTTAATTCCTCTTGCATAGCATCTAACCAAAAATAATCACTACATGCTTCATCAATATTTTTGGGTTCAAACTGCGAAACAAAAGCAACACAAGAAGCTATATCTTTATTCGAGGAACGAGTACTTACACCCTTGGTAATCTCACCAATTACCATGTCCTTTAGATGATTAGCCAAGAATCTCATCTCTTTTGGTGTAGTCTCAAGATTGCTAGTTTCGACTTCTTTGTTTGGAGGTTCATCTGATGCCTGATGTGATGGTTCTGCATCTTTGTGTGAAGGTTTTGCAGTAGCTGTACTTGGTGTGATTATGTCTTCATTGTCATCATCATCTAAGTGTTGATTTAGCTCATCAAACTTAACATTGGTAGTTTCTTCGATGATCATGGTTCTTTTGTTGAAGACTCTGTATCCTTTGCTTTTTGTTGCATAACCTAAAAATATACCTTTATCGGCCTTTTCATCAAATTTACTCAAATTATCTTTAGTATTAAGAATAAAATATTTACAACCAAAGATCTTGAAATATGAAACATTTGGTGTTCTATCAAACCATAGTTCATAGGGAGCCTTCTTCGATATAGGTCGAATTAGAACCCTATTGAGAATATAGCACGCTGTATTGATAGCTTCAGTCCATAAGTATCTAGGTAGACTAAACTGATTTAACATTACTCTAGCCATTTCAGATAGAGTTCTGTTCTTACGTTCCACGACTCCATTTTGTTACGGAGTCCTAGGATAAGAGAATTCATGCAGATAACCGTGTGTGTCACAAAATTGCTTGAATTCTGTATTCTCAAATTTATCGCCAAGATCACTACGAATGCGAGTAATCATGAACCCTTTTTCATTTTGTACTTTCTTGCAAAAGGTGACGAATTCTGATAATGCATCGTTCTTGCGTGCAAGAAAATTAACCCATGTATATCTAAAAAATCATCTACAATGACAAATGCATATAACTTACCACCTAGACTAGCAATTCTACTTGGTCCAAATAAGTCCATATGCAACAGTTGTAAAGGTCTAGTGGTACTTTCAGTATTCTTGGATTTGAATGCGGATTTGGTAGCTTTGTTCTTTTCACATTCACTACATACCGTATCCTTCTTGAAAGAAATATCCGGTAAGCTGCGTACCAACTTCTTTGTAGATAGTCTTAAAATTGTATCCATGTTTGCATGACCGAGTCTCATATGCCATAGTTGACTCTCAATGCTTTTGGCCATCAAACATCTACCTGCTTTGTTAGCATCTTCCAAAAAATTGAAAACATATATGTTGTCTTCCCTAATACCTTCAAATATAGTACTACTAGTTGAACTATCAATTATAGTACATTTATTTTTTACGAACTTAATACCATAACCGTGATCAGCTAAATGGCTTATGCTGAGCAGATTATGTTTTAACTCGGTAACTAGACAAACATCTTTAATCACTGGATAGGGAACCTTACCAATGTCACCGATACCGATTATGTACCCTTTTAAATTATTACCAAAGGAGACATATCCTTCTTTATTCCTCTTCGACAGTGTTGCGAATAATGAAGCGTCACCGGTCATGTGCCATGAGCAACCGCTGTCGAGGATCCATTTGCTCCTAGCATGTGAAGGGCGTCCCACTTACAAAACAATTTGCAGATGAAACTCTTGGTACCCATTTCTTATAGGGTCCTGACTGGTTAGGTTTTAGTATCCATGCATGAACATTTAAATCTACTAACTTTCTGATTCTACATGCAGAAAATATATGACCAATGAGGCCACAATAATGACATTTAGCATATTGAGTGTTGAAAGTAGTGTGAGGTGCATGATTGGTAGGTTTTGGTTTTCAAGTATAGAAGAATGCATGCCTATTTGTCTTCTTGGGCATAGTTCTGGTATGGTTTGGTCTGACAGCGTTGGGTGTGTTCCGATGATTCGGTAATTGACACGTGTTAGAATAGGAAGCGGCAACTTCAGGCCGTTTTCCTAAACTAATTTCCAACTTTTTGGAAGTGTCATATAATCTAGTATAGTCAGAGATGTGAGTGATTCTAATCTGACCTGTGCATACTGGAGACTCTTTCTCTCCTTAGATAGGTCTTCCTTTAACTGGATAATAGTTTGGTCTTTTTCTTCGGATAGTTTAACAGTCTCGTGTAACAACAACTTAATAGATGAAAGCTCACCAGACTCATTTGAAGAGTCATTATCTCTAACATGATCTAGTAGGTCGGTAAGTCTTTCTATTTCACCTTTGTACTCTTTGAGTACCTTCTTAGAGGTTTTATATTTACTATACAGTTTCCTGTAATCATTTAGTAGGTCACTGAAAGCCGCTTCTAGTTGCTCAAAGGTGAAATCATCATAAGGGTCAAATAGAGGATTAGTGATTACATGATCGTAAGCCATCAAGCATACATTTGCAGCGTCATCTGATTATTCGTCTTCTGAGTCACTGGCTTCACTTTTATGCCATATGCTTGTGTTGGCATACTTCCTTGATGTAGATTTCTTCATGTAGACTTTGTCATATTTGCTGCTTTTCTTTGATGATGATGCTGTTGGACAGTCTTTCTTTATGTGTCCTTTCTTCTTGCATCCGTAGCAAATATGATCTTCCTCGTTGTTATTGTTGCTGTCTTTTGTTCTCCTGTTAAATCTTATGAACTTCTTGAATATTTTTACCCGAAGAGCTTGATCTTCAGAGTCGGAGTCGCTGTCATCAGATTCGTCTTCAACAGTTCTTCTATGTTGAGCCTTGAGAGCGATCGACTTCTCTGATTTCTCCTTTGGTGTAGCATCTTTAAAGTCTTGAAGTTCTAACTCGTGAGTGAGTAGCTTACCCATAAGTGTTTTCAGAGATATTGTTGAGAGGTCGTTTCCTTCAATGATTGCTGTAGCCTTTGGAATCCAGTTCTTTGTAAGAGCTCGTAGAATTTTGCGAATATTCTCATGGTTACTGTAATCCTTGCCTAGTGAAGACAAAGGATTTACAATATCCAAGAATCTTGTAAATATCTGAGTGACTGATTCACTTGGCTTCATTTTGAACGCCTCGTACTCCTGAGTAAGTCTGCTGATCTTTGACTCCTTGACTTGTGTTGTTCCTTCGTGGGTTACTTCGAGAAGTTTCCATACTTTGATTGATGTTGTCCAAGTGGACACCCTGTTGAATTCAGTTCTGTCTAAAGTACAAAATAAAGTGTCAATAGTACGTGCGTCAAGACTGGCCTTTTTCTTTTTCGCCTCTGTATATTTGTCATGGGGTTTTTCAACTAAAACACCATCAACATTAATACGAGAGGGCTTTTTATAGCCATCAATAACTACAGACCATAAGTCAAAATCAAGAGATTTCAAAATGAAACTCATACGTGTTTTCCAATAAGTGTAATTAGTACCGTCAAATAGTGGAGGTCTGTTTGTGGCTTGGCCTTCACTTGTGAATTTTACAGTTGCCATGTGTAATACTGTGATCTATAAAACAATTGAATATAACAGCAATTTTACCTTACTTTACCTGTATAACCCGCTCTGATACCAATTGTAGGAACGAAATCGTAAAGCAGAATACTCTAGAGGGGGGTGAATAGAGTAGGCAGCGGAATATTGCTAATTAAAAATCTTGTTAGCAGTTAGATCACAGATATAAAAATAATCACAAAGTAAATGACAGTAATGAAAAGTGATCAGAAGGCAAACACAAACACCGAGATTTATACTGGTTTCCCTCTTGTGAGGACTAGTCCAGTCGGAAGAACTCTAGCTTCCAGTTGTATCCACTATTGGAAAATTTTGCAAGTTTTCATACGAAGTCCTTGCAACTTCTACACACGCGAGCTTTGATATGAAGAACTCGACCAACTTCAATTGTGAAGAGTTGTTTCTTCAATCAAGCCTCTGATTACAATCGCTCTGAAACTTTTAGACCGTATCGCACTGCAAATCGACTAGAGGATTATAACTGGCTTAGGATTTGAAAATGTAAGCTTTTGAGAACTCTTTGGAGAAAATGTAAGCTTTAGAAGAGAAGAGATTGAAAGTCAATTTGTGATTTGAAATGATCGAAATCCTTCTCTATTTATGGTTTTTTCAAAGACAGAACTCTGACAGAATTTGGGCAGAATTCGGACAGAACTCTTTGTAACAAACCGCAATTGAAGGGTGACCAAGTTCAAAATCAAACGTTCACATAACGTTCAACTTGGCCGAACTCTGGCCGAGTTCTGCTAGGGTTCTGCCAGTTTATTTTGAGAAAAATTATTTTGGCTTTTTGAAAAGTCCTTCAGAAGCTTTTTGTAAAAATGATGTTTTTTAAAAACATAGATCATTTTTAAAAGGATAGGGTAATTTTGAAAAACGATTCCGGACAGCCTATTTGCCAGTATGACTTGGTGTACAATGTATTCCTAGACTCAATAAAATGAAAAATTACATTGCTTTGAAGGAAATACATTCTGAATGGCAAACAGCTTCGGAACAGCTTCGGTCTTGAACATAGTAAATATCATTGTTGAGCAGTGTCCAAAACATCGTAGGTAAACATCTGAATTGCCTTGTATTTATATCGAGACAGAGTTTGATCAATTATTAAAATCAGGTTTGACCATGACCAATGGGCCAACAAATTTCTTATTATTATTTTGGGGGAATCAATATTTAATTAATTCAAAAAGTTTTTGTCCTACATAATTTTTATTTATGTGATTCTCAGGATTTCAAAAATGGGTTCTTTTAGTCCACTTATGGTGATTCTTAAAGAAAACAAACTTACTGGACCTAATTATATTGACTGGAAACGTAATCTGGACATTGTTTTGACTGCTGAGGAGTACAAATATGTACTTATTGAGGAATGCCCACCTAAGCTTGATGCTAACTCTGATGAAGAGGTCAAAGAGGCTTATAAGAAGTGGAAAAAGGCATATGAGATGGTGCGGTGTTACATTCTGGCATCTATGTCAAATGTACTGCAACATCAGCATCAGGCCATGGCCACGACTTATGACATGATGTATAACCTCAAGGAACTCTTCGGACATCAGAGTAGAGCAGCTAGGCAGTTTGCTATGAAGTGTTTGATGAATCCAAAAATGGCTGAGGGTACACCAGTAAGGGATCATGTTCTCAAGATGATGGGTCATCTAAATGAGATGGAGATCCTTGGAGCTGAAATTGATGGAGAATTCCTGGTCGATATCATTCTCGGGACTCTGCCTAAAACTTGACAATTTCTGCCTTAATTACAACATGAACAAAAGGTTGTATAGTTTGGCAGAACTTGTAAAAGAGGTACAGGATGCTGAATCTCTCTTAGGCAGAGTGGTCATATTTTTGTTTCTGACAAGGTTTCTACTTCTAAGCCAAAAGGTGGTAAGAAGAAGAATAACATTCAGAAACATACAAACTCAGCAAAGAAGGGTATGGGACCTCAAGGCGCTGTCAAAAAGACGAAAGACAAATGTTTCATGTGCAAAGGTCAGGACATTGGAAGACTGACTGTCTACTTCTCAAACAAGGGAACAAAGAAGGTATATCTCATTACTAGTAGTTGAAACATGTTTAGCGGTATTATCTACCGGCACTTGGTGTGTAGATACATGAGCCACTAATCATGTCTGCAATACATTACATGGGTTCCAGAAAATCAGGCGGCTTAATGATGGAGAGTTATGCTTGTCCATGGGTGACGCTACAAATGTAGCGGTCGTTGCATTAGGAGATGTTACTTTATCTTTTGGTAGAAATAAGTCTTTGACATTCAGAGATTGTCTTTATGCACCTTCACTTAGAAGAAATTTAATTTCTGTGTCTATGTTAGTTAAGGATGGATATTCAGTTTATTTTAATGGCAATATGGTTATTAGAAAGAATAAACATTTTATCTGTTCTGGTGCATTAGTTGATAATCTGTATGTTATTAATCATGTTTCGTCCACAATGTAACTTATGGAAATAAATAATATGTCATCTAACTTAAATAAGAGAATGGAACCTTCTTGTATGAACCAAACATATCTTTGGCACTTGCGATTGGGGCATATTAACCTAAGAAGGATTCAAAGGCTGATTAAAGATGAACCTTTGAGTTCATTGGAAGTGGTGGCACTACTAGTCTGTGAATCTTGCTTGGAATGTAAAATGACCAAAATGCCTTTTACGGCAAAGGGGTATTGGGCCAAAGATGTGTTGAAATTAGTTCATTCTGATTTATGTGGACCCATGACTATCCAAGCTAGAGGTGGCTTTGAATATTTTGTCACATTTATTGACGATTATTCAAGGTATTGATACATTTATTTGATACGCCGTAAGTCTGAGTGCTTTGAGAAATTTAAAGAGTACAAGGCTGAAATGGAGAAACGTCAGGGAAAATGTATCAAGTCATTACGATCAGATCATGGTGGAGTAACTCTTTGAAGAGTTTAGGGATTATTTATCAGAGGCTGGGATTATATCCCAATTGACTACACCTGGAATGCCACAGCATAATGGTGTAGTCGAAAGAAGGAATAGAACTCTTGTGGAGATGGTTAGATCAATGATGAGTTATTCGAATTTACTAGATTCATTTTGGGGATATTCCTTAGAGACTGCAACTTATATTTTGAACTTGGTTCCTTCTAAGTCAGTACCTCTTACTCCTACGGAGCTGTGGATTGGGCGTAAGCCTAGTCTGAAACATGTTAGAATTTGGGGTAGTCCTGTACATATGCTGAATGGAAAAGCAGATAAGTTAGAATCTCGTACAGAAGTACGCTTGTTTGTAGGCTATCCAAGAGGAACGAAAGGAGGTTTATTTTATAGTCCTAAGGATCAAAAGATCATTGTTAGCACCAATGTCCGATTCTTAGAGGAAGACTATGTGATGAACCATAAACCCACAAGTAGAGTTGTTCTAGAAGAACTGAGAGGTGAGACACCAAGTACTTCAGTACCAACAGTACAATAGGATGAACCACAATTAACTGCACAATATGTCACAGATGTTATACTACAACCGATAGTGCTTCGTCGTAGTGGGAGGGTTGTGATACAACCTGATAGATATATGTTCTTGGGAGAGTCATCAGACTTCATCCCTGAGGAACAAGATTTTATTCCCTGTACCTACAATGAAGCACTCCAAGATAAAGATGTGAAGTCTTGGCAAAAAGCAATGATATCTGAAATAGAATCTATGGATTCCAATCAGGTCCGGGAGCTTTTAGAACCACCCGTTGGTGTAAAAGCCATTCGATGCAAGTGGGTCTATAAGAGAAAAAGAGGTTCAGACGATAAGGTTGAAACCTTTAAAGCTCGGCTTATTATAAAAGGTTTTACTCAAAGAGAGGGTATCGATTATGAGAAAACCTTTTCTCCAGTAGCCATGCTTAAGTCTATCTGGATTCTTTTATCTATTGCAGCTCATCTTGATTATGAGATTTGGCAAATGGATGTCAAGACAGCTTTCCTTAATAGAAGTCTTGAGGAAGACATCAATATGAAGTAACTAGACGGGTTCATTGAAAAGGGCCAAGAATATCTTGTTTGTAAGCTCAAGAAGTCCATTTATGGACTTAAACAAGCTTTCAGATCTTAGAACATATGTTTTGATCAGGTGATAAAATCCTATGGATTTGATCAATGTCAGGATGAATCATGTGTATACAGAAAGTGTGACGGAAATGTGGTGGTGTTCCTAGTACATTATATGGATGATATCTTGCTAATTAGAAACAATGTGAAGGTGTTATCTGATGTAAGAGTATGGTTATCCAAACAGTTTGATATAAAGGACTTGGGAGAAGTAGGTCACATCCTTGGGATCAAAGTTCTACGAGATCGTAAGAAAAGGACGTTGGGCTTATCCCAAGCTTCCTATATCGATACTGTACTAACTCGTTTTAGTATGCAAAATTCTAAGAAAGGTTTCTTACCTTTTAGACATGAATTGCTCTATTAAAGGAGCAGTGTCCGAGGACACCTAAAGAGATAATGAACATGAAAGCAGTTCCTTATGCTTCAGCAGTAGGAAGCTTAATGTATGCAATGCTATGTACGAGACCAGACATCTGCTTTGTCGTAGGCATGGTCAGCAGATATCAGTCTAACCCATGACAAGAGCATTGGACTACTGTAAAACATATTTTGAAGTACTTGAAAAGGACTAAAAAGTATATGCTAGTTTACCAAACAGATAGTTTAGTTCCTTTGGGTATACAGACTCATATTTTCAGTCAGATAGGAAATCCAGGAAATCTACCTTAGGTTATGTGTTTACTTTGGGAAGTGGAGCCATTGTGTGGAGGAATATCAAGCAAAAATGTTGCTGATTCCACCATGGAAGCCAAGTATGTGGCAGCCTCTGAGGCAGCCAAAGAAGCAGTTTGGCTCAGAAACTTTCTGTTAGACTTGGATGTGGTACCTAATTTACCTAAGTCTATTACACTTTATTGTGATAATAGTGGTACAGTTGCAAACTCGAAGGAACTATGAGCCCATTAGACAGGTAAACATATTGAGCGCAAGTACCACATGATATGAGATTTTATAAAGAAAGAAAAAGTTGATGTGATCAAGATAGCATCAGCCAACAACCTAGCTGATCCCTTTACAAAGAGCTTACCAGCTAAGGCTTTTGATAGTCATGTTGAGGGAATGGGAGTCAAATGTGTAGCAGCATGGCTTTAAGTATAAGTGGGAGATTTGTAACAGTATACTGAAAAGCAATGCTTTGAATATAAGTGGGAGATTGTTAGGGTTATATACTAAAAGCATCACTTTTGTAGTAACCTTATTTCCTTAAATTTTGAATAAGAATCATATGGGAAATGTTTGCATATTGTATTTGTTGCAAGTGCTAATGCAAATGTCTGATATTCTATATTACAGATAATATGGTGTGTGGCATCACATAGAAGATCATATTATCAGTTTTCTATGGAATATATAAATAGTTCACAACCTAGTTGTACTTGGACAATCTATTAGAAAGGTTGTAGTGTAATCTGATATTAGTCTATCTTGACTATAGGTTTACACTAGTACATTTTGTGTGTATTAAACATGACCACTTGAGGTTGTTCTCTTCGTACTGACTACATAAGAGAACAAACACCTATGATATTATGGATGCTTGTGCTCTTAATCCGGATATAATAATAAACATGTATATGCAGTGTGCATTACTTTGACACATGAAAGAGTAAGATTCATTATGGGTCAACAACCTCTATGAATTGGGTAATAAGATTGTATGTATGATGGGCTGTTGATTATAAATGGAATCCATGTCCCGATACATCGGGTTGATGATGTCCCCTTAAGGAGCTCAGAAGGATTGTCATGTAAACCCTGCTGGTGGATTATATCCGACATGACAAATAATATTGAGCGGTACTACTTAAGGATAAAAGATATCGAATCAATATAGTTGTCAGTAACTTAATTTGATCGATGGACATTCGATATCCTAACATGGGGAGCCAAGCGAGCATATAATAAAAGGAGCCCACAAACATAATTTGGGATTAGGGAGGTAGTGCAACAATAGCTCATTAGTGGACCGAGCTATTGTTAATAGGCCTGGATTGTGAGTTCGGGCTGAACACATGATCTCCAGATCCATTAGGAGGTCTAATCCTAATTTCTCCTCATGGTCCCTGCCGTAGCCTATATGTATCCTCTATTCTCTGGCCGCCAAATTACTGATCAGAAATTTGAAGCTTTCTCTAAATTCGTGATTCATGTAAGGAGAGAAAGAGAGGGCTGCCAAGGAGAAGAAAAGGTTAGGAGATCGTCGCCCATACGACATCCAACTCGAGGAAGGAATACGTGCAGAAGTTCTTGGGTCGTCCGCTCGAGATTGCCATGAACTACTTGTCTTCTTCCTGTCGCAGGTATAATTCGTGAACCCTAATTTCCGCCTATGATGGGTTAGAACACGTATTAAATTTGTTTAACTTTCTATCGATCAATACGTATACCAAAGTAAGGGTTCTGGGAATCCTTAGTTCCATCAATTGGTATCAGAGCCACTTTGGATCTGCGTACTTCAACTCACGTAGATGGTTATGTTTCCATGTTCCCTGCTTTACTTATAGTTCATAATTAACTATTGCATCTTATTTTCATGCCATGATTTTATTTTATTTACTTCATTATGTATGTCATTTCTTTTCACTATTTTTATAGTCATTATCATATATTTGGATCTGCATGCATGGATTGTACTTATTCCATTCCTGACTAGAAACCAATTTTTTAGATAGTCGCCTGCTACTCGATGCGTGGGACCCTTGGAGGAGATACAACTGTATTGAAGGCCAAACCTAGAGACTAGTTAGATAGTTGAGTATTCATTTAGTTGTATTTTCTAAAATTATGAGACATTGTATATTTGAATCAAATGTAATCTTTTGAATATTGTAATCAATTTAGTTTTGTGAATGAGCAAATAAAGAAATTATTTATTTGCAAATATTGTGACTCGAGCATTATGGTCTAGACAGCTTACTACGTCGATTCTGCGACGTAGGCTGGACTGGCTTACGCACTCGCATCCCGAAAAGCAAGTACGGGTCATGACAGAGGGTGAGAGAAAATAGGAGTTATTAGGTTTTAGTGGCTTTATTGTAGAGTAATCGTGGGGGAGATGAAAGGGTTTGAGAGTTATAACTTCCCTCTCCATTCACATTCCACCATTTGGCTTTCCCTCACACATGGCTGCCATATAGTGAATTTGGGCTTAATGTGAATAGGCTAACCTCGTCTAATTCACTTAGGTCAGTTTCTCACACACTAGTTAGGTTAGGTTCAAGTCGGTGCAGTCTAAATTGGGTTAGGTTGGTCCGAATGACCTAAAAATGGACCAATAGTGATTAATGTGTGTAGGTAAAACATGAGAGTTAATTTTAGTAGGACACAAGGGTCGTGAGAGTCATGGTCTTAGTGTAGGTCATGGCCATAAAGTTGGTCGAAGAAATTGAGTTAAAATTATGACTAAAAATTCAATCGAAATGGTCACTCAGTGTATGTACAAGTTAGAAATCAAATTTTTGGCATTAATATTGTGAAATTAAAATAGAGCACATGGTGATATGTTTGAGTGGAACATGAAGGTCACAAGGGTATGTAGACTTCTCTAGGTCGTGCAGGTGAAGCTGGTTGGAAGGAAATAGCTAATCTAGTGCTCCTATTGTAAAAACTATGATAAAGGATATCTAACGGCCATAAATGAAAGTGGAAAAATTATCGATTAATAAAATATCCAAAGTTAATTCAAACCAAACCCTAATTGTCAATTAACCCTAATATTAAACTTTAGAGGGCTTGCATAATAGGACATGTGTCACATCAATATAGGATTAGGAAGCTAGTAGAGAGAATATATATGTGTGAGTTCCTAAGACTAACATATCCGGACACTCAAGAAAGTGGGAACCAAAGGTTACATCATCAAATTGTGTTGTATGTGGACCTACCTCCACCCACTAGAAGCAATTAGATTACTGATAGTGGTTGCACCAGACATATGATGGGCGATAATACTTTGTTTGCAACTCTATCGATGAAGAAAGAAGGCTATGTCTCCATGGAAAACAATTTACAAGGACATATAATTGGTAATGGCAACAAAGGTACTTCTCTCTCTCCTATTATTAAAGATGTTTATTTAGTAACAGAATTAAAATATAACCTACTAAGCAAAGTCAATTGACTGATCATGGTTATGAAATTAATTTTGTTAAGAATAAATTTTTTATTCATGATAAATTGTCTGGACACTATAAGAAATACTCATATTTTGCAACAGATTTAGTGCAATGCTTATATGGGTGTTGCTGAAACAGTAATTTACAACAGTTACGTAATAGTTGAAATAACCATTTCCAAATTAAATATATTTGTAATGGTTAGAGATTAACCATTGCCTAATATACTTTTTACAATGTTCATAAACGCTTGCTAAACATTTTTCTTTTTTTTACAACGGTCAAACAATGGTTTTATAGAAGTGTTGTCAAAGTAAGTTGAATGTGCAACAGTTATGCAAGAATTTAAGTATCTGTTATAATTTTTTTAATATTTTGCAACAATTATATAAAACCTTATAAAAAGACCAATTGTTAGCAATAGTTGCACAACAATTTTTGTAAAGTGTTGTCAAGATGAGTTGAATGAGCAACAATTATGTAAGGATTTGAAGTATCTGTTACAAATTTGTTAATATTTTGTAATAATTACATAAAGTCTTATAAAAAAGGCTCATTGTTAGCAACAATTGTACATAAATTTTTGTAAAATGTTCTCAAATTGAGTTGGTGTGCAACGATTATGCAAGGATTTTAAGTATATGTTACAAATTTGACAATATTTTGCAAACAATTAAATAAAGCCTTAAAAAAGGCTCATTGTTAGTAACAGTTGCCTAACAATTTTTGTAATATGTTGCGAGTGGGCTTATTATTTATAATAATTGTGCAATGATTTTTGCTACTACTTGCAATCTTTTTGTTATATAACAACGTTTGTGAAAACCATTATCAAAAGAATAAACAACTGTTGCAACATTTTGATCTCGCAATAGTTTGTTTATATCCGTTGCAAATTCAATGTCCAATTTAAATTTTGTTTAATTTAAATACAAAATAGGTATTTAAGAATCAGAATTACTCATTTGAATTTTAAAGTAAGTATTAATTAGTCTCTTGTTAGTTAACAAAAAATGATAGAGAATGGATATTTAACATCGATCCAAAATCCTCAATTGATGGAAATGATATAAGTACTTAAATGTGTGTGTGTGTGTATATATGAGCCTCTAGCATAGTGGTAGAGAGGAGGCATGTGATCCGGAGGTCGGAAGTTTGAGCCCCAACTGAGTGTTTCAAGGTTCTATTTACCAATGTCACTACCACATTTCTAGTTTGAGGGTATTTTTGACATTTTTGGGGTAATTTAAATTTATTAGAATTAATTTGAATTTATGGGAGTTTTAGGAATTATTTTGGAATTGTTTGGACTAGATTGATTTTGACTAGTTTTGACCCTTGTAGACCAACCTAGAAGCTAACCCTAGTTAGTATGGACTTGGTTAGGTTATATGACTCTAGTCTAACCTAAGCTAACCCTTGGTTTGGTCAATATACTCTAGTTAGCAATAGGAATTAGAAAGTCATAAGTCATGACTTATGATTTAGAACCTTTGATAAATCAATTCAAGCCATAGCCTTGTAGATTGGCCCAAAGCCCAAGAATTGCAAAACCCTAAGCCCTAGACATTATTGGCCGGCCACCATATCATCCTTGGGAATACCACCCTATAAATACTCTCTTAGTTTAGGTTTGCCTCTTTTTAGGAAAGCTCAAGTTTAGAAAGAGGTTTGTTCCTATTTTATTTAATCCCTAGAATTCCTCCTCATGTCCTTTTTCATTCAAATCTCTTCCATTAGGTTTTAATATACCTATACTTGCTGTTATTGGAGTTTTATTTCAGTTTGTTGTTTATTTGTTGGATTGGGATATCAAGGAGAGGAGCTCATCAAAGAGAGATTTTCTTGAAAGTTCAACTATAGGTAACTTCTTCATTTCTTAATGAAATTTTGATTTCTTTACATATTCAGGAAGCCCTAGAAGTCCCCTAAGTGGTTGCATTGGTTTCGTGTCGAGTTTCATAGGTTTCGTGTCCGTCTTGGACACATACCAGGAACTGTCCATTACTGTTTGTCGAAATGCCTCAAAGAACATTTCGACCTAATTTCTATGATGTTTTTGAATAGGAATCTAGGTCTTGATATTGCTTATGGATTTCTGTTCCTCTGAGGTGGTGATTGTGTCGGGTTGTGTCGAAATCGACGCATGGACACGCGCTGCACACGCACACGCGCGCTCGGGTTTGATCCTCTGCCACTCGGGGGCTGTAGCGGACACGACACGGCTTGGTTGGACACGAAAATTGACACGCCCCTTGGGGCAGTGACTGACACGCCACGTGTCAAGTTTCATGGGCCCACGTGGCGTGTCGAGGAAGAAATCCTCGTTGTACGGAGATTTGCCTGACTGTGCAGTCAAACATTTTCGACTCTGATACGGCCCTCGTATCTGACACAGACACGACGTGGACACTGGCTAGTTGGTCTATGGGGTAGTCCTATAGGTGGGCTACCTAGGTGGATGACCACGAGACACGTTTGTGTCCTGTGTTGAGTACACGACACAAGTGCACGTGTGCACGAGACAGTGCCAGTTTTGTACTGTTCTGGGTTTATTTGTATTGGACACGATTGTGTAATATTGGTGGACACGTGATGGACCCTGGGACACAAATACATTATATATTTCAACTACCAACCTCTGTTTTTGTATTTTAGATTGTTTTGACTTATGAATTCTCATTTACCCCAAATCAACTGATACATGTGAGTTCTCAGTGAATTCCAGTTTTTAAATACGATTTTGTACAACTGTTTTAAGCTATATAATACTGTTAACATGTTGGTTTAGTCCCTAAATCTATTCTCCTATATGTTATCTGGTGTGTGTCAAAATTTGGGTTTAATTGGATGTGTTTGGCTCATGAAATCTGAGATTGAAGGCTAGACTGAAAAACTGAATTCATGAACTGTTGTAAACTAATTTTTGTGTTTTATTATGAGCTACGGATGTTTCCCATGATTGTATAAACCTGGGAATGAAATGAATGGAAGACTGAAATCTGGAATTGGTTTTATGGCTGAAAAACTGAGATTTCAACAAAGAGTTTTGATGTTTTCAATATGTTAACTGATATTGTGTTTTTCCAATTGACTTGAACTCTCATTTCTGCACTATAAAACTGCTGCCACTGTCTTCCAGATTTCACCCTTCACACCCTATGTTTCATTCACACACATACACACTTTGCCTCTCTTTAATACACATTCATAGGTTGATGTTCACTGTATTAGAGATTTAGATTTCATAGTATGTATATGGCTCACTGTTTTGCACTCTCTCATCATTCACAGTCACACACACACCCCACATACTGTTTCACACTCTCTTGTGACTGAACACAATTACACACACACATGATATGTATCCCTCACATACACACTCTCTCACTCACTGATTTTCTTTAAACACAACTGCCATGTTTATCTCTCACATACCCTCATACCATGTATCACCCACACCATTGCCATGCCTCACATCACTCTCACTAATACACACACCCACATACACCCATGAATCACAACACACATGAGCCCCCTTTATACATAGGTATATATTTATATATATTCGTATAATGTTGTATGGTTTACACATTAGGCCTATGGTTATATATGATATATATAATGTATATATATAGTAGTGTGCTATATAACTATATGTATGTACCTTGTATCTATGAGTGTATATATATATATATATATATATATATAAAATATATATATATATAATATATATATATATATATATTGTATATGTACTTGGTGTGTCATTAGTGTTTGTGTTGGAGTTGTGCTTGATTGATAGGATAGGTTCTATAGCCTTGTATTGTATGTTGATAGGCTAGTTTAGCCTTGGTAGACCTAGACTAGATTAGTATAGACTAGTATAGTCTAGATTGACCTAGAATCATGTAGAATGCATAGTAGGACTTCATTATACCATTTTGGACTTGTTGTGACTTGTGCTGTTCTGATTAGGAGCCAGACACCACTCCTCGGACAGTACTTTCATATTGGACACTCAGATACCAGGCGAGTACATTCTCTGATCATTTCATATCCTGCTTAGAATTATTTCCTGCATTAAATTACTTTACTTGTTACTGTCACGTTGGTCACACGGATTGGTACTATATGGATCCCTTCTTGAGATGTTATCCTTAGGGAGCATCGGGTACTACATGTTCTGTGCGTTTTACTTATATGGCGTATCACTATGCTTCACTGATTCTTTGATCACTTGTGACATATACTCTTATGATCACAGAGTCTCCTAGAATCTCTTATCCCATTTACTGGGTATCCTAGAATCTCCTAGAATCTCCATTTATGGGACATCCATGTATCACCCTTCGGGGGTTTGCATGGAATCATAACATAACCTGGTTGGATCCTTGTGTGTTGATTGGGGGTACGGAGGAGTAGAAGTAGACATGTGAATAATACCCAAGTAGTATCTTATCAGAATCTCTTCCATAGTGTCTTATTAGAATCTCCTATGCCATTTACATGTCTATATTGTACTCTGACTCACTAGCCACTGTTAGTCTCTATTTATAGTAGATATTTCTATTACAGCTCTCTCTCTGTTTAGATACAACATTTCTTTCAGTACTTGTATCTTACTTTACTGCATGATTATATTTTCTAACCTGCTATGAACTGTTGAGATGTACTGTACTCGCTCCTGTCCTGACTGGACCTGTTGAAAATATTACAGAGGACGAGGAGGAGGCCTGTCTGGATACTTTCTACGGGACAGCCTTAGATGACACTTGCGAGCTGGAACCTCAGGAGGACCCAGCTCTAGCTGAGGACATCACCCCCATTGCATAGACTAGTTTAGTTAGGCTTATCTTATTTTATGTAGTCTTGAGACATGTTTAGCTAGATTTATTTTCTGTTCAGAGATGTTGAGTTGTATATATTCTTTCATTCAGTATCTGAGACCATGTACCTCTGGATATTTGCTGGGATTATCTTAGACTACTTTATCATCTATTTTTCCTTGAGTTCTATTTCATATCGTGTTATCTCTTCCTTAGTTGTGATTGAGTTTATTTCCTGCTATGTCACCCCCATTCGGGGGGTATAAACTGTTTAGAGATATATTGTTAGAAGTATGTTGATCTAGGACAACGTTCTACTGCCGAAACTGCGGCGTAGGCTGGACGTACCCACGTCTCGTGCCCTTACTCTAGGGTGCGGGTCGTGACAACCAAGGATTATTTCCAATGGATATTAATACCATTGCATAATATGTTATTTGCAACTATTTATAAAACTATTATAAAAATCTCCTCTAACCGTTGTAAGAGGAATCTACAACGCTCGAATTTACAATGATTTCAATAACTGTTGCGGATTGATTTTTCAACAGGTTATATTGTTTTTGTATTGGTTTTCGACTGTTGTATGATACCCTAATTTCTTGTAGTGGGAATAATCTCTTTTGAGGGAATAAGAGAGGACAATATTTATGTTTTATATCTGTCATAAAGTGCTAATAGTATAGGAAAGTGTCTATACACATCTCAAGACGAAAGCTGGATATAGCACATGCATCTTGTACAAGCTAACATGGATACTATTATAGACTATCCATAAAGAAATTGGTAAGAGGCTCACCAAATATTACTTTTAAGAAAAATGTAATCTGTGCTGAGTGTGAAAAGAACAAGACATCCAGATCATCTTTCAAATCAATAAACATTATAAGTATCTATAGACCACTTCAATTGTTACATATGGACTTATTTGGACTAAGTAGAGTCGTCAGTCTTGGCGGTAAGCTATATTCTTTCATAATAGTTGATGACTATTCACTATATACTTGGGTTACATTCTTGCAAATAAAAATGAGGCCGTTTCTGAATTTGTTTTTTTTGTAGAAAGGTACAAAATGAGAAAGGATTCATGATTACTCGTATTCGTAGTGATCATGGAGAAAAATTCGATAACCATGATTTTAAAACCTTTAGTGATTCAAATGGTTTATCACATGAATTCTCTTGCCCTAGAACTCTCAATAGAATGGCATTGTGGAGAGGAAGAACAGAACTCTAGGCGATATGGCCACAGTTATGCTTAATCAGCATAATCTTCCAAGATATTTTTGGACAGAAGCTGTTATACAGCATGCCATGTGTTAAATATAGTTTTTATTAGACCGATCTCGAAAAAGGCTCGTTACAAATTATGGTTTAATAGAACTCCTCATATCAGCTATTTCAAAGTGTTTGGTTGCAGGTGTTTTATCTTAAACACTAAAGACAATTTAGGCAAGTTCGATAAGAAAGTTGATGAAGGAATATTTTTTGGATATGTGACAAAAAGCAAAGGATATAGAGTATTCAATAAAAAATCACTTGTTGTTGAAGAATTAATAAATTTTACCTTCAATGAGCTGAACATTCAACGTGACAACGATAGTTATAATGAAGATGATAGAATCCCTCAAGTAAAACACCTAAAGATACACCAATCTTATATCTAGAAAGTCTGCCGAAACGATTACGATTTACCCCAAATCATCCAGAAGAACTGGTAATAGGTGATGTATTTGCTAAAATAGTTTTTATTTCTAAGATAGAACCAAAGAATGTTAAAGAAGCTTTTGATGATAAATTTAATATTTCTGTAATGCAAGAGAAACTTAGCCAATTTGAACAAAATCAAGTTTGAGAACTTGTTCTCAGACCTAGTGATCACCTGATAATTGGTACTAAATGGGTTTTCCGAAATAAGTTAGATGAGAATGGCATGGTCACACGCAACAAAGCATGTTTAGTAGCTCAAGGCTATAATCAAGAAGAAGGCATTAACTACGATGAGACATATGCTCCGGTTGCTAGACTAGAATCCATTCAAATGTTATTTGCTTTTACAAGTTTTCATAATTTAAAACTTTTTCAAATGAATGTCAAAAGTGATTTTCTTAATGATTTTATAAAATAAGAAGTTTTCGTTAAATAAAATCCCGATTTTGAAGATTTCAAAAGACCAATCACGTATTCAAGCTTCGTAAGGCTCTATACGGACTCAAACAAGTACCTCATGCATGGTATGAGCGCATTAGTTCCTTCTTACATGAATATGATGATGGAACTGGGGATTCCCAGGACCCTTTCTTTGGTGTGCATATTGATCGATAGAAAGTTAAACAGATCTAATACGTGTTCTAACCCTTCATAGGCGGAAACTAGGGTTCACGAATTATACCTGCGGCGGAAAGGAGACAAGTAATTCTTGGCAATCTCGAGCGGACGGCCCCAAGATCTTCTGCACGTATTCCTTCCTCGAGTTGGACGTCGTGTGGGCGACGATCTCCCAACCTTTTCTTCTCCTTGGCAGCCCTCTCTTTCTCTCCTTACGTGAATCACGAATTTAGAGAAAATTTCAGATTTCTGATTAGTAATCTGGCGGCCAGAGAATAGAGGATATATATAGGCTACGACAGGGACCATGAGAAGAAATTAGGGTTAGGCCTCCTAACGGATCTGGATATCCAGTGTTCAGCCCGAACACATAATCCAGGCCCATTAACAATAGCTCGGTCTACTAATGAGCTATTGTTGCACTACCTCCCTAATTCCAAATTATGTTTGTGGGCTTCTTTTATTATATGCTCGTTTGGCTTCCCATGTTAAGATATCGTATGTCCATCGATCAAATTAAGTTACTGACAACTATATTGATTCGACATCTTTTATCCTTAAGTAGTACCGCTCAACTTTATTTGTCATGTCGGATATAATCCACCTGCTGGGTTTACATGACAATCCTTATGAGCTCCTTAAGAGGACAACATCAACCCGATGTATCGGGACATGGATTCTATTTATAATCAACAGTCCATCATGCATACAATGTTATTACCCAATTCATAGAGGTTGTTGATCCATAATGAATCTCACTCTTTTATGAGTTAAAGTAATGCACACTGCATATACATGTCCATTATTATATCCGGATTAAAAGCACAAGCATCCATAATAACAGAGGTGTTTGTTCTCTTATGTAGTCAGTACAAAAAGAACAACCTCAAGTGGTCCTGTTCAATACACACAAAGTGTACTAGTGTAAACCTATAGTCAAGATAGACTAATACCATATTACACTACAACCTTTCCAATAGATTGTCCAAGACCATCTAGGTTGTGAACTATTTATATACTCCATAGGAAACTGATAATGTGATCTTCTGTGTGACACCACACACCATATTATCTATAATATAGAATATCAGACATTTGCATTAACACTTGCAACAAATACAATATGCAAATATTTGCCCATATGATTCTCATTCAAAATTTAAGGAAATAAGGTTACTACAAAAGTGATGCTTTTAGTATATAACCCTAACACATGATTTTTCAAAAGGAAAGGTTGATTCTACTCTTTTTATAAAGTCTATGGATAAGAACATTTTATTAGTGCATATCTATGTAGATAATATTATTTTTGAATCGACAAATGAGATGCTATATAACAAGTTTGTTAAATATATGCATAGTGAATTTGAAATGAGCATGATGGGAGAACTGACTTTCTTTCTTGGGCTACAAATCAAACAAAATTCACAAGGGATTTTTATCAATTAAGCCAAATATACAAAAGACCTGCTAAAGAAGTTCAATATGGACAATGTCAAACCAATCGGAACACCTATGGCAACGTCTACAAAGCTTAATATAGATGAAAGTGATAAACCAACTGAAGTGCGTAAGTACAGAGGTATAATTGTAGTTTACTGTATTTAACTGCTAGTCGTCCAGACATTATGTTTTCAGTATACTTATGTGCAAGATATCAGGCTTGTCCAAAGGAATCACATGTGAGCGTCGTTAAGTGTATCTTACGATACTTTAAAGGTACTTTGACAAATGAACTATGGTATCCAAAAATTAATTCGTTTGACCTGATAGGTTATTTGGATGCAGATTTTGTCGGATGCAAGGTCGATCATAAAAGTACCATTGGCAAATGTTATTTCTAGGAAAATACTAAGTCTTCTGGTTTTCTAACAAGCAAAATTCTGTTGCATTATCAACAAACGAGACTGAATATATAGCCATTGGACGTTGTTGTGCTCAGATTTTATGGATAAAACAAACCATGGAAGACTATCAGTTGTCTTACAACCACATCCATATTTACTGCGATAATACTATCTTGAAAAATCTCACAAAGAATCCCATTTGTATAGAGATAAGACGTCATTTTCTTAGAGATCATGTTTTACAAGGTGATATTTGCTTAGAGTTTGTCAACACAGGATGTCAATTAGCTGACATCTTTACTGAACCCCTAGCTGAAGATTGTTTTAACTTTATACAAAAATAATTATAAATTTTGGGCGTTGAAGTTTTGTAATTATATATTACTTGATCTAAATTTATAAAATCGCAGAAATATTTTGGTTATAAGCCGAAAGGGCCCTTATGACAAAAAGACGTAAAAGTCTAAGTGACACGGGACCAAGTGTCTTTAGACTACCGCTAGCTGGTATCTGGCCTCTACAGCTAATCCAAAATATTTGATATGTTTTGTGTATTTAGGTTAATTAATATTAATTATTTCTTATCAACATAATTATTTTAAATTACTTTTTGTATATGTGTCAAAACCTGTATCACAAATGCCCAAGTCTGTTAAGACTACCTATGGAGAACTCCGACCGAGCTCTGGGCGAACTCGGGTTGAACTCGGTCAAGGGAAAGTCCAAACAGAAGCTGGACAGTCGGGCCCCTTTCTATAAACCCATCAAAATCATCATCTTCCTCATTGAAACAACAATAAACCCCCAAAACCGTAACCCTAGCCACCTTAAAACTCCCTCTTCCAAGTATCCCAAGGTCTACAAACTTGGATTCAGAGCTGTCTCGGGATTCTCTTCCACTTTTTTAACTCAATTTCAGTATATCTCTACTCTCTTCTTCACTTTCAAATTTTTCAATGGCTCCCGAATTCCTCATGATTCCAAAAAGAAGAGAAAAGTTGGTGAAGCTTCCTCCTCTAATGTTCAAGAGGGATGTTCTTTCTCTTTCTTTTGTCCTGCCAAACCGGATGGTAACTATTTTCATGAGTTTATTTTTGTCTTCCTTGATGCATCCAATGAATGGTTCTCCGACTTTGTCGAATGAACAATTTGACTGGGGACCCCAATCAACTTCACATTATTTCCTGAACACTTATATGTTTTTGAACACTTCAACTTAGAAGGTTTAGTTCAATCTAGTTATCCTATCTATTGGAACACAATTCGAATATTTTATCTCACTATCACAAACGATACAGTTAAATCCAATATCGGTGGGATAGACATTAAATTTGATGGCGATGATCTGGCTATTATGCTTCATATTCCTAATGAAGGGAAAGTGCTGGTGGATATAACCAAAGTTAAATTTCCTGCCCACATGACTTTTGATTCTTTTCCTGACTCGTTATGTAAACCCATTCCTTGTCCCAAAGGTCACATTCGACCGAAGTTTATGAACGACTATTTTTATGACTTGTATCGGATGGTTTTTTTCTACTACTCTTTCCAAACAAATCTCCACTGATGATATCACCTATCTGGTGCTTTCTGTTATTTATTATTGTTTACAAAAAACAAAAGAGGTTTGATTTCTACAAACTAAGAAAGAGTACAAAAAGTACAATTGATTTATGGGGAAGTACAACTATAGGAATCTGATCAGAAGACGATCACTTTATTCCTTGGACGATGTGATATCGAAGACACGAACCTCTGGAGGATGCAACATCACTTTAGTAGGAGATTATGATCATTCGTGATGCTTTGAGACTGATTTAAAACTCTATTTATAGAGTTCTGGAAATAATTGTTTAGCAGTTATTCTGGGTTGCGCGAGCTTTAGGTTGCGCGCCTGTTCACTTGCGCGAATAGTTACACCAACTGCTGTGGACGCAAGGCATCGTTTGAGTGAGATGTACGTGGTCGTGGACAGTGTAGTGGGCACGTTCTGCAATGTTAGTAGCTTGCGCACCACGTCACCCTGTTCTGGACACTGTTTGATCACTTTGCTCGAGCTTCATCAGGTTGCACGGGGGTATAATGTAGCAACTTGTGTGAGCGGTTACAATAACTGTTGTGGACGCTTGGCATCATTTGAGTGAGATGCGTATGGTCGTGAGCAATGTAGTGGACACATTCTACGAAGTCAGTAACATGCGCACCATGTCACCTTGCTCTGGATATCAACTCGATCATATTGTGCAAGCTTTATCAGGTTGCGCAGGGGCACAATATAACAATTTGTGCCTGAGTTCAACCTCGTGCACCCTGACATGTTGCGTAAACTACTAGTTGACCAAATCTTCTCGAGCATCGTATTGTACGGGATTCGAACAAATTTTCTTTTATATATATGCTGTCAGTTGTCAAGCAATGATGATGCTGTTATAGTCTTTCGAGAAAACTGCTACGTGTCTCTCGCGCAACCTGAGTTTGGCGCAACCTGAGATGGGCGCAACCTGATGTGGCACAACTTGATGTTGGCATAACTTATTGATGTGGTGCAACCTATTGATGTGGCGTAGCTTGATGATATGACCTATGGATGAGTAGCATAGCTAGATTTTTAGCCTCTACAAGACCCCCTACAAAGTTTTCGAAACATGAAAAACTTCAGAGTTTTGAAATACTTTGAATTTAGAATAGTTTTGTCTGGGTTGAGCCAGTCAAAGTCGAGCCCGACTTTTCAGCGCAAGTTGCACGATCAGTTTCATTCACAAAGCTATAAATAGCCGTATTCTTTAGATTTTTCATTCTTCATCATCGTTTAGGATTCCTCAAAATCCTATTTCTTCTACTTCTTTCCGATCTTCGAGAGTTTCCTTCAACAACTGTCAATGGCCCCCAAGTGCTCTGTTGCCGAGAAGGACAAGAATGTGGCCGAGTCCTCTATACGAGCTCCGACTTTGTCACACCGAGAGGCGGCCAACCCGACCATGGAGGGTAAGTATCTGACCATAAACCCGATTGTCGACCACCCTATTTAGGGTTTGGCCTGATTCTGTCATCGTGCAACCACTCTTTTTAGAGTTGGACACACCCCATAACTTGTGCCTCCCTTTTTAGGGTTTGGTTGTGATGTGTTTTTTTATACATAGTATTTCTTGAGAAATTTGCCATTGATAGGCATCATGGCGACTCGACCATCCATACCAGTTAGTTGATAAGCTCCTTTGAGAAAACATTACTTATAACGTAGGTACCTTCCTATTTTGTTTTGAACTTGCCCTTGCTCATGTGCGTCATAGTCATAGGATGTCTGACGGTTAGAACTAGTTCTCCTTTCTGAAATGCTCGTACTTTGATTTTACGGTTGAAAGCTTTTGATAGACGGGCTTGGTATAGCTCAATATGTTGTTGAGCTAGGAGCCGTTTCTCATCAAGCGCTTCAAGCTCTTGAAGTCGAAGACAATCATTGTTTTCTATTGTGAGTTCATTGGCAATTGCAATCCTTAAGGAGAGGATTTGAATTTCCAATGGTAGTACGGCTTTGCATCCATACACCAAGGAGAAAGGTGTACAATCGGTTGGAGCACGTATAGTAATACGATAAGCCCATAGACATTCTTCAAGCTTTTTACTCCAATTTCTTTTATTGGTAGAAACGAATTTCTTGAGGAGCTTGATGATAGTTTTGTTGAATGCTTCAGCCAAACCGTTCGCTGCAGGATTGTAGGCTGTGGAAGCAACATTATTGATTCTGTTATCATCATAAAATTGAGTAAACTTTTGACTGATGACTTGTGGTCCATTATCATGAATGATTCGTCGAAGAATGCCGAATTTGTATATCACATGGTGTTTGATGAAGTTGATGACGCTGCTAGTCTTGACTTCAGATAAAGGTATGGCTTTCGTCCATTTCGAGAAGTAATTGGTTATAGCTAGTATAAACCGATGTCCTCTAGATGACGGTGGATTGATAGAACCAATAACATCCATACCCCAAGCTTCAAAGGGTGTCACGATCCGTACCCAGTGAAAGGGCACGAGAAGTGAATACGCCCAGCCTACGCCGCAGTGTCGGCGGTAGAATGCTGTCCTGAGTCATAATATCTAACACAGTCTAGAATAAGCTCCGAATGGAGAGTAAAATAATAAGTACTCAATCATGACACTAAGATGGAATAGAATAGAAAATCACAAGAGAGTCACAACATAAATAGAAGTCTAGGTGTAACCACGAGAATAAATCTCAAGTACAACTCATAATGCCTCAAATAGAAAGACAAATAAAATACGAAGTCACAGCTAGACTATGGGCAAGTCCTCAGCAACTGTGGGATCCACCTGAGGGTCCACGTTGCTAGTGTCATCTAAGCCAATACCATAATAAGTAGGGCAGAACTCCTCATCATCACCTGTAAAATTTTCAACATGACCAGTCAGGATGGAACGAGCGCATATCTCTCACAACAGTTTATATCAGGATTGGACATATAAAGCAAGCTATAGAAAACTATACATGAATCGCTGTAAAGAGAATCAACAAGAGAGAGACTATAAGATGAGATATAATATGATAAATAGAGAAATGTAACCTTCTACGTGATTCAGAGCATGAATTGGTTATGTAAATGGTTTGGGTTGCACATGGATACAGCTATGGAGTGCACATGGATACCTACTGGGGATAATGATCACATAACCAACTACACTCTCCCTGCCCCCAATCAATACACAAGGATCAATACATGTTATGTTATTGCACATGGATAACAACTACTTTATACATGGGGCTCATATGGTCATGAGTGTACATGAATAACACATGAGTGCACATGGATAAATATGAATACATGGAGTACATGATGGCCATGATAAAGTACATGAACATGATATACTCGATGTATCCGAGGGGATAACATCGCATGAAAAGATCCAGAGGGTACTAATCCGTGTGAACATCGTGTCAGCATCAAGTATACTAGTCTATAACAAGAGAACATATCCAAAAAAGTATGAAAAGATCAGACAATGTACTCGCCTGGCAAACTAAACTGCTGATGATGAAGTGTAGCTAAACTGGGGCAATATAAACCTATTTAAAGTATACATATGTCACAACCAAGTCTAAAATATCAAAAGAAATAGCTACAATGCAGGACTACATGCTTCTAGGTCCATTTTGGTCAAAGTCAACCCTCGGTCAACTCTGGTCAAACCTGGTCAACGCTGGTCAAACCTGGTCAAACTTGGGTCAACTAGCTCGTCTACTAATTTTTAGGTCATACACAAAATTCTAGGTCATTTGGAGTTCGCTTGAGTTGAATTGGATCAAGTTTGACCCAAAATTGACTTTTGTCAATTTGGTCAACTTGTCGGCCAATTCGACTAAAATAGGCTCAAAATGATAAACTAAATATGTCCTAGAACTCCTATAGTCATATACACAACTACAATCTATTCTAAGAGAATTATCAAGCATAAATATCTATATACATATAGGTATATACACACATGTGTATTTACAATACAAACAAAACCTTAAATCTATCAAATGATGGTGTGTGTGTGTGTGTCCTGGAGCTTACTGAAATAGGGTGAATTCTGAGATTAAAAACAGCAAACACAACCATGGTATATCCTAAATTAATATACTATTATATACAATTAAGAAACTATCTATATATATACATAAAATATATATATATATATATATATATATATATATATATATATATATATATATATATATATACAATGCTCAAAAGGAAAGATTGGCAATGGTTTGAGATAATTAAAGAGTCAAAAATCTGGAATTAAATCTCCCTCGACCCATTCTCAATATTTATGCATTAGCAATGGGTTTCAACGTGGTTATATATATATATATAATTAAATATATGTATACATAGCTATATAGAAAGCATATATACTCATAATTGATGGAAAATTATGAAACAAAACCAAAAGTTGGTTCCCACAAATCAGAAACCTCATATATGTTCTGAAAACTCAGAATTTATAAGCTAAATAGCTGGAAATCAAAATATCGCATTTAACTCAAAAATCGAAATTTAAAGAAAACTCATCCGTTTCACACAACGACCCAAAATGCAATATACACCAAACGAACCCTCAAAACTCGGCATACACGTTGGGTTCGAAATCGTGTCCGTGTTGTGTCCACAGAACGCATATCAGAATTTCCCGATACCGCGTGATAACGCGTGCGTTCTCACTCGATTGAGCGCCGCACACACAACGAAAAGTCCCGTGCTTGTGCACGTAGCTACGGGGGGTCCTGGGGTAGGTCTAGGACACGATGAGACAGCGACACGCTGCGCCGAAGCGACGCACGTAGCCCCGTAGCACGCGCGGCCTGCTGCGTGCGCGTGCCCGTGCGCCCTCGTGCACGCGGTTCCGCTCCCGTGGCTCGCTCGTCGGGCCACGCCGCGACTCGGGGTTCATTCCTCGGGTAGTCTAGGTATAGGTCAACGTGTCCCAGGTCCTGGAACGGGTCTTTGTTGCGTCGTGTGCGTGCACGAAGTCCGTTTCAGTGACAAAAATAACAGGCTGAATGCACAGTGGCTGAGCGGTGCACGCGCGATTTCTCCGCGCTCGCTCAACAAAAAGTCGTGAAATTTAACAAGCATGAGGGCAGAGGTTTCCCCCACGTGCTCAAGAAATTTCATGCAAAAATATGGCCTGTGCATCGAGAAACAAAGTGCGGACAGCAGGGCACGCACGGCCTCATGCACGGGATCCGTGCACGTGCGTCCGTTGTCCGCAATGCCGCTGATACGTTGTCAAAACCAAATCCGTCTTCACAAAAGTTTATCAAAATAATATTATCTAGACAGCCATGAATACAGAATCGAAAAACAACAACTTTCTATCCTAAGCGGCATTTCGTCGAACACGTGCCATAAAGGACCGACTCGTGTCCGATACCGCCATCAAACGAAGTCAAAATCCAACCAAATTTTGTGGGCAAGTCTAGGACACCTTTATGGATGCAAAAATGAAAGAAATTCCAGATTTATAATGATAAATTAGGGTTTACCTATTAAGTGTCGAAAACTCAATGAATGGAGCCCCTCGATTGTCGTGTCGACCGATTTCCCTCAAGCAAAAGCCTCTGACTCCTCGCTAGAAATGCTCCACCAGATACTCCTCTCTTCGGCGAGTGCAACGGAGTTCGTTTGGGAAGAAACGGGCTCCGGATGAGGGAATTATGAGTTTTGGAGAGGAGAAACTATTAGGGTTTCCTTGTGGAGGCTACAATTCCACAAATGAATGCAAGGGGGAGGGGGTACTGCTGTTGGGCGGCCAAGACTAGGTCTCTAGGGGTTAGGGTTTCACTTGGGCCAACTCTTCTCAAGTAGAAATGGGCCCAAGTCAAAAAGGCTTAAAGGCTAGCACGAAAGAGGCTAAAATAAATCAATTAAAGCCTTAAAAATAATCTAATGCCTAAAATAAATTCTAATAATAAAAATAACAATTCTAATGCATGGTTAGGCCCCTATAAAATGTCCATAGGGTTAAACCATTTGCTAGCACAACATAAGTCAACATATCTAGAAAATCACAAAACGGCCAAAATGGCTAAAAAGACTAAAATATCCTTCTATGAAAAAGTGGATGCTACAAGTCTACCCCCTTAAAATAATTTCGTCCTCGAAATTAAAGACAACTGCATGATTAAGAAAGGACAAAATCATACTCAAGACTGGAAAAGATAGGGGTATCGTTCGCGCATCTCATCCTCTCTCTCTCTCAGGTAGACTCTCCTGGAGAGTGATGCTTCCAAGCTACGCGAACTAAGGGTATCGACTGGTTCCGCAATACCTTCTTCCATCGATCCAGAATCTCCACAGGCTGCTCTGGATAACCGAGAGTAGGTCCCACCTCAATCTCAGAATGGTCCAGTACATGGCTAGGATCTGCCACATATCGTCTCAACTGCGATACGTGAAATACATTATAGACTCCCGCTAAGGAAGAAGGCAAGTCCAGTCTATATGACACGTCACCGACCCTTTCGCTGACAACGAAAGGTCTGACATAGCGTGGGCTAAGCTTCCCTCCTCTACCGAATCGAATAGTGCCTCGAGTCGATAAAATCCTCAAGAATACCATATCTCCAACCTAGCACTAGCATGGTCTCAATTAACAAAAAACAATCACATAATCAACAAAATCACAACAACAAGATTCTAATCCTAGTCTAAGCTATACCTCAAACTGCAAAGGTCTCCGGTGGCTATCGGCCCAATGCCATTGTCTGTCCTGCGCCACGCGAAGTCGATCCCTGATGAGCTTTACCTTCTCAGCTGCATCCACAACCATCTCGGGTCCCAGTAAAGCTCGCTCTCGAACATCATCCCAAGACAAGGGAGTACGACATCTACACCCGTACAACACCTCGAATGGTGACATACCAATGCTGGCCTGGTAACTGTTGTTGTATGTAAACTCTACCAAGTGCAGGTGATCCTTCCATGATCCTCCAAAATCCAGAATAAAAGTCTGCAGCATGTCCTCGAGAGTCTGAATAGTCCTCTCCGACTGTCCGTCCGTCTGAGGGTGGTATGCAGTACTGAATTTGAGCTGAGTACCCAAACTAGTCTGCAGACTCCGCCAGAAATGGAAAGTAAAGCGACTATCCCGATCCGAGACAATGCTCACCGAAACTCCGTGTATCCTGACAATCTGCCGCATACACAACTCCGCTAGCTTCTCAGTAGATGTCCCCACTTTGAATGGCAAAAAGTGGGCCGATTTGGTTAACCTGTCCATGATGACCCAAACTGCGTCTTTCCCTCCTGGTGAACGCGGCAATCCAGAAACAAAATCCATCGTGATGTGCTCGCACTTCTACTCCAGAATGGGCAATGGCTGCAACAGTCCTCCTGGCCTTTGTCTCTCTGCCTTAACTTGTTGACAGACTAGACACCTGGCTAGGAAGCGTGCTACTTCCCGTTTCATCCCATACCACCATACATGCTCCTTCAAATCTCTATACATCTTGTTGGCACCTGGATGCATGGTGTACTGAGAGTGATGGGCCTCCTGCATGACCTGCTCCCGAAGCTCTCCGCTAGGCACACACAGTCTGGAACCGTGCCTCAATGTGCCATCCTCCGTAATGATGAACTCCACATATGCTAATCCTGCTCGAACCTGCTCTCGGGTACACCGTGGGGTAACATCGTCGAACTGAGCTGACTTAATCCTCTCCATCAAGTCTGACTGAATCTGAAGGCCCCACATCTACATCTGAACTCCTGGCACGATCACCTCGATCCCCAAATTCTCCAAATCTGCTAGTAGGTGACGATCCATCGTCAAGCACATAGCTACCGGATACCTACTCAAGGCATCGGCAACCACGTTGGCCTTCTCTGGATGGTACTGCAATGAAATATCGAAGTCCTTCATCAACTCCAACCATCTGCGCTGCCTCATGTTGAGCTCTTTCTGTGTAAACACATACTTCAAGCTCTTGTGGTCTATGAAGATCTCCACACGCTCTCCGTATAGATAGTGCTTCCACAGCTTTAGAGCAAAGATAACCGCCGCCAACTCTAAATCATGGGTAGGGTAGTTCTTCTCATGTGGACGTAACTGCCTGGATGCATAGGTAATCACCTTCCCATGCTCCTGCAAGACACAACCCAAACCCTTTCCTGAGGTATCACTGTATATAGTAAACCCACCTGATCCTGATGGCAACGTCAAAATCGGGGTTGTCGTCAGTCGCTTCTTCAGCTCATCAAAAGCAACCTGACACTTCTCTGACCAAAAAACTCTGCGTCCTTCCGGGTCAGCCTAGTCAATGGCTCTGTAATCTGGGAGAAATCCTGAACAAACCTCCTGTAGTATCCTGCCAATCCCAGAAAGCTAATGATCTCTGCGACTGAACTCGGTGCTGTCCATGCCTCAACTGCTCTGATCTTCTTTGGGTCGACTGAGATCCCATCTCCGGTCACCACATGACCTAGGAAATCAACTCAATCCAAGAAGAACTCACACTTCGAGAGCTTGCCGTACAGCTGCTCCTTCCTAAGAGTCTCCAGAACTACTCTCAAATACTCCTCATGCTCCTCTGGGGTCTTTGAATACACCAAAATGTCATCGATGAACACCACCATGAACTTGTCCAAGTACTGGTGGAACACTTTGTTCATCAAGTTCATGAACACTACCGGGGCGTTAGTTAACCCAAACGACATCACAATGAACTCAAACTGGCCATACCGAGTCCTGAAAGCTGTCTTCGGAATATCCTCCTTCTTCACCTTCATCTGATGATACCCTGATCTCAGATCAATTTTGGAAAATACCTTCACTATGCTCAGCTGATCGAACAGGTCATCGATCTTCGGTAACAGGTACTTGTTTTTGATCGTGAGACTGTTGAGTGCCCTGTAGTCGATACATATCCGTACCGACCCATCCTTTTTTGGCACAAAGAGTGCTGGCGTACCCTACGGTAAAGAACTCGATAGGATGAAGCCCTTGTCCTGCAACTCATCCACCTGCTTCTTCAACTCCACAAGCTCACTGTTGTTCACTCTATAGACATGCTGAGATATCATCTCTACGCCGGGTATCAAGTCTATAGAGAACTCCACATCCCTGTCCGGAGACATCCCTGGCAACTCCTCCGAAAACACATCCATAAACTCAGTTATCAGTGGATGTGGCACGCTTTGCTCCTCTGCTGAAACTGTACAGAAAACTCCGCTGCTCTACTCTGACTCACGCCTGGTGAACTCGAACTCTGGCTCTCCTGGCATGCTGAAAAGAACTCTACCTCCGTGGCAATCTATACTGGCATGGTGCATGCTCAACCAATCCATACCGAGTACAATATCATTGTTCGATATTGGCATCACGAGCAGACTCACATCCAGTTCTCGGCCTCCCAAAACTACTCTTCGATCCTTGCAAACATCACTAACGAGGATAATACCACTCCCAGTCATGATCTTGCAAGTCCTAGGCAAAGGTTCAAAAGAAATCTGGTGTCTAATGACAAAAGATACAGACACGAAGCTATGGAAAGCACCCAAATCAAATAATGCAAATACGAGAAAAGATTCGATAAGAACAGAACCTGCTATCAGATCGCCTACTGCCTCGGTATCCTCCGCTGCCATGGCGAAAGCTCGCCCCTGCTGGCCCCCTCTAGTCTGCTGCTGGTACTGAACAAACTTCTGCTGCTGAGTCGGCAAGGGTCCCCTCTGCTGCTCCACTGGAGCCTTGGTTCCTGCTCCTTGTCCCTTACGCCCGAAAGCCTCAGGACACTCCCTCAACTGATGCTCTGATTAACCACAGAGTAGGCACTTGCCTAGCCTCTTCCTGCACTCACTCCACCTGTGCCCTGACTTCTTACAGAAGTCACAAATGGTGGCCTGCTGCTGTCTTGGTGCCTGCTGACCCTGTCTCTGCTGTGCCTGCTGGAATGGCCTCTGCTACTGGAAGGACCTCTGCTGATGCTGCTGCTGAAAATGGGGCTTCTTGGTCGGTCCTCCTCTGCCACCGGCTGCATGGGAATCATGACCTCTCTTTTGCTTCAGCTCCAGATCATCCTCTGCTGCCATGGCTCCCATCAAAATCTCCTCAAATATAGTATTCCTGTTGCTCTTGGTTAAGGACTTGACTTCCTTAACCAAACCCTTCCTGAATCTTCTAGCCTTCGCTGTCTCGCTAAGGCCCTCCACAAATCTGCTCAGGCGGCAGAACTCTCCGGCTTACTCCTCTACAGTCTGGTTCTCCTGAACCAGGTTCTCAAACTGCATCTCCAATGCGCCAAGTACAGTATCATGGAAGAACTTCTCCTTGAAAAGCTTCTTAAAATCCTTCCAAGTTTGCCCCGTAGTACGAACCCTGGGGTCGGTGTGGTACCAAGTGCGGGCAAGATCCTGCATCATGCTGCCCGCTGCTTCCACCTGGAGTCTAGCCGGTATCTTTATGAGATAGAAAATCTCCTCTATGTGCTCGATCCAGTCATCCGCGTAAAGGATACCCTCTGTACCCTTGAAGTCCTGCGGCCTTATCTTCTGGAACTCCTGAATACCTGGAGTCCTCGGTTGGTAAGGCTGAATCTGCCCTCCTTGGGGTTGGGCAGTCACCTTCTCCACTGCCACCATCACTAACTAGTGGGCATTATCAATGCCCTGCCTCATGTCCTTTGCCAGGCATCGCTGCATCTCCATCATCTGCTGTATGAAAGTGAAATACTGTGCCGCATCAACTGTCCCCTGGGGCGGTTGTAGTAGCATCTCCTGAACTCCTGGGGTAGTTTTCGGAGCTTGTGGAGGAGCACCCCCAAAAGTTAAAATAGGCCCACCTGAGCTGGAACAAGAGGCACTGTGGTCCCTGGGGCCGGCTGAGTCGGACGAGAAGTAGCCGACCTCTCAGTGGTATCCCTAAGACCGCTGTGATCGTATCTCCACCATCCAGAAGACAGATCAAATAAGGAATCAATTACTAAAAAAGAAGCAAAATTGTCAAAAGAGGACAGTTGTTTTCAAAAGGAGATAATTAACAACAAGAATTGATAAGAGTTTTCCTAATGTGATTGAGTAGCTTAACTTATATCTTATATCCTACTGCAGGCTGTAATGATGCTCAAGTTCGAGTACCACTACGAATCACACTAGTTGTGATTGGACGACCTGCATGGGCTACCACTAAAAATGTGTTACGACCCGCACCCAGTGAAAGGGCACGAGAAGTGAATATTTCCAGCCTACGCCACAGTGTCGGCAGTAGAATGCTGTCCTGAGTCACAATATCTAACACAGTCTAGAATAAGCTCCGAATGGAGAGTAAAATAATAAGTACTCAATCACGACACTAAGATGGAATAGAATAGAAAATCATAAGAGTGTCACAACATAAATAGAAGTCTAGGTGCAACCACCAGAATAAATCTCAAGTACAACTCATAATGTCTCAAATAGAAAGACAAATAAAATACGAAGTCACAGCTAGACTATGGGCAAGTCCTCAGCGAATGTGGGATCCTCCTGAGGGTCCACGTCGCCAGTGTCATCTAAGCCAATGCCATAATAAGTAGGGCAGAACTCCTTATCATCACCTGTAAAATTTTTAACATGCCCAGTCAGGACGGAACGAGCACATATCTCTCACAACAGTTCATATCAGGATTGGACATGTAAAGCAAGCTATAGAAAACTATACATGAATCGCTGTAAAGAGAATCAACAAGAGAGAGACTATAAGATGAGATATAATATGATAAATAGAGAAATGTAACCTTCTACGTGATTCAGAGCATGAATTGGTTATGTAAATGGTTTGGGTTGCACATGGATACAGCTATGGAGTGCACATGGATACCTACTGGGGATAATGATCACATAACCAACTACACTCTTCCTGTCCCCAATCAATACACAAGGATCAATACATGTTATGTTATTGCACATAGATAACAACTACTTTATACATGGGGCTCATATGGTCATGAGTGTACATGAATAACACATGAGTGCACATGGATAAATATGAATACATGGAGTACATGATGGCCATGATAAAGTACATAAACATGATATACTCGATGTATCCGAGGGGATAACATCGCATGAAAAGTTCCAGAGGGTACTAATCTGTGTGAACAACGTGTCAGCATCAAGTATACTAGTCTATAACAAGAGAACATATCCAAAAAAGTATGAAAAGATCAGAGAATGTACTTGCCTGGCAAACTGAACTGCTGATGATGAAGTGTAGCTAAACTAGGGCAATATAAAACTATTTAAAGTATACACATGTCACAACCAAGTCTAAAATATCAAAATAAATAGCTACAATGCAAGACTACATGCCTCTAGGTCCATTATGGTCAAAGTCAACCCTCGGTCAACTCTGGTCAAACCTGGTCAACGCTGGTCAAACCTGGTCAAACCTGGGTCAACTAGTCCGTCTACTAATTTCTAGGTCATACACAAAATTCTAGGTCATTTGGAATTCGTTTGAGTTGAATTAGATCAAGTTTGACCCAAAGTTAACTTTTGTCAATTTGGTCAACTTGTCGGCCAATTCGACTAAACTAGGCTCAAAATGATAAACTAAATCTATCTTAGAACTCCTATAGTCATATACACAACTACAATCTATTCTAAGAGAATTATCAAGCATAAATATCTATATACATATAGGTATATACACACATGTGTATTTACAATACAAACAAAACCTTAAATCTAACAAATGATTGTGTGTGTGTGTGTGTGTGTGTGTGTGTCCTGGAGCTTACTGAAATGGGGTGAATTCTGAGATTAAAAACTACAAACACAACCATGGTATATCCCAAATTAATATACTATTATACACATATATATATACAATTAAGAAACTATATATATATATATATATATATATATATATATATATATATATATATATATATATATATATATATATATATTTATAAAATATATATATATTTTTTTATAAAATATATATATATATATATATATATATATATATATATATATATATATATATATATATATATATACAATGCTCAAAAGGAAAGATTGGCAATGGTTTGAGATAATTAAAGAGTCAAAAATCTGGAATTAAATCCCCCTCGACCCATTCTCAATATGTATGCATTAGCAATGGGTTTCAACGGGGTTATATATATATAATTAAATATATGTATATATAGTTATATAGAAAGCATATATATACTCATAATTGATGGAAAATTATGAAACAAAACCAAAAGTTGGTTCCCACAAATCCGAAACCTCACATATGTACTAAAAACTCAGAATTTATAAGCTAAATAGTTGGAAATCAAAATATCGCATTTAACTCAAAAATCAAAATTTAAAGAAAACTCATCCATTTCACACAACGACCCAAAATGCAATATACACCAAACGAACCCACGAAACTCGGCATACACATTGGTCTCGACCCACGTGATGTGCTCGTATACTCTCGGGTTCGAAATCGTATCCGTGTCGTGTCCACAGAATACGTATCGGAATTTCCCGATACCGCGTGACAACGCGTGCGTTCTCGCTCGATTGAGTGTCGCACACACAACGAAAAGCCCCGTGCTTGTGCACGTAGCTGGAGGTGTCCTGGGGTAGGTCTAGGATATGGTGACACAGTGACACGCAGCGCCGAAGCGACGCACGGAGCCCCGCACCACGCGCGGACTGCTGCGCGCGCCCGCGCGCCCTTGTGCACGCGGTTTCGCTCTCGTGGCTCGCTCGTCGGGCCACGCCGCGACTCGGGGTTCATTCCTAGGGTAGTCTACGTATAGGTCAACGTGTCCCAGGTCATGGAATGGGTCTTCGTTGCGTCGTGTGCGTGCACAAAGTCCGTTTCAGTGACAAAAATAACAAGCTGAATGCACAGTGGCTGAGCGGTGCACGCACGATTTCTCCGCGCTCGCTCCATGAAAAGCCATGAAATTTTGTGAGCATGGGGGCAGAGGTTGCCCCCACATGCTCAAGAAATTTTACACAAAAATACGGCCTGTGCATCGAGAAACAACGCACGGACAGCAGGGCACACACGGCCTCGTGTACGGGATCCGTGCACGTGCGTCCGTTGCCCGAAATGCCACTGATACATTGTCAAACCAAATCTGTCATCACAAAAGTTTATCAAAATAATATTATCTAGACATCCATGAAGACAGAATCGAAAAACCGCAACTTTCTATCCTAAGCGGCATTTCGTCGAACACGTGCCGTAAAGGACCGACACGTGTCCGATACCGCCATCAAACGAAGTCGAAATCCAACCAAATTTCGTGGGCAAGTCTACGGCACCTATATGGATGCAAAGATAAAAGAAATTCCAGATTTACAATGGTAGATAAGGGTTTACCTATTGAGTGTCAAAAACTCAATGAATGGAGCCCCTCGGTTGTCGTGTCGCCCAATTTCCCTCAATCAAAAGCCTCCGCCTCCTCACTAGAAATGCTCCAGCAGATCCTCCTCTCCTCGACGAGTGCAATGGAGTTCGTTTGGGAAGAAACGGACTCCGGATGAAGGAATTATGAGTTTTGGAGAGGAGAAACTATTAGGGTTTCCTTGTGGAGGCTACAATTCCACAAATGAATGCAAGAGGGAGGGGGTACTGCTGTTGGGTAGCGAAGACTAGGTCTCTAGGGGTTAGGGTTTCACTTGGGCCAACTCTTCTCAAGTAGAAATGGGCCCAAGTGAAAAAGGCTTAAAGGCTAGCTTGAAAATGGCTAAAATAAATCAATTAAAGCCTTAAAAATAATCTAATGCCTAAAATAAATTCTAAAAATAAAATTAACAATTCTAATGCATGGTTAGGCCCCTATACAATGTCCGCTAGGGTTAAACCATTTGCTAGAACAACACAAGTCAACATATCTAGAAAATCACAAAACGCCCAAAATGGCTAAAAAGACTAAAATACCCTTCTATGAAAAAATGGATGCTACAAAGGGCCATGATGCAGCAGTCGGATGAAGGAACTCCGACGGTTGATGGATGAAGTCTATATGAATTTGACAGGCTCGACATTTTCTTGCATATTCATTGGCGTCTGATACCATAGTGGGCCAATAATCGCCCATACGCTGGATACGATCTTGTAACTTATGACCAGGATGATGTGCACCACATATCCCATCGTGGCTTCAAATAGTATTTGTTATGCTTTATCTCCCGCAAGACAGCGTAAGAGTAGACCATCAAATGTTCTTCGATAAAGGGTCTTAGAAGTATGATTATAATAAAACTGGAGTGATTGCCTACGGATTGTTGTAGCTCCTTTAGAATCTTCAGGTAAAATGTCATGTACCATAAAATTAATGAAAGGAGTTCTCCAATCTTCACTAATGGTATTGAATTCGGTTGAATTGTTGAACTTAATATTTGAGTTATTTTCAATGCAAAATAACTCTCTATTAGTAACGACAATCATCTGTTGCCTTTTCACTGGAATTGCTAATACGGCTGCCAGATTAGCCAATACATCAGCCTCCATATTGCATGCCCAATGTACATGTTCAATGAAGAAACCCTTGAATGATGTAGCCAGCCTAATTGCTGCTTCATGATATGGGACAAGATCTCGGTGCTGAACTTCATATGTGCCTCTAACCTGATTGACAATCAGTTTAGAATCTCTATATACTTCAAGATATTCAATATTTTATTCTTTAGCCAATTGGAGACCAATGGGTAGAGCATTATATTCAGCCACATTATTGGAATACGACTCATCTAAAGAATAAGCTTTTTGAATAGCTAACCCTTCTGGTGAGACGAGGACGATTCCAACTCCAGTGATAATGACACCTTTTGGTCCGATTCTGGATGCACCATCAAAGAATAGACGCCAGGTAATAATTTTTTCTGAAATCATGTTGGATTCCAAAGTTTCATCTAGAATCTCGTCGTAGAGTTTAGACGTTTTAGAAATTGGATGAGCTGCCAGAAAGTTAGCAAGAGCTTGACCTTTAACAGACTTTTGAGGAACATAAATCATATCATATTGTGCTAACAATATGGCCCATGTTGCAAGCCTGGAATTGAGTGTACTGGGCTTCTTTATCAAGACCCAGAGAGGGTTAACTCTAGAAATAACATGAATATTTTGGTCAGTGACATAATGTCTCATCTTTTGAACATCAAACATTAAAGCTAGACATTCTTTTTCCACTGGGGTGTATCGATGTTCAGCTCCAATCATTGTACGGCTAAGATAATAGATAGCATATTCATGACCTTTTTTATTCTTCAGAGCTAATAAAGCACCTAATGAATGGTCCATTGCTCGAACATACATCAGGAAGGGTATTCCTGAGACTGGAGGCAATAGAACATGAGGGTTTATCAAGTATCGCTTTATGTCTTCAAATGCTTGCTGACATTCTTCAGTTCAAATAAAAGACACACCTTTTTTCATGAGTTGAGTGAACGGTCATCAGCGTTCAGAGAGATTTGAGATGAATCTCTAGATATACGCAAGCCGTCCCTGGAATCCTCATAGCTCTTTTCGATTGCGTGGAGGACGCGTCTCTTGAATGGCTTTAATTTTTTTAGGGTCAACGTGTATACCTTTAGAGATAATAACGAATCCAAAAAATTTGCCATTAGGGACTCCCAGGAATGACTTGGTGGGATTCATTTTGAATTGATGCTGGCATATTAGATCGAATATAGTTCTCAAGTCTTGAATGTGGTCTTCCTCTAGACGACTTTTGACAGCAATATCGTCTATATAACATTCAACCATCTTTCGTAAGTGATCACGGAAGATAGTACTCATGGCCCCTTGATAAGTTGCACCAACATTTTTAAGACCAAACAATATGACATTGTAGCAATAAACTCCAAGAGGAGTACAAAAATATATATGTTTCTCATCTTCTGGATGCATCTTGATTTGATTATATCCTGAAAATCTATCCATAAAAGACATTCGTTCATTTCTACAAGTATTGTCGATCATGACATCAGTGATAGGAAGAGGAAATTTGTCCTTGGGACAAGCTTTATTCAGGTCTCTGAAGTCAATACAGACCGAACCTTCCCTGTTTTCTTCAAAACTGGGACAACATTAGCCATCCAGTCCGGATATTGTTCTTCTCTGACGAAGCCATAGGTGATGAGCTTCTTGACTTAGGCTTCTATGGCGTCCATCATGTCAGGTAGAAATTGACGCTGTTGTTGCTTGACTGTCCTTGTATTCGACAGAATGTTGAGTTTATGGGTAGCAATCTAGGGATCTAATCCCGACATGTCTTCATAGCTCCAAGTGAATACATCAAATGTATTCCCTAATGAGCTGGATCAATTTTTGTTTATCCGCTTCAGGGAGGCTTTTGCCGATGAATATTGGTTTTGGGGAAGTTTCATCTCCAATATCGACTTGAACCAACTGATCTTCGGTAGGTGGCTCACGTTGCTCGAAGCGAAGCTCCCATTGAGTATCCATCCTTTGTGCCCAAGGATCCGATTCATAGGCTTCGGTAAAGTCTTCGTCGTCTTCCGAGAACTCAGCAGTTACCATATTGGAAGATAGAGTCACTCGATGGACATGCCCTACACTGGTGTCTGAATCCCATAAGACAGAATCAGAAGAGTTAGTCGTTCTTCTTCATCGAATTCGTAGACTTCTGGAGTCAGAATTGGCAAAGTATAACCCAATCCCCGCTTCGTTTTACTGTAATATTGTTGTGACTTTCCTTTTGGAGGAGGGATACGAATAGGAGTTCACCATTGAGACCAGCTTTAAAATTATAGCCCATCTTTTGAATGATATCTTTTGATTATTGACTATAACGACATAGTTGAAGTCTTCCGTTATCGTGATTTTCTTCTTCACCATTAGGCGCGATCTTCGATTTTGTTCCTTTACTAAAAAGTATAAGAAGTTCATCTTTCTTCCTAGAAGGAACTAAGAAGAAGGAGTCCTACATTGGTTCGAGCAATACTTCATCATGGAGATGTTGAACTGCTCCCTTGGTAAGTGGTTCGAAGTTATCTAGCATTTCTAAATAACAACGAGTATAATAAAGTATATCAGTATATTGTAAAGGAGATGCTACTTTATTTATTTGTACATCATTATTTACAATAGGATTCTTAGCCTTAAACGATGGCTTAGTAAGGTTGATAACCAGAGGAGGAGAGGAAGGATTTTTTGGCCTTAACAGAAGGCTTAGGAAGGTTGATAACCAGAGGAGGAGAATGAGAAGGTTTGTTACAACGAAGGTCGATAACAAGAGGCTCAGAAGAGGTGAGCTCTCTTTATTCTATTTCTACAGCAGGAAGCTATTTTTTATGAGAGGAAAGATGGATAGGCAACGCCTGAGAAGAAGAGGGACGATTAGTACGTCCTTTGACAGGGATTATGAGAACAACTTTTGAAGTATCTTTCTGATCTTCCTCACTATCCATCGCTAATACAACCTTCATGAATTCTTCCTTGTACATCCGAGAATCAATACAATATGCTTCAATGCCCCTGAAAGGATTTAGGTCAGCTACTTCCTTTTAGACCTCTCCATTGACGTCTACATATTTGAAGCATTGGTGTAGAGTGGATGGTACAATGTTATGCTCAAGTAAAAAGGGTCTTCCCAGCAAGGCATTATAAGAACCATGATTGTCGATCACATAGAAAGTGACCTTTGTACGAAGATTGCCTATTTCAACTTTCAAGCGGATCATTCCCAAAGGTTCACTTCTTCCAGAATTAAATCCCAGGATTGTCGTGATGGTTGTTGAAAGATTATGTACAGAAATCTTTACGGCATCTAGTAAAGACTTTGGCATGATGCTGAGCACAGACCCAGGGTGGATCAAGATGCTGTCAACCTTCATAGTATCGACATATCCTGTGAAGTAGAGGGGTCGGTCATGACGATTATCTTCCAGCAATATATCATCTTGTGTAAAGGTGATGTTGGGCATCAACTCCATCATAGTAGGACAATAAAAGCAAGTTATAGGATCCTTCTCTGGCTTCTTGAGGAGTGCTAGACAAGTATCAGCTTGCATCAAGGCTTCACTCAATGTCTTTCGAGTTTCTTTTGAGATACGTAGTAGTTCAAAAATTGATAACCTTGCCAGGATATTAGCCAGTTGAGCCAGTATATCAAAGTTATATAGCTTCTCGAGTCCTAGAACTAGAGTCTTCTTCAATACTTTGTCAAAGCGGACAGGCTGCTTTCCTTTGTCAGCTGTCGTTGGTTTGGGAGGAGTTGGTTCCACTGGAGGTACTAGTGGAACTTTGACAGCAGGAGAAGACGATACTGGAGAAGCCTCTGGAACTAGAGTAGGGTTCTCCTAGCCTTCTGAATAGTCTCTCAGGTAAATTCTTCCAAACCTGGTACTAGTTAAAGCCTCTTCCTCGGATACTGGTTCAAAGGTTACCATATTGCAACTTTTTGCCAGGGTCTTGCTTCTAGAAGGTTTCTTTTGACAAGATGAAGAGATCATCTAGTAACCCAAACCAATTCGAGATTGGTTATGTGAAAGGCATAGAGAAAGAATTACAGGAGATCCTTTTCCATGATTCAAGCCGGGAGCCTTTTGTAGATCATATCCCATCTTTGTCATTAATTCACGAGACTGTGGACTATACAGATGGAAAGGTAGTTGATATTTGGCTTTTTGCTTTGACAGTATTATCTCAGAAAGGGAGAAAAAAGAAGGATCTGTAGCAAAAGTGAAAGTAACAGTTAAAGGTGGAGGACAGTATTCACTCAATGAAGTCATGTGACATGACTTGTATTTGGTTGCTTTCTTGGACTTTGTGGACGAAGAAGGTGCTTCAAAGTCAGCCACCAATTCAGAATGGATCCGCATAATCTTCCCCTTATCAGTAGACAAAGGAATAAGACCATCAATTTGTACAGGTGGAAGATTAACAATCTCCAAAGTAGTTCTCTGGATGGGAATGACGTCGTCCTACCCAAGTTGAGCAAAAAAATCGCTAAACTGTAGAGACGACATTAGCTTTTACAGTTTTTTCGACTTGTTGGAGAGTAATTATGCCAGAATTAACCATCTCCTGGATCTTGCCTTTAAGTACATAGCATGCTCGAGTCGGATGTCAGATAAATCTGTGGTAAATATAATATTTGGGGTGGTTAGTTTTACCTACTTCATCTGGCCTTTTTGTCTCTGACAGTTGAAGTTTATTGCTCTTGATCAGATAGTCAAAGATACTCATGACATCTCTTCATCAAAAGAATATTCTTCTTTCGGACGTGGTGCCCTCTGTGGTGGTGTCATTGGAGTAGGTATTGATTGACCTATGTTCACGGCTAGAGTTTCTTTGACCTTGACATTGATAGCCAAAGTCTCTTTACTCTTGCGGTTGTTCTGACGGCCGCCATTATTAGGTGTAGCATATTCATCTTTGTCAAGATTAGGCATCTGGATACCTAATTGTTTGAACTTGCCAGCACTTTCTTCTGCTGCTTTAGCATTCACTATGAATGAAGGCCAATCCTGGAACTGTGTCGATCTGGTCCACATGCTTATTATAGGCAATAGGTTTGATTTGAAAGTGTTTATAGTCAGAGCATCTGGAGTTCCAAGAGGTATTTTGAGTGCCTCACGGCGGAATCGTTCAATGAATGTTTCGGTTGTTTCATTGTGTCGCTGTTTAATTATAATGAGAGCAGACATAGTCATGTCATTTGTTACCTCATAAAATTATTCCAAGAACATATGTTTGAATCCAAAAAAAGAGGTTATACAACCATCTGGCAAACTATGGTACCAGTCATAAGCTGCACCTGCTAAACATCCAACGAAAACCCTAGTAAGTAGAGTATTGTTTGGCTGGAGTTGATCATTCATTACCTCAAAGTGATTGAGGTATTGACTTGGCGATGTGCTGCCATCAAACAGCATAATAGTAGAGGGTTTGTACTTCGGGGAAAATTGGACTTCCTTCCATTCTATGGGATAAGGCTGCTTAAACCCAAGCTTCTACAAGCCGTCTTTCTGTTTGAAAGCTTCAAATTGAGTACGTAAAGGTTTTACGGCCTCATTGGTATCTCTTGATGATTGTGGAGTAGTAGATTAATTTGATATGTTAGGAGGGGGTACTGCATGATAAGTACCACCTCCAGCACCAGATTGACTTGGAATAGCCTGCACAGGTATGGAAGCGATGTGAGGAGACTGTACCCCTAGATCAATATTGATGGGAGCTGGTGTTGTTACAGGTTCTTAGGTCGGAATCAGATTCAAAACCGGTGGAACCGTATGTTGTGCCATAATCACAGCATGCATGTCTGTCATCATCTCAGCTATGTTCTTCAAACTAGCCTCTAAAGCAGCAATTCTCTGCTCTTATTTGTTAGAGCTGGAAGCATCTTGATCTTCTGTGACGACATAAGTAGTCACTTTTCTACCCATCAAAGATGAGGTAGTAGAAAAGATGGTCCTTTCGGAACTTTCACTATCAGTATTAAAGTCATATAAGGAATCACCTCCAACATAAGTGATAGGATGTCCTGTTGACTGAAAGAATCTTGGTTGGAATCAGGAAGGTTCCTTTGATCGATTGTTTCTTGGTCGGAAGGAAGATTCCTTTGACCGATTATTTCTTGGTCAGAAGAAAGATTCCTTTGACCGATTGTGTCTCGGCTTCTTGATCTAGTATATTGGTATACTCCTTCGCCGGATTCATGAATCCAATCTAAGTATTGTTGACTAGGATTGCGAGATACCTTACGTTTCGGGCGTTTTCCACCCCAGTGCTTCGAGACGTCGTATTGACAGAGGCATACAATAATTTATCTTTATCCTGTATCATCGGTTGAGGAATCTGAGAGTAATTCAGACGGTCGAAGATGGACCGTTTAGCTGATTGACAACAACATTTGATAACTACCTCATGGTGATGGTTACAATGATGTTCTTGGAAATACATTGGATGAGACGGATTTGGGATCTTCCGCTTCTGTTTAAGAACTTCACGAAGATCGGTTACAACATCAAGATGAGAAAAGGTCGAAAGAATATATTCTTTAATGATATTAGGAATATGATTCCTATTCTTAAGATGTCCTGTTCCCTGAGTATATAAGGAAGTGCTGAGTTGATTAGCATAGGTAAAGGAATGCTTGTCTTCAGAAGTCTCCTTCTGGCGCAAGTTAACCAGTGGCGCAGTATGTTTGCATCTTACTGAAGTAGGTGTTGACTGGCGCTTGTTGAGATAGGTGCGTAGGTCAGATAGATCTACTACTTGTGTATCTGTCTGAGATACTAGTAGTTTACCCTGCTTGGATCTTGAGATGAACAGGATAGGAAGATCCGTAGTTGCATTTTTGGGATTTGGCAGAATTTTTTTTTGTATTGCGTAACCTGTTCTCATGTGCTTGCTCTGGCGCAATTGAGTGACAGAAATCTCAGTTTGAACAGAACTCACTTTTTTAGTAGAGATTTGATTGTCTCTGTTCAGAGGAGTGGAGTTCCTGCCCAAAAGAGTTTTCATACTGAGTGGCGCAAGAGTGCCACCAGAAAAACTTTCTACCGAGTCAAGGACTGGAGAAGATGAAGGAGTAGCCAAAAGGCATTTCCTTTTGTTTTGTGATTGAAAGGCCATAAGCGCAGGTTGAGGAAAGGCCAAAGGGCGCTTCTCTTTGTTCTGTTTAACACTTCCACTAGATAGGTTCTTCCCTAAGTTCAGAACTTGAGCAGATGAGGGAGTAGCCAAAAGGCGTTTCCTTTGTTCAGAGCCGAAGAAGTAGTCGGTGTGGGTTGTGCAGGAATTTTGGTTGACGGAGAAGCATTCTGCACAAGTTGCACAGGAATTCTGATTGGCCGAGAGACAGGCTGCAGAAGTTGTACAGGAACCATGGTTGGCCGAAAAATAGGCTATGCAAGTTACGCAGGAGCCATGGTTGGCCGAGAGACAGGTTGCGCAAGTTGCACAAGAGCCATGGTTGGCCGAGAAACAGGCTGTGCAAGTTGCGCCAGAGCCATGGTTTGCCGAAAAATAGGCTGTGCAAGTTGCGGAGGAGCCATGGTTGGCCGAGAAAATTTAGGAGTCCACACAGTGCACCCTTTGCTCTTAGCAGCAATGACGGTGCGCTTGGTACCCCCAGCATTGATCAATGCCTCGTAAGAGGTATGTTTGATGAGGTAGTTTAACCAAAGGTGGGTAGATGTCCTTAATATAGACACAAATAGATGATCTTACTAGGCTACGCCCTTATGGTAGTCACTCGAATATAGAAAAGGGTGGTAGTTTTAGTGTAATGATTGACCCTCTACAAGAATAAAGTAGACATAGTCTAACCCAACCCATTTACTATTATACTTTGTTAGTTTAAAGTGAGGATTAGGAGGATTAGTGGGTACCACTTAGCTGGATTAGGCGACTCATATAATTGTAATAATAATATGGTTAGGAGGGACACGTCTTCAATGTGATCCTTGCATGACTGCCAGTACCAAGAAGAGCCACTAGAGATAACTATCTATAGTTTTACGATATAGAGGTTACAAATCCAAATTATTTAGACTTGATTATTACTTGACTTATTAGGAGACACTGTAGTGACCTAGCGTATTCCTGAACTATTCATAGTTACCCTAGCACGGTTCTCTGTTAGTGAGCCTTATTTTAATTTCGAGGACAAAATTCTTTTAAGGTGGGTAGATTGTGAGGACCCTAATTTTTGGGAATTATTTTTTTATTATTATATAGTATTTCTAATTATTATGTTATATTGTATATTTAAATATGATTATATATGTACTTTTCTGTGTCTTTGATTTTTGGGACACAAGACATGCCTATCTCTTGAAACGTCCTTCATAATTTTTGTAGTAGACTGGATGACCTTCAATTTGGTATGTCATGTCCCATCCAAATTTGTCCCCTAGCATCCTTTTGACTTCGTGCAACTTCGAGTCAAATTTAGGTAATTAGATTATTTTCCATAATTCCATACCAAGCTTCCTATGTGAGTTCGGGACTCGATATAGATCAAAACCATTTGACCCAATATATGGTTTTGACCCATTTTGAGTCTACGACACACATGCAAATGGGGTGCCACTCAATCGAGTTTCCATGTGCTATTTATTTGCAAACGAAAGAATTATTGGTTGACTCTTAGAGTTTGATTTGATTAGAAAATATATTTGGACCCTAACCTAGTCAACCCCACTTACAGAGCCATGATAGGTTGCCATGGCTTAGTATAATTATTTTGATATTTATTTTGGAATGTTATACATCCAAATAGATTTATATACAATTTTGTATATCTATGATTATATTTATAATAGCCTAATATTGTATATAGATATGGCCTTAGCCATGTATAAGTTTTGTGATATATATCGACTAGGAATTTTGGTACGGTTAACGTGGTTGTGTTTTGACTAGTATTTTAGCCATGATAGGGAAGGCCCGACCGTAGCTGTGTCCCAAGTAAGAAAACCAGGTAAAGTTGTGACTTAACCCCCACCGATGAATTAGTTATTTATTAATTAGATATATTGATTTTTAGATGACCCGGTGGTACCCAATCAGCCCGAACTGGACCCAACCTAATTCCAAGACCATGTAGGCGTGTAGTGGACCAAAGACGACCATGTAGGCATATTTTATGTGTACAAATGTTACTTATTTATTTTTAGGAATTGACGACTAATTTCTGAATATTTATTATTTGTAAATTATAGGTATATTTAATATTTAATAGCATTTTGGAATATTGTATAATTTTGGAGCCAAATAAGGACTGCGTATAATATGTTCACCAAAAACTATTATTGGGTTATTAGAATTATTATTATTATTAATTTTGTTATATTATTATTATTAAAGTGATTTTTATGATTAAATAATCATCATTATTATTATTAGATATTATTAATTGATTTTATCGCCAATTGAGTTGTTATACATATATAAAGATATTTAAATAAATTAAATAAATGGATAGATAATATTAGGATTTTTGAGATTTTATTGGGTGTATTTAGATATACATATCAATATATATGTGTTTGCCATGAAATATAAAAGAGAAGAACAATAATCGGAGGACTGGACTTTTACTTCACGTTACAAACTCGCTTGTACAAAGAAAGCCTAGGGATGAAAACCTAGGTACAGCAATCTAAGTACAATTGTTTATTTTAGATTCTGGGGGATGACGATAGAGGCTCGGGAAAGCGACGACCGCTCTGCCTTACTCCTTGGACGATCGGTATGCAGCCTTGGCTCCAGAAGATTACTTGGCGTTGAAGAAATGCTTTCTTTGCTCTCTCTCGGCTCTTTCTCTCCAAGTATTCTGGTGCTCTCTGATCTCAAAAAAGGGTCCTCATGCAAGGGAATGGCACCTTACTATTTATAAGAAGGGAATGCAATCATTAGGGTTTGCAATGACTGCCCCTTAGAGTGGCGGCGGCCTGTTGATTGATCAATCTGGGCCATTAATCTTGAGTGTGATGAATCTGGGCCATTTAATATAGATTGCACCAAAACCTATCAGTAATTAATGCTGATTGGAATAAATCTCCGTGATGATGATTTGCTGATGTCTACGGATCTGAATGAATAAGTTTAATTCATTCTCCTGCCACGTGTCCCAGATTATTAGGATTTGACCCAATCTTTGATTGCAGCAAATCTGGGAAATTGATTGGATTCATGACATGTGTCCTGAGAGCCACTGAGGGGATCTGAGCCGCATGAGGATTGAGCCGCATAAGGATTGAGCCGCATATGACTGCCACGTGTCAGGGCTGCTTGGGGAGTGGCCCCCGAACCTTCGAACTACATGATAATCTGGACCACATAATGGGTAGTGAGCCGCATGGAGATGATCCTTGCGAGCCGCATGGGGAGGCCTCTGCTTGAGCCGCATGGAGATGGTCCTCTTGAGCCGTATGGGGAAGCGTCTGCTTGAGCCGCATAGGGCTGTTTCAATCTGGGCCGCATAGGGCAACTTCGGCCTGAGCCGTATGAGGGGTCTTCGCTCGAGCCGCATACGAATGTCCACGTGTCAAGGCTATGTGGCATTTTCTGGATCTCGGGGGATTGTGTCAGAGATCTCCTTCATTTCCCTAGGAGTCTGTCATTATGACAGAGTCATAATTGCATCCTTGTGTTAGGGCTGTCGACTTGTCAGAGCTGTCAGCCGTCAAGGTAATTAATACAGTAAGGAAAGAGTTATTCGTATGCTACGTGGTACTTCTCTTTGAGCTGCATAGAGATCACAGAGCCGCATAGTCCCTTGTGCCGCATGAATCTCTGAGCCGTATGGGCTTTCTGAGCCGTATGGGGTTTTCTGGCCGCAAGGATCTTTCTTTATTATTTTCCATGCTTCTACAAGACCCCCTTCAAAGTTTTCAATTTGCAAAATTGAAATACTTTGAATAAGAAGCATGGCTGTGTATAAATTCTTTTGGCCGCATATGAAATCCTGGCCGCATGGATGTTTCAGTCGCATGGGTTTTTCAGCCGCATGGGCTTTCTGCCACGTCGTTATTTGCCACTTATGGCAATCTTTTGCATTAAATGCTGTTGATTTGCTGTCAGTTTTAAAGGACACTTTTCGGCACGGGATCCCAGGAGTTTGGCCTTCATTTTAGGTGGCTCACCTCGATAACCGAAGAGTCGGTCTTCGTGCATGCACGGGAATCAAAATGCCTCACTTTCGTTTATAAATATGGATGAGTTTGGTCTGAGAGATTCTTTTACTTTCTCCTTCGTTCCCACTATTGCTGTCTCACTTTTCTTTCCTCTTTTCCCTTCTCCGATCGTCGGACATGCCCTCCAAATCTTCTAAGGTTGCCTCTGCTGCTGCGAAGGACAAGAAGGCGGCTTCCTCGTCAGCCGTCGTGCCCGAAGTGCACTCTGATGTCCGCCCTGCTCTCAATGGTAATGGTTGAATTTGAATACTTTGAATTCTAAGAACCTATGGCTTTGTTGCATATTTATGCACAAGCCTTCATCCTTCGCCTGAACCACCCCAGTTCGACCATGATGGAGCCGCATATGCTGTATCGGCTGCATGACCCTCTCATATCCGAGCTGCATAGGAGATGTCCTATGTTTGAGTCGCATGAGAAGGATTTGAGTCTCTGGATATGGACCGCATGAAGTCTCCCTTGAACGGAGCCGCATATGTTTCTGACAGAATGAACCGCATATCATTTTGTGCCGCATAAGCTCTTCTGCTAGAACCGCATATGTTCAACTGTTCCGCATAAGCTATCGAACCAGTGTCACATGGAACTCCCGTCTGATTTGGACCGCATGAGGCTGTGTTGACCCGAACCGCATTGGCTCCCTTGAAGCCGTGCCACCTGAAGCCCAGTTGAAAAGTTAGCCGCATAAGGCTTCGTTGATCCGAGCCGCATAGGCTCATAGGGACTTCTTTTTTTGAGATTTGTTCAGTGATTTCGCTTTAGCCCTCTTTTAATCCTGTTTCTTTTTGTCCTTTTCCAGTGAACCTCCTAACCAACCCAGCAGGAGAGCTTCTTGTGGGTTCAGCTCAATTTGCCATGGGCGTGCGGCTCGACGGCTTAATTCGACATATAACGGATCAACTTCCTGTTAATGAGCCTAGGGAGAGGGTGGCTGTCATCAATAGGGCTGTGCACAATTAAGTCAAACCGACCAAATCGAACCAAGTCAAACCGAACCGATTGATTTTAAACCGAACCGATGGTTCGGTTGGTTTGGTTCGACTTCAATTTTTTCAAAACCGACCAGTTCGATTCGGTTCACGGTTTGGTTATGCCAAAAACCGTCTAAACCGAACTGAACCGAACCAAATCCTTGTTAAATAATTAGGGTTGGCCGGTTGGGTATGGGTTCATTGGGTTGTATTATACAGGTTTGGTTCATTTATTCACATCACAGCCATTTATCAAGTTAAAGTTGAAAAAGCTCTCTCTCTCTCTCTCTCTATAGTCTCAAAGTGGAGTGCTGACGGCTTCTATTCTTTTCTAATTGCTCATGTGCACATGAAAGGGGCTTTTGTTTGAATGTATATGATTTTTTTTTTATGTATAATTGGCATTTTTCTCCACCTGCAAAGCGCAAGTTGAATTGAAGCTGCTGAATTGTATTTATTGTTGCAAAGTGGAAATTGACTGAGGTTTCACAAAAGAAAAAAACATACAGTCCATTTTTTTATGTGATCAAAATCGACCAAGTCGAACCGATCCAAACCGAACCAAGTTGGTCGGTTTTAAAACCGAACCGACCATTTGGTTGGTTTGGTTCGGTTTTGTTTATTTTCAAACCGATTAACTTCGGTTCGACTTCGGTTGGGACCAAATAGGTCGACCACCGACCGATGCACACCCCTAGTCATCAACAACCAGCCTTTCTACTTCTTTTGTACTATGATGAATTCAGGGAAACTGGACGAAGAATATCTAAAACCGGCTTTTCTCTTTGGAGATGCCTTTTCCATAAAGAACTCCCGATTGCTGGACGTTTCTGAGAACTGGAACTTTACTGTGGACGGGGTGGAGATCCACATTCCCGAGATGGAGCGATATTTTCCCCTCTCGTGGTTTAACATGGTATCATTAAGCAGGACGATGGCGGGATCCCTGACTCCCACCCAATCGGGGATGTTCGTGGACAACATCCACTACAATAAGCGTACGGGGTCACCATGTGCGGGCAAGGAATCAGTCAGTCTGAGTGTGATAAGGCTGCTTCCTGGTACTTTTATAAACGTGGCTGGTCCCAACTTTAATTTTACTCGAGCTGATACCTTTCTGAACCAACTCGCTCGCAAGGGGTCTTATCCTGTGGGCAGGTTGTCGCTGCTGAATTGGATAAACCCCATTTCTACATGGACCAATCTTATCTCCTGGATCCTGAGGAACTACGGGGAGTCCCTTCGGAAGATTGATCTCTACTACGCCATCCGGGGCACCTGTTACGGGTTGCCCATTAACAAGCCTTTGTTCATAGCCCTTTTGGAGATGTATAACCAGCGTATGGATACTTTCTTCGCGCCCGAAGGAGAGTTGGGACTTGCTCTCCATGAAATGCATGCTGTTTCTAAGCTGCCGTGAGGAGGCGAGGCTTTTGAAGTATACACTCCGACAAACGAGGAATTCGACGATCTGGATCGACGATTCCCGGGTTTCGTCGCTGTGTACCGGGAACTACTGTGCCACCATAGCATCTGTCACCAGACTGCTATCAAGAAGAATAATAGTTCAGAGGGGACCGCCCCTCATACCACGGCTTGGGTCGCGTATCTTTTCAAATTGCGTCCTTCCGGCAGGGTTTCTTCTCGAAGTTCTCAAACCCGGGTGGAGGTAGAGGACCTGAAGTTTAAGGCAAAAAGGTCGAGGTCCAAACGCGATAGATTTGGGAGTCGCACTGACTCCTTCAGTTATTTCCACTATGGTACCCGGGAGATGTCTGAAAAGGCACTTTTGGCCGGGTTCTTGATGGTGTGGCTACGAAATTGCATAGTCTCAGGAGGGGCAGGTTCTACTGAAAGAATCAGCCGCCACTTCATTCTTCCGGCTGTGAAGCTGGTCTTCAAAGTCAGATTGGCCCTTCTTCCGGCCATGGTGTGTAGCATACACCACGGCCTCCGCGCATTTTCGTCTAAGGTCATTGCTCGTGAGACGATGCTAGATTTTGAGCGGTTAGAACTTCCATACCACTACCTCATGGGCTGGTTATTGATGCACTATCGATCGTTGACGAGGCCAGGAACTGAAGAAGATGTTACTGCTGATGACGCCTTCCTCTTCTGATACCATCATCAACCTTGGGAGCACGACACCACGCCGGCCTGCCGGAGGGCGTTGGTGAGAGTTGACGGGCCCGACTTCTTTGTGTCTCTTCCTCAGTTTACCCCTAGAGAAGTGGGGGGGTACACGTTGATGGCATTGAACCTCCCCAGCTCTTATCTGAGAAGATACTTCTATGGCTGCTGTAACACCCAGTTTTTCCAGATGAGGGTAATTTTGAAATTTTGTAATTATAATTATTATTTATTGATTATTATTTCATATTATGATTTTTGGTGATTTTTAATCATTTTTAAACTATTTAAAATTATGACTTGTGATTTTGATATTTTACTATTGTTTGGTTTTAATTTCGAGGAATTTGTCACCCCCAGTTTTCAGGAACATGGGTCTTTTGTCATTTTGTATTTTTGAAATATTTTTGAATTTATTTTATTATTTATGATATTGTTTTGGGATTATTTGAGTCGGGTTCGAATTTCAACTCAATCCGACTTGAAACGGGGACCCGGGAGTAGTTTGACTCTAGTGGGACCCACACACTAGTTAGACATAGCCCACATGATATTAATTTTAGTTCACATGATAGAAATATTTTAGTTAGAGGTTAGACTAATTATTATGGATAAGGTTAGTGTGATTAGAGACTTTAGAATGACAAATTTAGCCCCAACCAATTAGCCCTTTCCTAATACTAATAGAATAGGTTAGTGGGGGCATTTTGGACCTTACCATAATAGGACAAATAGCCCCATATGGCCAGCCACTTTGGGAGAGGATAGGCTCAAGTTCATTTCATTATTCTCATCCTCACTCTCTCTCTTGTTCTTCCCCAAATTCCTAGAGAGCAATCCCTAGCAATTTCTCCACCAAATCCTTCCATTTCACCACCAAATCTTCTTCTTTTCTTCTCCATTCTAGCCAAGGAGGAAGCTACCCAAGTTTGGGAGAATTCGGAGCTCGTTCGTGTCCTTTTGGAATCTCTACGTGTCGGTGTCGCTCCGGAAAGGCTTTTCTTCGATTCGATCTACCGGGAGGTATAAATCTCTTCTCCTTTTCATTTCCTCATGCATATAGGTCTATTTTGAATCCATAGGAATGACCTCCATGGTTGTATCTCCATTTGTGTCCATTTCGTGTCCATTTGGAGGTCATAGGAGTGTCCTTTGTGTTGTGGTTGTGTCCATGTGGGAAAATCCCAAATTTGGACACACTATGTGTTGTTGTTATGTATGAATGAATTATTACATGTTTAATCTCATATTTTTGTATTGAAGATGTGTTCTATAGTGTCTCATATATATATATATTAGTGTAGAGAGTGAGTTCTTGATATATTATGTTATATACTTGTGTTCTTTTGTCTCAAACTACCTAAATTCGTCATAATTTTTATCCACGTTTTTAATTTCAGTCCGAACTTAGAAATATCATAACTTCTAGCTCAAAGCTCGGTTTAATCTCCCATTTTTTTTAAAAGAAGCGTACTGAAGTTAGATTTCCAAAAACATATATTAATAGGCCTAATTATTTTTATAACTTTCTGGAGAATTATTTGAGTGTCAGCTGTACGAAGGACAAATGCGTTCTCGGTGTTTTTGCGATTCCGGGAGTTTTCGGAAACAAAAACGCGATCCGTTTGAAGTTTCGGAAAGCTAACACATAGACTATAACATACTTTAATACTAGATTTTAATTCATGCTGAGATGTCACAGTATTGATTATTAGTAGAAGTTACTATTCGGCATATGTATTTTGTGCACCCTTGTGTGTAATATAATGTTCTATTTGATTTTAACCCATGTTAATGTATATACATTATGTAATTAAATAGAGAATGCAAGCATGAGTAAATGGTTAAATAAATGATGTATGAGGTATAAGTATCCTATCTAATGTAAGCATGTATAAGTATGGCTTGTAATGAATATGTAGGTTCCATAGTATATAATGTATGGTGCATATAGTGGTGCATCAGAATAAATGAATGATGAATGAATGCAAGCATGAATATAATATAATAATAGATGTAATGTATGCAATATACAAGTTAATAAGATGTAATATTCTATGTTAACCTATATTACCTCATGTACCCCCTTACACTATGTTGACACTATCACACTTGACACATTGTTCACTTACACTTTGACACTCTTTGATATGTATACACTATGTATGCCCATTTAACCCTCACTTGCCCCTTTGCTATGTTCACATACACACATATAGCCTCTTAAATAAGTAATTATGAATATAGTTAACTTAGCTATGTATGTATATTATATATATGTTAGCATATTGTGTTGTAATATATAAGTTTATATAACCATTTGAAATACCATGATTATAGACCTAATGTTGAATACCAATATATGCATGTGTATATATGTTTAGACATATATAGCTTAAAGTAATAGATTACCTAGTGTATATCCAATGTGAATTCTTGCCTATTTGAGTATTGAATAATTGCATGCTATATAGAGTTGGGTGTATGTTGGCTTGTATAGCCTTGTATTGATGTGTGCTTGCTAGGATAGTCTTGGTTAGGCCTAGTAAGACTTGCTGGGTTATGACATGACCTAGTTTGATCTAGTTTGACTAGTGCAGTTGACCAGAGTTGACCAAGGATTGACTTTGGCCTAGTTTGACCTAGATTCATGTAGAATGCATTGTAGTGCTTTATATTACCCTTCTGAACATGTTGTGACTTGTGCTGTTCTAATTAGGAGCCAGATACCTCTCCTCAGACAGTATCTTTACCTTGGACATTCAGACATCAGGCGAGTACATTCTCTGATAGTTCTCTCATTTACTTGTCAATTACTGTACTTCAGTTCTAGTTAGTTGTATGCGATTCTCTGTTACAACACGTGTGGATATTTTTGGATTCATGTATACGACATACTTTTATTTTCTGGCCTCTATTACTGGTATCATCTCTATTACTGGAATCACCTACTGGAATCATTTAACTGGAATTATTTTACTGGAATTATTTACTGGAATCATTTACTGGTATCATTATATTTTGGATGGACTCATCTTGAATCATTGTGTCAGAATTCTGGATTCACTTGCTGGGAGGGGAAATACTAGAGTGAGACATGTAGACATACCCCAATCTGGAATCTCCCTACTAGAATCTACTGGAAGCATAGCCATCTCTCGCCTGATCAGTGAGGGATGTGCCTGATTACCCACAGCCGTTTACATGTCGAACTCGGTATTTTAAAATACACTGCTAGAGTATAGGCTAGACTCACCCTGGAATCGTTGATCACTATAACTGGAATCGTTCCTTACTGGATTCATCTTGTATTAGATTTATCCCGTACTGGATTTACATAGGTTTTACATTGGTTACATTTTCTGTCTGGACTTTATATCATATTACCCTGGTTCAGCTAGTTCTATTTTTACAGTCTTCATTGCTATGATTCTTCTCTTGTTTAGTATTTACTTTCCTTGCACTTTATCTCTCTTTCTTACCATCACCTGAATATAAACTGTCATTTTCATCAATATAACTGTCTATAACTGCTGTATAGTTCTCTGTCATTTACTTGGGTTTTCTAGATGAGATGTGCTCGTTCCTGTCCTGACTGGACCTGTTGATAAATTTTACAGATAGCCTGGAGGTTGCCTGCTAGCCTAGAGGAGACACAGTAGAGGTTGTATAGTTAGTTATTTCAGTTGTATTGAGTTGTATTTATTCTATGGATTACTGTTTTGAGCTTTGAGATGTTTTCTAGGTTTGTGTATCTTAGACACTTAGACTTCTATCTGCTGTATCTTTTTTGGATTTTATGTTTTACCTATCTTTTATCTCGCTATACCTTAGTTGTGATTGAGACTGTATCTGCTATGTTACCTCCATTCGGAGAGTATATACTGTACAGGTACCTTTATATTGTTAGATGTTTGACCTAGGATAGCGTTCTACCGCCGACACTGCGGCGTAGGCTGGACATACCCACGTCTCGTGCCCTTACTCTAGGGTGCGGGTCGTGACACGTTTTTAGTGGTGGCCCATGCAGGTCGAGTTTATGTAGTGGTATTCGAACTAGAGTATCACTACAGCCTGCAGTAGGATTAGGATATTTTTAGAGGTACTCAATCACATGAGGAAAAACTCTTAATCCGATTTCTTTTGTCTAAAATTGTTGCTTATTGACTTCCCTTGAATATAAACTGTTCTCCTTTGAATTTTTGCTTCATTCTCAGAAATCGCTTCTTATTTTGATTTGTCTTCATGATGGTTATGAAGACACGATCACATCGCTTCGGTTCGGGGGATACTATCGAGAGGCTGGCCACCTCTCGTCCTGTTCATCAGGGCCTCGAGACCGCAGCTTCTGTTGTGCCGACTCAGGTTGGCATTTCTGCTACATTGGAGGTGTACCTCCGTCTGTACAGAGACTTTTCCCTTCGTTTCCGGTTTCTCTCAGCAGCATCAATTTATGCAGCATCAGCAGCAGAGATTTGTGCAGTATCAGCATCAGGCTGGAGGAAACCAACAGGGCGAGCTATCGTCAGGATAGTCGAGGATGCACAAACCGTTGGAGATCTTGCTGCAAGTTCCGTTCTTCTCAATTTTATTTCCGCAATTGTCTTTTATAATTACCTTGAAATCCGATTCCATCTGTTCTTTGTTGATTGATTAATTTTGTCATGTTACTCTTTTGTTGTGTTGTTTTTCTTCTGAGAAAATTATATGGGCTAGGTCGCCTAAATCATGGGATCTAGAATCCTCGATAGTCGTGTTAGTTGGCATAGTGAGGACATATAGTCAGATTTTGGATGTATTCTCGGGTATAGGAATTTAAGGTTTTCGCCGTCGCTTATGGCAGTGCGAAAATTTTAAATACCATGAACCTAGAGGTACGTACCTTAGTCAAGGACTTTGTGATTATCGTAGCTTTGCTTACTAGCATGATGAAGACTCTGGACAACATAATTTTGGACAGACGCATATGATTAACAGATTGTATCTTGAGAAGGTTTAAACATCATACCCTTTTGATTGTTATAAATGACTTAGGATTAGGGATATTTAGTTTTGTAGAGCTTATTCATAGGTAGTTCCTTTATAGTATAATAGTATGATGACTTGTTGAGTGTCTGTACCCTAGAGGTGATAGTTAGCATTGGTGTTAGAATAGTAACCCATTGCAAATAATTCTCCTGTTATCTATAATACCAACCAGTTACACATAGGATGTTAGTATGCCTTACAACCTTGATGATTATTACTACTTTCCCTTACCTTTTCCAGTGAGGCACCCATGACCAAAGCCTGCCTTTGAGTATAGTTGTAGTTTCACCTAAGACCGAGAGGTCTATTTGCATAGATAGATTGCAGATGATATTGGCATATGGGATATAGGTTAGTTGGTATCTATAGGCCATTGTTGTATAGGGTTATAAACATGTTGTTTAGCTTATACTTGGTTCAGTTTTCTATTTTAGTTAAGTTCTCTTCGTGTTGAGTTCCTTTGTGTTGATCACCTTTATAGGCAGTGTGCAGACCCTTCACTAGATACCATGTCCCCTTGATTCAGACCATTCATCCTCAGCCTTGTTCTAAGCATTGTTTCAGACCCTTGGTTGATCTGTCATGTATATATATATATGATATACTTAGGATATATGTGATGGGTTGTTGTTCTTGAGCATATATATATATATATATATATATGTGTGTGTGGTATTTGATATTCATGTGCTTAGCTTGTAGGTATTTAGTTATAGGTGACTTAATAGGATTGGGAAGTTAAGAGCTAGTCTATTATAGAGTTTCTCTTTTGCTAAATTCTAGTTGCCAACACCTAGATAGCTAGCATAGATAAAATCCTAAGAAGTTGACCAGTTGATGACCAAGTACTTGGATGTTGAGAAATTGATTAGTGATTGACCCTTGACTATATTTGACATAGAAGGGGGTGCGATCATCTTAATTTCGAGGACGAAATTTTTATAAGGTGGGTAGGATTGTAACACCCAGTTTTTCCAGATGAGGGTAATTTTGAAATTTTGTAATTATAATTATTATTTATTGATTATTAATATTATGATTTTTGGTGATTTTTAATCATTTTTAAACTATTTAAAATTATGACTTATGATTTTGACATTTTACTATTGTTTGGTTTTAATTTCGAGAAATTTGTCACCCCCAGTTTTCAGGAACATGGGTATTTTGTCATTTTGTATTTTTGAAATATTTTTGAATTTATTTTATTATTTATGATATTATTTTGGGATTATTTGAGTCGGGTTCGAATTTCAACTCAATCCGACTTGAAACGGGGACCCGGGAGTAGTTTGACTCTAGTGGGACCCACACACTAGTTAGGCATGGCCAACATGTTATTAATTTTAGTTCACATGATAGAAATATTTTAGTTAGAGGTTAGACTAATTATTATGGATAAGGTTAGTGTGATTAGAGACTTTAGAATGACTAATTTAGCCCCAACCAATTAGCCCTTTCCTAATACTAATAGAATAGGTTAGTGGGGCATTTTGGACCTTACCATAATAGGACAAATAGCCCCATATGGCCAGCCACTTTGGGAGAGGATAGGCTCAAGTTCATTTCATTATTCTCATCCACACTCTCTCTCTTGTTCTTCCCCAAATTCCTAGAGAGCAATCCCTAGCAATTTCTCCACCAAATCCTTCCATTTCACCACCAAATCTTCTTCTTTCCTTCTCCATTCTAGCCAAGGAGGAAGCTACCCAAGTTTGGGAGGATTCGGAGCTCGTTCGTGTCCTTTTGGAATCTCTACGTGTCGGTGTCGCTCCGGAAAGGCTTTTTTTTCGATTCGATCTACCGGGAGGTATAAATCCCTTCTTCTTTTTATTTCCTCATGCATATAGGTCTATTTTGAATCCATAGGAATGACCCCCATGATTGTATCTCCATTTGTGTCCATTTCGTGTCCATTTGGAGGTCATAGGAGTGTCCTTTGTGTTGTGGTTGTGTCCATGTGGGAAAATCCCAAATTTGGACACACTATGTGTGTTGTTATGTATGAATGAATTATTATATGTTTAATCTCATATTTTTGTATTGAAGATGTGTTCTATAGTGTCTCATATATATATATTAGTGTAGAGAGTGAGTTCTTGATATATTATGTTATATACTTGTGTTCTTTTGTCTCAAACTACCTAAATTCGTCATGATTTTTATCCACGTTTTTAATTTCAGCCCGAACTTAGAAATATCATAACTTCTAGCTCAAAGCTCGGTTTAATCTCCCATTTTTTTTAGAAGAAGCGTATTGAAGTTAGATTTCCAAAAACATATATTAATAGACCTAATTATTTCTGTAACTTTCTGGAGAATTATTTGAGTGTCAGTTGTACGAAGGACAAACGCGTTCTCGGTGTTTTTGCGATTCCGGGAGTTTTCGGAAACGAAAACGCGATCCGTTTGAAGTTTCGGAAAGCTAACACATAGATCTATAACATACTTTAATCCTAGATTTTAATTCATGCTAAGATGGCACAGTATTGATTATTAGTAGAAGTTACTATTCGGCATATGCATTTTGTGCACCCTTGTGTGTAATATAATGTTCTATTTGATTTTAACCCATGTTAATGTATATACATTATGTAATTAAATAGAGAATGCAAGCATGAGTAAATGGTTAAATAAATGATGTATGAGGTGTAAGTATCCTATCTAATGTAAGCATGTATAAGTATGGCTTGTAATGAATATGTAGGTTCCAAAGTATGTAATGTATGGTGCATATAGTGGTGCAAGAGAATAAATGAATGATGAATGAATGCAAGCATGAATGTAATATAATAATAGTTGTAATATATGCAATATACAAGTTAATGAGATGTAATGTTCTATGTTAACATAAATCCTATATTACCTCATGTACCCCCTTACACTATGTTGACACTATCACACTTGACACATTGTTCACTTACACTTTGACACTCTTTGATATGTATACACTATGTATGCCCATTTAACCCTCATTTGCCCCTTTGCTATGTTCACATACACACATATAGCCTCTTAAATAAGTAATTATGAATATAGTTAACTTAGCTATGTATGTATATTATATATATGTTAGCATATTGTGTTGTAATATATAAGTTTATATAACCATTTGAAATGCCATGATTATAGACCTAATGTTGAATACCAATATATGCATGTGTATATATGTTTAGACATATATAGCTTAAAGTAATAGATTACCTAGTGTATATCCAATGTGAATTCTTGCCTATTTGAGTATTGAATAATTGCATGCTATATAGAGTTGGGTGTATGTTGGCTTGTATAGCCTTGTATTGATGTGTGCTTGCTAGGATAGTCTTCGTTAGGCCTAGTAAGACTTGCTGGGTTATGACATGACCTAGTTTGACCTAGTTTGACTAGTGCAGTTGACCAGAGTTGACCAAAGATTGACTTTGGCCTAGTTTGATCTAGATTCATGTAGAATGCATTGTAGTGCTTTATATTACCCTTCTGAACATGTTGTGACTTGTGCTGTTCTAATTAGGAGCCAGACACCTCTCCTCGGACAGTATCTTTACCTTGGACATTCAGACATCAGGCGAGTACATTCTCTGATAGTTCTCTCATTTACTTGTCAATTACTGTACTTCAGTTCTAGTTAGTTGTATGCGATTCTCTGTTACAACACGTGTGGATATTTCTGGATTCATGTATACGACACACTTTTATTTTCTGGCCTCTATTACTGGTATCATCTCTATTACTGGAATCACCTACTGGAATCATTTAACTGGAATTATTTTACTGGAATTATTTACTGGAATCATTTACTGGTATCATTATATTTTGGACGGACTCATCTTGTCAGAATTCTGGATTCACTTGCTGGGAGGGGAAATACTAGAGTGAGACATGTAGACATATCCCAATCTGGAATCTCCCTACTGGAATCTACTGGAAGCATAGCCATCTCTTGCCTGATCAGTGAGGGATGTGCCTGATTACCCACAACCGTTTACATGTCGAACTCGATATTTTAAAATACACTGCTAGAGTATAGGCTGGACTCACCCTGGAATCGTTGATCACTATAACTGGAATCGTTCCTTACTGGATTCATCTTGTATTAGATTCATCCCGTACTGGATTTACATAGGTTTTATACTGGTTACATTTTTTATCTGGACTTTATATTATATTACCCTAGTTCAGCTAGTTCTATTTTTACAGTCTTCATTGCTATGATTCTTCTCTTGTTTAGTATTTACTTTCCTTGCACTTTATCTCTCTTTCTTACCATCACCTGAATATAAACTGTCATTTTTATCAATATAACTGTCTATAACTGCTGTATAGTTCTCTGTCATTTACTTGGGTTTTTTAGATGAGATGTGCTCGTTCCTGTCCTGACTGGACCTGTTGATAAATTTTACAGATAGCCTGGAGGTTGCCTGCTAGCCTAGAGGAGACACAGTAGAGGTTGTATAGTTAGTTATTTCAGTTGTATTGAGTTGTATTTATTCTATGGATTACTGTTTTGAGCTTTAAGATGTTTTCTGGGTTTGTGTATCTTAGACACTTAGACTTCTATCTGTTGTATCTCTTTTGGATTTCATATTTTACCTATCTTTTATCTCGCTCTACCTTAGTTGTGATTGAGACTGTATCTGCTATGTCACCTCCATTCGGAGAGTATATACTGTACAGGTACCTTTATATTGTTAGATGTTTGACCTAGGACAGCGTTCTACCGCCGACACTGCGGCATAGGCTGGATGTACCCACGTCTCGTGCCCTTACTCTAGGGTACGGGTCGTGACAGCTGCGCAATATTTGCCCCGCGCACCTAGTATATCGTTACCGAAATAATGTATACTTGGATCCTTATTTGCCTAGCAGGTTTTCTCGTCAATTCGGGTACAGCCAGCTGTTCCTTGATTGCCCCAGTGCTTGCCTGGGTTTTGAGGGCAGTGTCCTTGACGGTATCCGGGCGTGGCATTATTACAATGCTGTTCATACCTGGGCTAGCTTCTCAGTCCCTGACGCTAAAACGCAAAGGGATATTCCGTACATGGCGGCTCTTTATCACGTTGCAGCGAGCAAATCTCCCGTAAATTTTGACATGAACACCAGCTTCATTGTCGGAACTGGCTTGGCAGAAAAGCCCGAAGGTTCCAGGAAGAGAAAGAGGGGAGCGAATAGGGTATCCGTGCCAGACTTGGAGTCCACTACGGCGGACGAAGAGGATGATGAGCAAGACGCCAATGACTCGTCGTATTCCTCAGACGAGGAAGTTGGGAATCAGCCCCCTATTATGTCAGATGAAAGGGTGGCGGATCAGCCGTCTACTGGGCCTGACGAGGCGGTAGAGGATCAACCACCTGCTGTGCCTGGTCCTTCGCATAAACGAAGCAGGTACGTGCTTACCGATGATGGCCGGACCTATTCCATGAAGCATGCTGCGGTCAGACATCGCAGGCTGTTTATTGATGATATTGACATTGTTTCTGAGGTGATTTGAAATTCAACTACCCTCTTCTTTCTTCTTCTATGTTATGGCCTAATCGTTTTTTTCCTTTTGCTCTTTATAGGCGTCAGATGAGTTCGCTTCTCAGGACCCGATTCCGAGGTTGATCCGGTCTTGTCTCATTCGGTCAGTGATGTGTGCACTGCTATCATTGCTGCTGGAGTTCTTCCGAAGGCGGTCGAGGGGTCTCACCTTGCTGGGACCTTAACCCAGGGGGATGGGGGTTCTACTGCGCCCGTCCCTGCGACATCTGAACTTCAACAGAATGACACTGTCCTGGCTGGCCCTTTTTCAGGGATGGCCGTAACAGAGAAACCAGTTGAATTCGGATCGGAAGCCGCGGGTGGGGAAACTACGCCAGCTGTGAATGAACCGCAGCCTCCATGCTCTTCCCCTGGTAAGATAAGTCAAACCTTAACTTGTGAGGAAGCCTATTTACTCCATCATCCAATCTTTCGGGTTACGTCGATTAATGGTTGCTTTGGACGTACAAATCCTATCCCTTTATTGCCGGTGACGGTCATCGCCGGGGCGGACTCCACCAGGGGGGCTCTGACAGAAGTACGTGTGTCTCCCTCTTTTCCAACCGATATTGAGGGGCCTCCAGCCGGGTCGAGTTCGAGAGCCCAAGTGGCAATACAGCTGGGGCAAGGGACGATGCCTCATGCACCCTCCTCTGCGAATATAGTTTCGGAGGTTAACCTTTCTGCCTTGCCTAGCATCTAGGCTCTTCGGGCAGCGGAAGAGGAGCTAGCTGCCATTCATGCATCTTTCCGTACAGAATTTGTTTCCTTGTTGGTGGGGATGGCAAGTTCAGAGGCTACTCCTTCGGTACTGCCTGCCACACTCTCTTTGACACCGTCATCTACAGAGGTTTTGGATGAAGTGTCCCAGGATATGGTCGACAGTTTCTACCGCCACCTGAAGAGGGGGATCGAGGCAGCTGTGGAAAGCGGGACTCCCTTTGCTCTGGCCCGTCAATGCGCCGGTGGCCAGATTAATATTCTTAGAACACTCCCTGGTGGAGGGGATCTGGCTCCGCTTCTGGAGCCTAAACTGTTAGAGGCTGATCGTCTTGTGGCCCAGTTTCGTATGCTGCAATAAGCAGATTTACCTGCGGCAATAAACCGAGAGCACAATTTCCTCTTTACCGCGGTAGAGAAGGTGATGGTTGCCCGGGAATCGCTCAAACCGGCTATATTAAAGGACCGCCGGGATTTGACCCGGTTGCACGATCAATGGAGCCGTCGAACTGAAGATTGTGCAGCTCGGGAAGCGGCTACCTCCCGCGGGGTAACCGACACCCGGGAACAGATCTTCAAGCTCCAGAGAAAGCTGGCCTTCCTGGAGTCCGAGCTCGAAGCTGCTTGTACTGAGAAAGGGATTGCCATTCAGGAGGCTGACAAGTTTAGTAGGGCTTCTGCCAATCTAGAACTTGCCCTGAAGAAGATAGAGAACGACTGGCAGGCGTATATGTATTTGAATGACGTAGAGCAGTTGTCTTAATAGGCCGAGCGCCGAGCTAAACAGAGGCTTGAGCGGGGGACTGCCTTGGTAAAAAACCGCCTCTTGGAGTTGTGTAATGTCGAACTGTAGTCGGCCTTTTTCTGGTTTCGTTTCTATTTTCTTTTCTTTTTCTTTGAGAGGGACGTGGTCCCGAAACATGTAATACTTTTTTCATCCTTCAAATAAAGAGTACCTTCCATTCTACCCTTCATTTGTATTGCTTGCTGTGCTTGTGGTATTATTTGCCCCGCATGGGGGATTTGTTTGTGGACCTGCTACCCATGACATACCTTGGTTTTAGGTACGGGTAACAAGTTTGATTAGGGATACCTAGAACGGTTCTACGGTAATACGGTCGCGGACGTTCCGGGTATCGGAAGAAAGAATGCCGTGGAGCAGCTGGGCTCCCGGGACATGATGAGGAATGGTGGGCCTGTGCTGAGAAACTCTGCAAAGGATATTTACGGGCCTATTATCCTTGGCGTACCCTGGTTTAGGACACTGATAATAGGATGAAAGGAGAACCAACATACTTACTCAGAGGTAATGAGGACATGGCAAGTATGAAGGCTTTGTTCACCGTGGAATCTTCCTACTCAGAGGTAATGAGGACATGGTAGGAGTAGACCCAACGGAGGATTTTTGTGGTCAACAGAGGACATTTGTGGGCCTATTATCCTTGGCATACCCTAGTTCAGGGTACGAGTAATAAGACGAGAGAGGACCAACATACTTACTCAGAGGTAACGAGGACATGGTATATACGGAGGTTTTACCGTGGAGTCTTCCTATTCAGAGGTAATGAGGACATGGCAGGAGTGGACTCAACGGAGAATATTTGTGGACCTATTATCCTTGGCGTACTCCGGTTGTGGGTACAGATAATAAGTCGAAATGGAATCTTCATACTTACTCAGAGGTAATGAGGACATGGCAAGCATGAAGGTTTCTTCGACGGAGCCTTCCCACTCAGAGATAATGGGGACATGGCAGGAGTGGGCTCAATGAAGGAGGTTACATAGAATGACTCAGAGGAAATGAGGACATGGAAGTTCTATGTAAGGGGTGATTTGTTTTTGGCGGAAGTGGAACGACTCAGAGGTAATGAGGACATGGCCGTTTTGGAAATTTGTGGATCTGTTACCCTTTTTGTGCACTGGGAGTGCGGGTAGTGGATCATGAGGGAGGATCTCTTCCAAGAAAAAAGTTCAGAGGTATGATCATACGTGACTTACTATCTGAGAGAGTGACCGGGATGTGAGTTCAGAGGCACCAGCGGGTACATGACTCGATAATTTGGAATATTGTGAAAGTGTGAGTTCAGCGGTACCAGCGGGTACATGACTCGATGATCTGGAATATTGTAGATGAGTGAGTTCAGCGGCACCAGCGGGTACATGACTCGATGATCTAGAAAATGTTGTGGATGTGTGAGTTCAGCGGCACCAGCGGGTACATGACTCGATAATCTGGGATATTGTGTGGGTGAGTTCAGCGGCACCAGCGGGTACATGACTCGATAATCTGGGATGTCGTTCAGACATAATATTTCTTGAGGAACTTGCCGTTGACGGGCAACATGAGCAAATCTCCGTTTTATTTTGCAAGGCGGTAGGCTCCGTTGGAGAATACAGCCTCAATGATGAATGGGCCTTCCCACTTCGGCTGGAACTTGCCGACGGTCTTTTGAGTCATGACCATCGGCCTCCGGACTGCCAGAACGAGATCGTCCACTTAGAATGTTCTGATTTTGACCTTCTTGTTGAAGGCTCCAGAGATGCGTGCTTGGTATAGCTCGATCCTTTGCTGAGCCAGGAGGCATTTTTCATCTAAGGCCTCTAACTCTTGTAGCCGGCGACGGTAGTTATCATCCGTCGTCAATTGATAAGTGAGGGCGACGCGGAGTGAGGGTATTTGAGTCTCCAATGGGAGAACTGCCTCACTCCCGTACACCAGGGAGAATGATGTGTTCCCTGTGGCTGTTCAGACCGTTGTACGGTACGCCTATAAGCATTTACCAATCTTCTCGTTCCAGTCGTATTTGTTGGACGATACGAACTTCTTGAGTAACTTGATGATGGTTTTGTTGAATGCTTCTGCCAATCCATTCGCTGTTGGATTGTATGGTGTCGAAGCAATATTTTGGATATGGTGCTTGTCGCAGAACCGATAGAAGGCGTGACTTACAAACTGCGGACCATTATCATGGATGATCCTTCGAGGCAGTCCAAAGCGATAGATGACATGATGCTTGAGGAAGCTGATCACATTTGAAGTCTTCACTTCTGCAAGTGGGACAGCTTCCGCCCATTTGGATAAGTAATCTGTTATTGCGAGTATGAAGCGATGTCCTCGGGAGGAAGGTGGAGTGATTGGACCGATGATATCCATTCCCCATGCTTCGAATGGCCAGGACGACACCATCGGATGTAGAAACTCGGATGACTGGTGGATGAAGTCCGCGTGGACTTGGCAGGCTTTGTATTTTCTTGCATAGTCTATCGCATCTGCTACTATCGTGGGCCAGTAGTAGCCCATTTGGCGAAGACAGTCCTGTAATTTAGGGCCAGGCTGATGGGCCCCACAGACACCGTCATGAGCTTCGCGTACGGCTTCTTTGGCTTCTGCGTTTGACAGACACCGAAGTAATAATCCATCATAAGATCGACGATACAGCATTTTCGTCTTTGTATCGTAGAAGAATCTGAGAGAACGCCTTCTGATGGAAGTGGCTTCCTTTGGGTTCTCGGGCAGGATATCGTAGACTACGAAGTCTATGAATGGTTGTCTCCAGTCCGGCGCTTCGTCGACCGTCTGAGCGGAATAACTCGCCACAAACTGAACGTTGTTCTTGGGACAAACTAGTTCGTGGCCTATCACATCCACCGATTGATGAGCATAGTTTAGAACCGCTAGGGAAGCGGCAAGGCCAGCTAGGGCATCGGCTTCGATATTTCAGAGTCTGGAAACATGTTCGATGAAGAACCCCTCGAATGATGAGATGATGTTGATCGCTATTTGGTGATAGGGGATCATGTCTTTATGGCGAACCTCATATGAACCCCGGATCTGATTGACGATTAACTGAGAATCGTCGTATGCTTCAAGGTATTCTACCCCCAGCTCTCTTGCAAGTTGGAGGCCAATGACCAAAGCATTGTACTCGGCCACATTATTAGAGCAGGGTTCTGTGAGAGAGTAAGCGCGATTAATCACCAATCCGAAAGGAGACACCAGCACCACCCCGACTCCGACGACGATGTTGCCCTTAGGTCCGGTTCTCGAAGCACAGTCGAAGAACATTCGCCATATATCATCGTGAGAGGTTGTATGCGAGTCGACGACCTCATCTGGGATCTCTTCATATATTCTGGATGACTTCGAGCCTGGGTGGGCTGCTAAAAAGTCTGCCAGAGCTTGACCCTTAACAGCCTTTTGGGGGACGAAGATCATATGATATGGGGACAACAATATTGTCCATGTAGCGAGGCGGGAGCTGAGTGGCCCTGGTTTAGTCATGAGGACCCTGAGAGGGTTGACTCGTGAGATCACATGTATGGTTTGTCCAGCGACATAGTGTCGCGTCTTTTGAATGGCGAACACCAGGGCGAGGCATTCCTTCTCCACAGCGGTGTATCGGTGCTCTGGCCCAACCATCATTCGACTGAGGTAATATATGGCTTGTTCATGGCCAGCATCGTTGTTTTGTGCCAGCAGAGCCCCGAGGGAATGTTCTATTTCTCGTACGTAGAGCAGGAATGGTTTTCCAGCAACCGGAGCTACTAGGACTGGAGGGTTCGACAAATATTCTTTGAGGGTGTCGAAGGCACGTTGGCATTCTTCGTCCCATACGAATGAGACGCCTTTCTTCATGAGATGGGTGAATGGTCGACATCGTCCGGAGAGATTACAAATGAACCTCCTGATGTAAGCTAGCCTCCCTTGGAGGCCTCTGAGTTCGCGGAGATTTCTCGGGGGACCCATCTCCATAATTGCCTTTGTCTTCTCAGGGTCTACATAGAATACCCTGGGCCGTGATGATAAAACCCAAGAACTTCCCGCTGGATACGCCCAGAAAGGACTTCGTAGGGTTCATTTTCAAATTGTGCGCTCGTATCAAGTCGAATACTGTTCTCAGATCCTGCAGATGGTCTCCCTTACAGCGACTCTTGACGGCGATGTCATCAACGTAGCACTCCACCATCTTGCGTAAATATTCTCTGAAGATGATACTCATGGCTCTTTGGTATGTGGCGCCCACATTCTTTAAACCTAAAGGCATGACTGTGTAATGGTATGTGCCAATCGGTGTTCGGAATGATGTATGCTTTTCGTCGTCAGGAGACATTTTGATTTGGTTGTACCCCGAGAAGCCATCCATGAATGACATACGTTCGAAGTTGCAGGTGTTGTCAATCATGATGTCTGTGATAGGGAGGAAGAATTCATCTTTTGGATATGCCTCATTCAGATTACGGAAGTCGATGCAAATTCGAATCTTTCCATTCTTCTTGAGGATCGGAACTATATTGGCGACCCAGTCAGGATGTTGCTCTTCACGAATGAAGCCGCTGGCTATCAGTTTGTTGACTTCGGCTTCGATCGCGTCCATGATGCCTGGGCGGAAGCGTCGCTGTTGTTGTTTGACTGGCTTTGCATCTGGCCGAATGTTGAGTTTGTGGATAGTAATATCGGGATCTAACCCCGGCATGTCTTCATAGCTCCACGCGAACACGTCAATATATTCTTTGACAAGTTCCAGCAGCGATTCTCGCTCTTCGTCTGTTAGGCTTTTACTGACGAAGATTGGTTTTGGAGAAGATTCGCTCCCAAGATCCACTTGTATAACCGCATCTTCAGTAGGGGTTCTCTTAGTTCGAACTGCTTTTCCCATTGTGCATCCAACTGTTGGGCCCACGGATCTAGCTCGAGGATTTCAGGAATGTCTTCATCTTCTTCATAAGCGTCGGCGAATGCCATGTTGACTGACAGGACTTGTCTGAATATGTCTCCGATGCTGGTATCCGAGTCAGAAGTTGGTGACCCGGTTGAATGTGACTGCCAGTCACATTCTTTATCTGAACTCTCAGGGGTCGTCGTGGGTGTTACATACCCTAATCCACATCGAGTTTTGCTATAGTAGTCCCGTGGTTTGCCAGCCGGGACCGGTGGCTTCAAAGGTAATCGTCGCCCGGTATCGTAGTTCAAGCCTGGCGTAGCCTCCAGATCATATCCCTATTTTTGCATGAGATACTTGGATTGAGGGCTATAAAGATACAGAGGCAGTCTCCCGGCGTCTGACCCAAGATCGACTTCTTCTATGGTGAAGGGATGCGGATCGTCCTTACGGCCGAAGATGATTGGATGATCCCCTCCCTCGATTATGCGGTAGGCATCTTCCACTGGGATAAGCTGGATTGCGGTGTGCACATTTGTCACCTGTGTGTGTAGGTGAGTGCCTATACCATGTTCCATAGCATACATTGTACGTAGCTTATTGAGGTCGAGGTAGTTTAAAGATAGCCTTTTATTGATGAAGTAAGGTATCTTTTCTAGGGCGATTACTTCATCTGCGGAGGGAACATCAGTCTGGGCAGCCACATACTTGGCTAGCTCCGGTTCCTTTTCGGCTACCCCCTGTATAAACGAAGACTGAGAGGACGACCTGGGATGCTTGATCGTCAGAGGTTCATCTGGTGGAGCGGAGCGTGGAGTTGTTGGCAGACTAGCGACCCCCAGCTTGGTACTTGATGCTGGGCAGGGAGTGGTTGGTTCGCTAGAAGTCCCAGACCATGCATCGGAATGATGACTCTTCTTGGGAAGACGTATCGTCATTGGCTTGTCGGAGGGATTGAGCTTCTCCGTTTGCGGCTGGCCGACTCTCGGCAGCCTGATTGTCAGTGGCTCCGTTGTGGGTCTTGGCACTTGGCCAGACCTTGGCAGTCGGATTATCATCTGCTCTTCTTGCGCCGAGAGGCTGATTGCGTCCTTACGTAGAGTGGCTGTAAGGGGTGCGGACTTGCCAGGTTTGCGAGCTTGGAGGTGGATCGTCAGAGGTTCTTCTGATCCTGTGGCTGTCTCGGTACGAGCTTGCACATTTCCTTCACCAAGGTGCATCTTCGACTTTTCGTACAGGCAGGAGTCTGAGTAGTAGGATTCGACCCCTTTGAAGGAATCGATATCAGCAAATTCTGTCCTCATGAAGCCGTGTTTGTCGACGTACTTGAAGCACTGGTGCAGTGTGGAAGGCACGATCATATAATCTTGTATCCAAGGGTGCCCCAAGAGGATGTTGTAAGAAGTATGTGCATCTATGACGTAGCAGGTGACTTCTGATTGGAGATCGCCAATCTGACACTTCAGACGAATCTTCCCAATTGGGCAGCTCCTGCCTGAATTAAAACCGCTGATGGCGGTGCTTGTTGGCGTCAGGCGATGCATCGGGATGCGGAGATGATATAGCAGACCCTTTGGGATGATGCTTATGGAAGAGTCCGGATCAATGTACATCCGGTCCACCTTCACGTCCCCGATGTATCCAGTATAGTATAACGGACGATCATGCAGATTGGCCTTGATGAGCATGTCTTATGGAGTGAAGACAATGTTGGGCATCGCTCCCGTGCAAGCGCTGTCTTGGAGATCTGCAGGCGGGCTTTCTTCCGAGAGGTTGACTTGAGCCAAGTACGCGTCAGCATTTTGGAGTGCATCGCTCAAAGTCGTGCGAATATCTTTCGGGAGTCTCAGAAGCTCGTATAATGACAACTTGGCCGGTGTGTTGGCCAATTACGCCAAGATGTCGAAGTTGTAGGGCTTTTCCAGCCCCTGCGGTACCTCTTTTCGGAGGGATTTGTCAAAGCGAGTCTCCTTCGGCCTAGGCTTGTCGGTCGTCGGAGGCTGAGCCGGTCCCGAAGTGTCCATTATAGCGGACTAATGATCTTCAGCCGAGTTATCAGCCACAGGTTAGGATTGTGCCCCAGACCGAGTGACGACGGCTGTAGCTTCTTCGATATCTGCCGAGATTGTGCGGTAGGACCTGACTTTTCCACTCTTCTTCTTGCGAATGGAAGATGGTGTGGGCTGAGTCACTTCTGATACCAAGTCTGGATGGACCCACATGACCTCTCCTCGTGATGTGGTGAGGGGCACTAGCCCAGCAGCCTGATCTCGGGGAGGTGGAAGGTTAGCAATCTCCATTGTCGCCAGAGGGATGGGTACCACACCGTCTTAAGTTTCGATTAGAGGAAAGCTGCCAAATTGTACTAACACCATATTGGCTGCCACAGTTACCTCTTCGAAATCAATGGCTAGAGCGTTCGAATCGATGAGATTTTGGATGTACCATTTCAGTTGGTAGCAGTCGTGTGTGGCATGGTGGACGTAGCGGTTGTAATGGCAGTACTTTGGATTCTCCATGTCGGTCGGCCGAGGTTCCCGTCTTGGTGGAGGAAGCTGAATTCTGTCTCCTTGTATGAGCATGTCCAAGATGGGCTTGAAGTGACCGTCTTCGAAGGAGTAAGTGATTTGCGGCCATTGTTTGGCTGCCGGCTTTGGCTCAGGTTTCTGTGCTGTATCGGCCACCATAGTCTGCTTACCCCTGCTGTCCCGATTGTTGGAGGGGCTACCTCCATTATCGTTGTTGGTGTTGGGATACTTGCCCTTGTTCTCTCCGTCCGAGATGTGCAATCCCAATTGGTGAGCCTTCTTCAATCGTTCTTCGGTGCTTGTGGCACTGATGATAAACGTCTTCCAGTCCTTGAATTGACTTTCGCCCATCCAGAGACTAATTGTTGGGAGCAATATCTTTTGGCAAATTTCAATTAGGGAGGAATCCAGATTTCCAGACGGCAGCTTCATTACGGTTTGACGAAAACCGCTCAATATAATTCCTTGTCAGCTCTTTCTCCCCTTGGACGACGTCCATGAGGGTGGATATTGTGATGTCCTGCCCTACTTCGTAGAATCTTTCCAAAAACATGCGCTTGAAGCCGGCGAAGGAGTGGATGCAATTGTCTGGCAGGTTGCGATACCAGTCGAAGGCGACCCCTTCCAATGCCCCGATGAATAATTGTGTGAGAATGGCATCGTCATAGGGCAGAAGGTCGGTGGTGACCTCGAAGTAAGTGATGTACCGACTTGCTGAGGTCTTGCCATCATTAGGATTGATATTGAACGGCTTATATCTTGGTGGGAAGGGGACATCCCTCCATGCAGCAGGGTACGGTTGCCGTATTCTGAGGTCTTGAGAATTTTCTCGAGCGTAAAACATGGCTCGGAGCTCCTGGACCTCTCTTCTCGCTTCGCAGGCTTCATCTACGGTGGTGGGGGCCGTTCCTTCAGGAGGATTGTTGTCCGGGTTCGGTGCCGCTGAATTCGAGTCCACATTGACCGCGGGACCCACGTTTGTTTGGCCAGGCGTTCCTCCCTGCAGAGTTGGAAGAGCCGCTTTGATCTCGTCTACAGACTAGACCAAGGCAAACAGTATGGCCTCCAGAGTGTCGATGCATTGGCGATCACTGGAACCACCTTGGTTACTGTCCATCATGAATACCGTCCTTACGTGAGGAGAGATGGACGGAGCGGTGGAGGAAGCGCCCTCCGAATCATACCCCTGTAGTGAGAAGTCATCGGGATATGTGGGAATGTTCTGCTCTGGTTCGGACTCGGAAGGAACAGTACCCCCAATCTTCGAATTCGCCTCGTCTTGGGAGTTGTGGATGTCCTCGGGGACGTCGGGGTTTGTTGCATCTGATAGGAGAGTTGTTTTCTCCGGCTCGTCTTGTTGAAACATCGGATTATCGTAGAGGTTTGGGAGAGTGCTACCCCCAGTCTCAACAACCACCAGCGGTGCAGATGATGAATCTCCTATTGTAGCAGACTTCGTCTTAGAACGGGTACCTTGGAAAACTTCGGTGGTGGGCACCCGCTTAGACGAGAGTCTCTTAGTCATAGTGGTTGAAATCTTCGGGCTAGGAACATTCGTCTTCTTCTCTTTTCCATCGGCGGGGACTTTCTGAGCAGAGTTGCATGAGACGACGGGAGGTGCCTCGTCTTCTGAGCTTGATCGTTGCAGTCTTTGGAAGACGGACCGCCGGTCTTCTTGTACTGTTGCGTTGTTGCAATAGCAGTTGACAATGATTTGGGTGCAGTGATGTCCGTGGGAGGATTCTTTACACTCTGGGGCACCTTCTCTTTCCTTGCGTTTACGGAGGATGGCCTTACGCAAATCAGATGGGTCCGGATCGATCATATTTGCTCCCTGGATTTTGGGAGACTTTTGGGAACCTCTCTGTCCATTTACCGCCGGGGGCTGGACTCGAGTGGTTCTGTACAACTTTCCATCTGAGGCCCGCATAACGGTATACGAGATGCTTGGATGGTCAGAAGTCGGATCAGCGGATAGAGCTTGCCAAGCTCGCGCTGTCTTAGACTTCTTCGCTCTAGTGCGTAAGGGCACATAGTAGGAAGAGTCTAAGTAGTGCTGGAGAGAATCAGCATGTCTTCTTGGGAACATAAGAGATCAGGACCATAGGAGAGGCGGTCGAAGACGAAGCCACGTGGAGTAGGCGTCATGCGGCTGTCATCAATAACCTTCATGCGGCTGGCAGGCGTAGCCGCATAGGTTTTCTTTATACGGCTGGGAGTCCCAGCCGCATGAGTTTTCTTCATGTGGCTGGATGATCTTGCCGCATAGAACTCCTTTATGCGGCTGGCAGACTCAACCGCATGAGCATCCTGTATGCTGTTGGCAGACTTGGCCGCATGAGCGTTCGGCTTCTTCTTGGAGCACGTAGAATCACTCTTTGTCCCTGCAAGTCCAACATCGTAGTGCTTTCCTTTGCCGGACTTGGGGACAACAAAGTTCTCTACAGCTCAAAGTGGAGCCGTATGAGAGTCGCCTTCGCCGTCTTGGGTAGCAGAGAGTACCCCGTCCAGAGCTTGTGGAGGTGCAAATGATTTTGGCCTCCACTCGCAGCGAGCTTTCGTTGTGCGGGTTCGCTTCTGGACCGGGCCAGCACTTCCTTCAGAGTGCATTTCTTCAAACAACTGTTGGTCGAAGCGGACGACCATCTTCTGTTGCGTGGAGCCAAGTTTGGCTGCATCCGATTGCGTCACCAACTCCTCAGCCGTAGAGAAGTTTGTCTCCAGCAGAGTCGCCATCGTGTTTGCCATGAAATATAAAAAAGCAGAACAATTATCGGAGGACTGGACTTTTACTTCACGTTACAAACTCGCTTGTACAAAGAAAGCCTAGGGACGAAAACCTAGGTACAACAATCTAAGTACAATTGTTTATTTTAGATTCTGGGGGGTGACGATAGAGGCTCGGGAAAGCGACGGCCGCTCTGCCTTACTCATTGGACGATCGGTATGCAGCCTTGGCTCCAGAAGATTGCTTGGCGTTGAAGAAATGCTCTCTTTGCTCTCTCTCGGCTCTTTCTCTCCAAGTATTCTGGTGCTCTTTGATCTCGGAAAAGGGTACTCCTGCAAGGGAATGGCACCTTGCTATTTATAAGAAGGGAATGCAATCATTAGGGCTTGTAATGACTGCCCCTTAGAGTGGCGGCGGCCTGTTGATTGATCAATCTGGGCCATTAATCTTGAGTGTGATGAATCTGGGCCATTTAATATAGATTGTACCAAATCCTATCAGTAATTAATGCTGATTGGAATAAATCTCCGTGATGATGATTTGTTGATGTCTGCGGATCTGAATGAATAAGTTTAATTCATTCTCCTGCCACGTGTCCCAGATTATTGGGATTTGACCCAATCTTTGATTGCACCAAATCTGAAAAATTGATTGGCTTCATGACACGTGTCCTGAGAGCCACTAAGGGGATCTGAGCCGCATGAGGATTGAGCTGCATAAGGATTGAGCCGCATAAGACTACCACGTGTCAGGGCTGCTTGGAGAGTGGCCCTCGAACCTTCGAACTACATGATAATATGGACCACATAATGGGTAGTGAGCCGCATGGAAATGATCCTTACGAGCCGTATGGGGAGGCCTCTGCTTGAGCCGCATGGAGATGGTCCTCTTGAGCCGCATGGGGAAGCGTCTGCTTGAGCCGCATAGGGCTGTTTCAATCTGGGCCACATAGGGCAACTTCGGCCTGAGCCGCATGAGGGGTCTTCACTCGAGCCGCATACGAATGTCCACGTGTCAAGGCTATGTGGCATTTTCTGGATCTCGGGAGATTGTGTCAGAGATCTCCTTCGTTTTCCTAGGAGTCTGTCATTATGACAGAGTCATAATTGCATCCTTATGTTAGGGCTGTCGTCTTGTCAGAGCTGTCAGCCGTCAAGGTAATTAATGCAGTAAGGGAAGAGTTGTTCGTATGCTACATGGCACTTCTCTTTAAGCCGCATGGAGATCACAGAGCCGTATAGTCCCTTGTGCCGCATGAATCTCTAAGCCGCATGGGCTTTTTGAGCCGCATGGGGTTTCCTGGCCGCATGGATCTTTCTTTATTATTTTCCATACTTCTACAATATGTACATTAGGAATATATCTATTTATATATTTAAAAAAAATATTGAATGTAATGAACAGTGCCTATGGCAATGTTCATTCTCCCCAAGCCCGCGCTCGTGCTCAACAGAGGAAACGCCTCTTTTTCTTTAATTCGAGTAATTCAAATCCTTTCGGATTTGAGTTAGATTTCCTCAAATCTTCTCCCACATAATCTATGTAGGATTCTCTCCCATCCTAATCCAAGTTCCATCATAAATCGGATCCAAATCCGAGTTAAAAATAGATTGAAAATTTGAAACCGGATATATATATATATATATATATATATATATATATATATATATATATATATATATATATATATATATAATTCGAAACTCTATTAAAACCCTACAAGAACGATATTGTAGTCACACTTCCCTGACCCACGATGACCCTGGGCTTGGGCGAACGTCCCTGGCCTACTGCGCCACCGCCGTACTCCGCCGCACAACCAGCCGACCACACGAAAACAGGGGACAGCCAGCAGCAGCATAGGCAACAGGTACCCTTATTCGTACCCTATTTTCTTCCTCGATACTCGACCAATTCTTGAACTAGCAAGTCCTACATGAAGCCGCTATAACCCTCCAGGAATCCCAGTAAATAGTTTCAAGGATCATAGAATAACCTGTCCGCGATATCGACGCAAAGTCGACAATAAATTGTTCAAAAACAGTTTCAACTCAGTCCCAAGTAGCCCACTTTGGAGATCGATTCCTGTCAACCCATTAGGGATTTCAAAAAAACTATTTGAAGATTCTTAAAGAAAACATGTAGGGATTCCTAACCTATTTTGTATTTTTAATTTTTATTAATTACGTGAAGAGAAAATAGTTTGCAAAATCGAGAATTTATCATTAAAAACAGTTTTCAAAACTTTGAAACTCTCCCGATCCAACGTGTGTCCTGCCAATCCGGGCAATGTGGTCGCGAACCGAAAGCATCAAAAGGTGCGTATCGACTTCGTGGACGTGTGGGCTTTGACGAAATTTAACTTGGTCGCGTGTGCGCGACGAATTTGAGGCGTATTCGTCGAAAATTACCGTATCGGCCTTTTTTAAAATTCTCTAATTACTTTGTGCACGTTCGTCAGATCGAGATGAAACTTGCGCCAACAGGACCGTATCATTTTTTCGGTCCTGTATGCCAAGTTTGGTCCGATTCTGAGACCGTTGATCGGATCGCCGTTTCGTGGGCCCTACGATCCAACTCAACGGGCGATTTTGTGTACGGCTCATCGGAATCCAAAATTGGACATACCGTTTGGTTCGTATCATCAAAACAAATTTGTAGACATGTAGTTTGACGACTTCAGAGACCATTGACTCTGGCACGCTTTTCGGTGCAAAGCGGGTCCAACGGCGGATACCGTTTTGACCCGAAATTACCGTTTTGCCCTTGTATCCAGAATTGGACTTAAGGACAGGCAATCCTAGCTAATTTGACTAATCTAGAAACGTTGGCAACATCTATAACAGCTTCTGGAGGCAGTTGTGAGACTGGAACTTTTTGACTTGTTGATTGGCGATATATTGTTGGTTCTCCGTGCAACCCCCAATCAAGTACACCTTGCCAAACTCTACAGTATTTACATGTTTTCCTATATTTTCAGTATTTCTTGCTTAGTTACATATCTATCTTATTTCTTCTCATGATTCTTTCTAGTTACACGTGCACGTAGATTCTGATTTTTCTTTCTATACTACTTGTTCTATCTTTCCTACCTTGTTCATGTCTAGTGATAGTATTGATATGCCTGTGCCATGTTTTCCCTGACCTGTTTGACCTGTACTTGACTTGGACATGATTGGATAGGCTTGACTTCCTAGTACCTTAGGAGAGAATGTTTTATTAGCCGTGGCTATCCTCTATTGTTAGTGCCTCCCCGGGCTACGATGGAGAACCTATTATAGGACTGTTAGTGCCTCTCCGGGCTACGATTTTAGCCATGATTAATATTACATTCTCATGACATGTCACCATCTGTAGAGTTCCTTTATGTGTTATCATTTCTTCTACTTATTTTTTCTATTTTTCTTGTATGTTATTTACTGTATAGTTGGCATGTATATTATGTGTCTTGCTAGTCCTCTGAGGACCTGGTGATCTCTCCAGGTATTAGTTGATGGCACGCTACACTGATGGATGATGTTTGCTACACCGAGACTTCAGGTATACTTAGTGTGTTCTTATCATATCTTCCGTATTTTGATTTTGTCCTATATTTGATACTCGTTGTAATTATAGCTAGTCTTTTACAAGCTTCATTTTTATCTAGCTTGTTCATGATGAATGTGTTATTGGGGATCCACTCTAACATATCTATCTAATCTAGAATTAGTGTATCATAGCCTGATCAGCCTTACTGCACTTGATTCGTCATACTTATCATTATTATGTGGATTGAGATATAGTTAATCTAGAAAAACCAGACAGCTTATACGTATTCGAGCCGGGCTGGAGTCCTCTCGTTGCGTAGCTGGCATGTATACGTATCCTAGTCCTACGTATTTTGGGACTGGGATGTTACACGTTGTAGAAGCATGGAAAAGAACAAGAAAAGCCCATGCGACTCAAAACAGAAGAAGCCCATGCGGCTCAAAACAGAAGGAGCCTCATACGGCTCAGGAATCTATAAGAGCCTCATGCGGCTCAGAAACTCTCCAATAGCCCTATGCAGCTTGCTTTTACAGCTGGCCATAAAATGACTGCTCCCATTAAATGCTCTGACATAAAGTGATAACCCTGACATTAAAGCTGAAATGATGAACTCTGACATAACGGCGTGTTCCTCGGGAAACGAAGGAAATCTCCTATACAGTTGGTACGATCCACCAACCACCAAAGCTCTCTATGCGGCTGCCACCCCCCCCCCCCCCCATGCGGCTGATGCGCTCATGCGGCTCAGATCGTGGAGACTATCATCATGCGGCTCAAATCCTAAGAAGCCACCCCATGCGGCCGCTGTCCTCATGCAGCTTGGATCATGGAGATCATCTCCATGCGGCTCAAATACTGAGAGGCCATGCCTATGCAGCCTTGACACGTGGCTAGTCTTATGCGGCTCAATCGGAAACCACCTCCATGCGGCTCAGATTTCGGAGGCTACACCTATGCGGCTGCCACCTTCATGCGGTTCAAAACCTAAGGAGCTACCCTCATGCGGCTGTGGCTCGCGGTTATGACACGTGGCAGAAGATCATTTTCCCCGTAATGATGGTTAGACATGTGGCATTAAATCAATCAAAATTTATCAACAAATTCCAACAACCAGATTTAGTGCAATTATCATAATTACCCGAATCAAAGCAGATTTATTGCAATCACGCGGATTAAACACGTGGCAGGAGATCCGAGCTTCCAAAGATTCAGGACAATTAACATTAATTACCTATACGGATTTTACACAATCAGCATTAATTGTCCAAATTCATTGCAATCAAGAATAGTTGTCCAGATTAATTGCCAACAAAATAGGATCAAGGAAAATGACAATTAAATCCCCAAGCTGCCGACTTTTTTAGGGTAATCATTGCAAACCCTAATGATGACATCCCACTCCTATAAATAGCAAGGTGCCATTCCCTTGCAAAAGAGAGAGGACCCCCGGCTGGATACACAGAGAGACAAAGGCACGCACAGAAGAGTCTCACCACACATTCCGAGAGCATTTCTTCATCAGAGCCAAGGCTACGTGTCACGTCCCGCTCCCGGATAACCGAGTACGAGTTCGTGTCCAAGCCCAGCCTATGCCACGGTATCGGCGGTAGTACGCTGTCTAGCCCGCAATCAACAAAGTACTTATAAATACTAACTGCTCATTCACAACAACTAAATCAACTTTACAAAATATAGTAGTTTTACATTTGAAGAAGAATGTAAGCTTTTACATTTATAGAAAACTACCACACATCTAAACTAGTCTTCTATGGTTTGGCCTTCGAGTCTCTATCTCCCCCTCGTATGGTCCATAGCGCAAGAGTAGGAATGTCAACCTCACCTATAACAACGATCCAGTCAGGAAAGGAGCAGAGTACAACCATATTGCAATTAATGTTGTTATTCCAAAATAAGTTAGAACAAGCGAGAAATCATGAAGGTAAAGAATATAAAAAGAACTAGCAAGACAAGAACTAATAGGATATGAAGTGGCAAAAGTAAACTGGCAAGATGTAAACTAGCAGGATATGAACTGACAAGATAATTAACTAGATAAAGGAAAAGTAGAAACCAATACGTGTATGAAATACCTTCAAATACGTGAACGGCTGGGCTAATACGGTACATCATACGATGGCTATCATTCAGTAATTGGTACGGCTAACTCATACGTGTGTGTGTATGACTTAGCTATCATTCGGTAACGGTAATTGGGTTTGTTCACGTATTTACCGAGTATTTCTCCTCCCGACTCTCTAACAATCAATAACGTTTAATGATACACCGAGAAGGATACGATAACTACCGTGTCACAATTGTGTCTCAATGGAATATCAAGCAATGACTCAACGGGATATCAAACAAGAAACTATAGAGTAAACATTATAATGAACTAAAACATAATCGCAATACTGTACTTGCATGAATCCTTGCACAAACCGTAGTCACAAGCCGAGGATGAGGGAAATGCCGATCTAGAGCTGTGAACCTATAACATACATCGCACCACGAACAGTACACGAAAACCATAAATCAATTCTAATGTTCTAGTTCTAAATAGTGGCTAGTTGGGTTATTAATCTAATAATAATTAATTCTGTAATAATTCACTTAAAAACCTAATTTAACCAAATAAGAATCTGAATATAATCTAAATATGCAAGTTTGGCCATCAAAAGTCGTGTTTCTCAATTTCGAAAACCATGGCACGCAAATCGAGACGTACCGTTGACTTTTTAGTCAAACGCTATGAACTTTAGATATTGAAAGTACATATTGGTAGATTTTAGCACCACGAGTGTGCTGGAATCGACCGTGCCACAAAATCATGCTTTGGTCAAAAGATATCGCCGTTATGGCTAATCGTGACCAAAACGGAGATCAACCGATCAGTTCTGAGTTCAACAGAATAAATAAAATATTAAATGAACAAAATAATTTCTGAGAAAAATATACGTAGTAGAGCTCTGTGTTATCTTTCCGAAACTTCAAACGGTTCGTGATTTTGATTTCTGGTTCTCCCGGAATCTCGAAAACACCGATACGCATCAAGTTTCGGACAACCGACACTCTACGAATTTTCCAGAAATTTAAGTTCAGAAATTACGAAAATAAATTACATATTCGGAAACTATACCTCAATACGCTTCCAACAAAAAAAATGGCGCACGAAAAGCACGTCGGAGTTGGCGGAAATCGCTTCGGGAAGTCGAGATCTCTACTAGAACTCTCTCTCAAAAAGGCGGCTGAAATTTTACTAGGGTTTTGAATATAATACTATATATATATAGGAGGGAGAGGCGGTTCAGCTGGACGCCGACAGGTGGGCCCCCCCATGGGTAAATTTCTGGGTTATTAATTATTTAATTCAGAAAATCATTTAAAAATTATTTTAAGTCCAAATAAATCAAAATAAATTGCAGAAAAATCCAGAAAATTCTAGAAAATTCTAGAAAATATTTCTAAGTTTCTAGAATCTAAATAAAATATTTTTAACACAAAATATCATTATGGTACCTCACAGTAAATTCTCAAAGCCTATAAAATATTATTTCTATAGGTTTTAATTATATAAAAATTCCCAAAAATTCTAAATAAATCCAAAAAATTCTAAAATATTCTGGAAAATATTTTTATTCATTTAGAGCCAAAATAAAAATCTTTGGTCTAGAAGTACTCCCGTATGACTTTACAGTAAATCTTGAAAGTCCTTAAAAATAATAAAACCTTAAATATTAAGTACCTAAAAATATCAAAAAATTGTAGAAAAATATAAAATGGTTAAATATTACATATATAAGCTATCTAGAGATCATATGACCTTAATATGGTCATAGCGCACCTACAAGCTTTTGCATGACTCACAATGACCATAAAATTAATCATAAACAAATAAAATTAAAAAAAATTAAAAATTTGGGAAGTAGGCTTACAAATCTACCCACCTTAGAAAAATTTCATCCTCGAAATTTCAAAAGATACAAATAGGTGCAACCAAGAATATCATCAAAATATGACATGACCAATCGATATGAATAAGTACGACAAAAATATAATCAAGAAAATAATGTGATGAATGATCGAAATTGATCAAGCATATAGAATCAAAATATAAATACGTTTTAGAAATATAGTGGAAGGAAATCAAAATAAGTTTAAAATATGACGATTCGAAAATAAAAATATGAAATAAATAAAGAACTACTAGTTGTAGAGAAGGTGGTAACACGAAATAAGAAATCAAATAAATTTGAAAGAAAAAAATAATAGTCGTATGCTAATAAAAGATATAGTTGTTATGATATTCGAAAATCATAAGTATATCCGAAGTCATTTAACCGAGAATCCATGCCTCGCCAGTGTACGTCTGGCTGCCGTGAACCCTTGGTTTCATGACTCAAGTATAATATGTTATCGAACACTTTATCAACTCTATCCAATATTGACATAATAAATCAAAAGATCAATAATACAACTAGGATATAGTTTTAGTAATATTTGACAACCTACGCTTACTTGAAATTATTTCAACTTAGGGATCATGCCACGCCAGTGCGCTTCTGACTGCAGTGAACCCGCAGTCTTCATAATTCAAATAAATGGGGACAGTGCGCATCTGCCTTACCATTGCAAGTCATCAAAAATTATTTCAACTATATCCATAAGAATTTCAAAGGAACTTCAATAAATTCAAATAAGTCGATCATAATAAGAAAATATAAGTATCTGTCCTTGAGTAAAACTATCAATTTTGAAAACAAAACGATCACAAAATGAACGATGATGACTTGATTTAATATATAGATAATTGAATCAATATTAGGAATTGAAAATAAAATGATCGCAAAATAGTTTTGAAAATAAAACGAGGTTTAGAGAAGGCAGAAGATAAAATGGTAAAATTGATCAAAATTAGGAATTAAATTCTATGAAGCCTAACTTACCAAGCGAATAGTCTACCCATATTTGATCATAACATCGTATCAAATATCTAATAGGGTTTAAAATTCAATAAATCATTGGCTAAATTATATGGCCTAATTAGCAACCTTAACTACCCAAGGGTCAAATTGAATAAGGGACTCTTAGTCCTAGTCATTCTCTAAAATTAAATTAGTCCTAATTGTGAATGAGCATTTTCCTAGTCGCAGGCTTGCAGTAGTACGACTAATATTGGTACTACCACAAGTTCGCACAATTTGCGAAGACTGACCTGCGTGGGCCACCATAAAAACTTATCACGACCCGCACCCGGATAACCGAGTACGAGTTCGTGTCCAAGCCCAGCCTATGTCACGGTATCGGCGGTAGTACGGTGTCAAGCCCGCAATCAACAAAGTACTCATAAATACTAACTGCTCATTCACAACAACTAAATCAACTTTACAAAATATAGTAGTTTTACATTTGAAGAAGAATGTAAGCTTTAACATTTATAGAAAACTACCACACATCTAAACTAGTCTTCTATGGTTTGGCCTTCGAGTCTCTATCTTTCCCTCGTATGGTCCATAGCGCAAGAGTAGGAATGTCAACCTCACCTATAAAAACGATCCAGTCAGGAAAGGAGCATAGTACAACCATATTACAATTAATGTTGTTAGTTCAAAATAAGTTAGAACAAGCGAGAAATCATGAAGGTAAAGAATATAAAAAGAACTAGCAAGACAAGAACTAACAGGATATGAAGTGGCAAAAGTAAACTGGCAAGATGTAAAATAGCAGGATATGAACTGACAAGATAATTAACTAGATAAAAAAAAAGTAGAAACCAATACGTGTGTGAAATACCTTCAAATACGTGAACGACTGGGCTAATACGGCACATCATACGATGGCTATCATTCAGTAATTGGTACGGCTAACTCATACGTGTGTGTGTATGACTTAGCTATCATTCGGTAACGGTAATTGGGTTTGTTCACGTATTTACCGAGTATTTCCCCTCCCGACTCTCTAACAATCAATAACGGTCAATGATACACCTAGAAGGATACGATAACTACTGTGTCACAATTGTGTCTCAATGGAATATCAAGCAATGACTTAACGGGATATCAAACAAGAAACTATAGAGTAAACATTATAATGAACTAAAACATAATCGCAATACTGTACTTGCATGAATCCTTGCACAAACCGTAGTCACAAGCCGAGGATGAGGGAAATGCCGATCTAGAGCTGTGAACCTATAACATACATCGTACCACGAACAGTGCACGAAAATCACAAATCAATTCTAATGTTCTAGTTCTAAATAGTGGCTAGTTGGGTTATTAATCTAATAATAATTAATTCTATAATAATTCACTTAAAAACCTAATTTAACCTAATAATAATCTGAATATAATCTAAATATGTAAGTTTGGCCATCAAAAGTCATGTTTCTTAATTTCGAAAACCATGACACGCAAATCGAGACGTACCGTTGACTTTTTAGTCAAACGTCGTGAACTCTATATTTTGAAAGTACATTTTGGTAGATTTCAGTGCCACGAGTGCCCTGGAATCGACCGTGCCGCAAAATCACGCTTTGGTCAAAAGATATCGCCGTTATGGCTAATCGTGACCAAAACGGAGATCAACCGATCAGTTCTGAGTTCAACAGAATAAATAAAATATTAAATGAACAAAATAATTTCTGGGAAAAATATATGTCGTAGAGCTCTGTGTTAGCTTTTCGAAACTTCAAACGGTTCGTGATTTGAATTTCTGGTTCTCCCGAAATCTCGAAAACACCAAAATGCATCAAGTTTCGGACAACCGACACTCTACGAATTTTCCAGAAATTCAGGTTCAGAAATTATGAAAATAAATTACATATTTAGAAACTATACCTGAATACGCTTCCAACAAAAAAAAACGGTGCACGAAAAGCACGTCAGAGTTGGAGGGAATCACTTCTGGAAGTCGAGATCTCTACTAGAACTCTCTCTCAAAAAGGTGGCTGAAATTTTACTAGGGTTTCGAATATAATACTATATATATATATAGGAGAGAGAGGCGGTTCAGCTGGGCGCCGACAGGTGGGCCCCCCCTGGGTAAATTTCTGGGTTATTAATTATTTAATTCAGAAAATTATTTAAAAATTATTTTAAGTCCAAATAAATCAAAATAAATTGCAGAAAAATCCAGAAAAATTCTAGAAAATTCTAGAAAATATTTCTAAGTTTCTAGAATCTAAATAAAATATTTTTAACACAAAATATCATCATGGTACCTCACAGTAAATTCTCAAAGCCTATAAAATATTATTTCTATAGGTTTTAATTATATAAAAATTCCCAAAAATTCTAAATAAATCTAGAAAAATTCTAAAATATTCTGGAAAATATTTTTAGTCATTTAGAGCCCAAATAAAAATCTTTGGTCTAGAAGTACTCCCGTATGACTTTACAGTAAATCTTGAAAGTCCTTAAAAATAATAAAATCTTAAATATTAAGTACCTAAAAATATCCAAAAATTGTAGAAAAATATAAAATAGCTAAATAATACATATATAAGCTATCTAGAGATCATATGACCTTAATATGGTCATAGCCCACCTACAAGCTTTTGCATGACACACAATGACCATAAAATTAATCATAAATAAATAAAATTAAAAAAAATTAAAAATTTGGGAAGTGGGCTTACACTACGTCCGATCGTCCAAGGAGTAAGGCAGAGCTGCCGTCGCTTTCCCGAGCCTCTATCGTCACCCCCCAGAATTAAAACTAAACAATTGTACTTAGATTGTTGTACCTAGGTTTTCATTCCTAGGCTTTCTTTGTATGAGCGAGTTTGTATTGTTTAGTAAAAGTCCAGTCCTCCCATAAAACAGTTCTGTTCTTTTATAATCAATGGCAAACACGATGGCAACTCTGCTGGGGACAAACTTTTCCACGGCTGAGAAGTTGGTGACGCAATCGGATGCAGCCAAACTCGGCTTCACACAACAGAAGATGGTCGTCCGCTTCGACCAACAGGCATTTGAAGAAATGCTCTCCGATGGGAGCACTGGCCCGATCCAGAAGCGAGCCCGCACGAAGAAGGCTCACAGGGAGTGGAGGCCCAAGTCATTTGCTCCTTCCCAAGCACTGGATGAAGTACTCTCTGCTGCCCAAGACGGCAAGGGCAACTCTCATACGGCTCCACTTCAGGCCATAGAGGACTCTGTTGTCCCCAAGTCCGGCAGAGGAAAACACAACGATGCTGGAATTGCATGGGCAAAGAGGGACTCTATGTGGTCCAGAAAGAAGCCAAATAAAGGTGCCAGCGGCATGCATGATGCTCATACGGCCAAGATTGCCAGCCGCATGCATGATGCTCATACGGCCAAAACTGCCAACCGTATGCAGAATGCCCATACGGCCAAGACTTCCAGCCGCATGGAGGAGACTCATGCGACCGAGACTTCCAGCTACATGAAGAAGGCCTATGCGGCCACGACTGCCCGCCGTATGAAGACTGCTGATTCCAACTGCATATTATCCACTCCACGCGGCTCAGGCTCTATCTTCGACCGCCTCTCTCCTATGGCCCTGATCTCTCATGCTCCCAAGAAAATGTGTCTGACTCTCTACAGTACCACTTAGACTCTTCCTACTATGTGCCCTCAGGCGCTAGAGTGAAGAAGTCTAGGGCAGCGCGAGCTCGGCAAGCTCAGTCGGCTGTCCCAACCTCTGACCATCCGAGCGCTCCGCTTACTGTTATGCGGGCCTCTGATGGGAAGTAATACATAACCACTCAAGTCCAGCCCCCGGCGGTAAACGGACAGAGTGGTTCCCAAAAGTCTTCCCGCAACCAGGGAGCAAATGTGGTTGCTCGAGACCCATCTGACTTGCGTGACTTGATCCCTGACAAACGCAAGAAAAGAGAAGGGGACTCGGTATGCAAAGAGTTCTCCCACGGACATCACTGCACCCAAGTCATTGTCAACTGCTGCTGCAACAATGCGGCAGTACGAGAAGACCGACGGTCCGTCTTCCAAAGACTGCAACAACCAAGTTCAGAGGATGAGGCGCTTCCCGTCGTCTCCTGCAACTCTGCTCAGAGAACCCCCGCCAGCGGAAGAGGAAAGAAAACAAATATCTCCAGCCCGAAGATTTCAACCACTGTGACAAAAAAACTATCATCTAAGCGGTTGCCTACCACCAGAGTTTTCTAAGGTACCCGTTCGAAGATGAAATCTACTACATTGGAAGATTCATCATCCACATCACTGGGGGTCGTCGAAACTAGGGGTAGCATTCCTTCGAACATCCACGATAATCCGGTATTCCAAGAAGATAAGCCCGGGGAAACGACTCTCCCAACAGATACAGCGGGTGCCGACGTCCCCGAGGATGTTCACGACTCTCAAGACGAGGCAAGCTCTAAAGCTGGGGGTACTATTCCTTCTGAGTCCGAACCAGAGGAAAACATTCCCACATTCCCCAATGACTTCTCTGTACAGGGGTATGATTCAGAGGGCACGTCGTCCACCGTCACTTCCACTTCGGCTCGTGTAAGGACGACATTCATGACAAACGACGATCAAGACGGTCCCAGTGATCGCCAACGCATCGACACTCTGGAGGCCATACTGCGTACCTTGGTCAAATCTGAGGACAAAATCAAAGCGGCTTTTCCAACTCTGCAAGGAAGGACGCCTGGCCAAACAAGCTTGGGTCCCACGGTCAATGTGGACTCGAACTCAGCGGCACCAAATTCGGGCAACAATCCTCCTGAAATATTGGCTCCCATTGCTGCGGATGAGGCCATGGAGGCAAGAAGAGAGGTCCAGGAGCTCCTGGCCATGTTTTACGCCCGAGAAACCTTCCAAGACCTTAGAATACGGCAACCATACCCTGCTGTATGGAGGGATGTCCCTTTCCTACCAAGATATAAGCCGTTCAACATCAATCCCTATGATGGCAAGACTTCTGCAAGTCGATACATTACTTACTTCGAGGTTACAACCGACCATCTGTCCCATGACAATGCCATCCTTACACGATTATTTATCGGGGCATTGGAAGGGGTCGCCTTCGACTGGTACCGCAACCTGCCAGACAACTGCATCCATTCCTTTGCCGGCTTCAAGCGTATGTTCTTGGAGAGGTTCTACGAAGTAGGACAAGATGTGACGATGTCCACCCTCATGGATGTTGTTCAAGGGGGAAGGAGCTGACAAGGAACTATATTGAGCGGTTTTGCCAAACCGTAATGAAGTTGTCATCTGGAAATCCGGATTCCTCCTTAATTGAAATTTGCCAAAAGAGACTGCTCCTTACAATCAGCCTCTGGATGGATGAAAGTCAATTTAAGGACTGGAAGACTTACATCATCAGTGCCACTAGCGCCAAAGATAAGTTGAGGAAGTCTCGCCAACTGGGATTACACATCTCGGAGGGAGAGGACAAGGGCAAATGCCCTAATGCCAACACCAACAACGGGGGTAATTCCTCTAATAACCGAGACAACAAGGGCAAACAGGCTATGGTGGCCGACGCAACCCAGAAGCCTGAATCAAAGCTAGCTGAAAAGCAGTGGCCGCAGATGACTTACTCCTTCGAAGACGGTCATGTCAAGCCCATCTTGGACATGCTCATACAAGGGGATAGAATCCAGCTCCCTCCACCTAGATGGGAACCTCGGTCGGCCGAGATAAAAAGCCCCAAGTACTGCCATTACCATCGTTACGTCCACCACGCCGCGCAGGACTGCTTCCAATTGAAGCAATATATCCAGCATCTCATCGATTCGAAGGCTTTGGCCATTGATTTTGAGGAGGTAACCGTGGCAGCCAACATGGTGTCAGTACAGTTCGGTAGCTTCCCTCCGATAGAGACTAAAGACGGCGTAGTACCCGTCCTGCGGGCAACAATAGAGATTGCTAATCTTCCACCTCCTCGAGATCAGGCTGCTGGTCTAGTGCCCCTCACCACATCACGTGGGGAGGTCATGTGGGTCCATCCGGACCTGGTACTTGAAGTGACTCAACCCACACCACCCTCCACTAGCAGGAAGAGAGGTAGAAAGGTCAGATCCTGCCGCACAATTTCGGCAGATGTCGAAAAAGCCACAATGGTTGTCTCTCGGTCGGGTGCGCAATCCCAACCTACATCGGATAACTCGGCTGAAGATCATCAGCCGGCTACTGCTGATGCTCCAGGACTTTCTAAAACTCCGACGACCGACAAGCCTAGGCCGAAGGAGGCTCGCTTTGACAAATCCCTCCGAAAAGAGGCACCTCATGTACTGGAGAGGCCCTACAACTTTGACATATTGGCACAATTGGCCAACACACCGGCCAAATTGTCATTATACGAGCTCCTGAGACTCTCCAAAGATGTTCGCGTGGCGCTGAACGATGCACTCCAGAATGCCGACGTATATCTGGCTCAGGATAACCTCACGGAAGAGAGCCCACCTGTAAATCTCCATAATAGCGCTTGCACGGGTGCAATACCCAACATCGTCTTCACTCCACAGGATATGCTTATTAAAACCAACCTGCACGATCGTCTATTGTATTACACTAGATACATCGATGACGTAAAGGTAGATCGAATGCACAATGATCCCGGTTCTTCTATAAGCATCATCCCGAAGAGTCTGTTGCACCATCTACGTATTCCCGTGCATCGCCTGACGCCGATAAGTACCACCATCAGCGGTTTCAATTCGGGCAGGAGCTACCCGATCGGAAAGATTCGTTTGAAGTGCCAAATCGACGATCTGCAGTCAGAAGTGACTTGTTATGTCATAGAGGCGGACACTTTCTATAATATTCTCCTGGGGCGTCCTTGGATACACGATTACATGATTGTGCCTTTCATGCTGCACCAGTGCTTCAAGTATGTCGACAAGTACGACTTCGTGAGGATAGAATTTGCCGACATCGATCCCTTCAAAGGGGTCGAGTCTTATTACTCGGACTTCTGCTTGTACGAGAAGTCGAAGAGGCACCTTGTCGAAGGAGATATGCAAGCTCAAACTGAGACAGCAACGGGATCAGAAGAACCTCTGACGATCCACCTTCAAGTTCGCAAACCTGGCAAGACCGCACCCCTTACGGTCGCTCTGCGTAAGGATGCAATCAGTCTCTCGGCACAAAAGGGGCAAATGATAATCCGACTGCCAAGGTCTGGCCAAGTGCCAAAACCCACAACGGAGCTACTGACAATCAGGCTGCCAAGAGCCGGCCAGCCACAAACAGAGAAGCTCAATCCCTCTGACAACCCAATAATGGTACATCTTCCCAAGATGAATCGTCAGTCCAATGTGAGGTCGGGGACTCCTAGCGAGCCGACAACTCCCCGCCTAGCATCAAGAACCAAACAGGGTGTTGCTAGTTCGCCAATGACTCCACATTCTGCCCCACCAGTAGAACCCCTGATGATTAAGCTGCCCAAGTCATCCTCTCAGTCTTCATTTATACAGGAGGTGGCCGAAGAAAAACCAGAATTGGCCAAGTATGTGGCTGCTCATACTGATGTTCCATCCGTAGATGATGTAATCCCACTAGAAAAGATACCTTACTTCATCAATAAAGGGCTGTCTTTGAACTATCTCGAGCTTGATAAGATTTGTATAATGTATGCTATGGAACACGGTATAGGCACTCACCTAGACACGCAAGTGACAAATGTTTACACTACCAATCAACTTACTCCTGTGGAAGGCGTCTACTTCATAGTCGAGGGAGAAGACCATCCAATCATCTTCGGCCGGAAGAATGATCCACAGCCCTTCGCAATAGAGGAAGTCGATCTCGAATCGAACGCCGGGAGACTGCCCCTTTATCTGTTTAGCTCCCAATCCAAGTACCTCATACAAAGACAGGGGTATGATCTGGAGACTACATCAGGCTTGAACTACGACACTGGTCGGCGGTTACCTTTATAATTGCCAGTCTCGGCCGAGAAACCACGGGATTACTACAACAAGATCCGATGTGGACTGGGGTATGTTACGCCTCCAACGACCCCTGAAAGCTCAGATGAGGAATGCGACTGGCATTCACACTCAACTGGATCACTAACTTCTGATTCAGATATCAGCATCGGAGACGTATTCAGGCAAGTCTTGTCTGTCAATATGGCATTCGTCGACGCTTACGAAGAAGAAGAAGACATTCCTAAACTCCTTGAATTAGAGCCATAGGCCCAACAGCTGGATGCATAATGGGAAAAGCAGTTCGAACAAAGAGAGCCTCCTACTGAAGATGAGGTTATGCAAGTTGACCTCGGCAATGAGTCTTCTCCAAAACCAATCTTCGTTAGTAAAAGCCTGGCAGACGAAGAGCGAGAATTGCTGCTACAACTCGTTTTGCCTGGAGTTATGAAGACATGCCAGGGCTAAACCCCGAGATTGCACTTCACAAACTCAACATTCGGCCGGATGCAAAGCCGATCAAGCAACAACAGCGACGCTTCCGCCTGGACATTATGAATGTGATCGAAGCCGAAGTCAACAAACTAATAGCTAGCGGCTTCATTCGTGAGAAACAAAATCTGGACTGGGTCGCCAACATAGTACCGGTCCTCAAGAAAAATGGGAAGATTCGAATCTGCATCGACTTCCGCAATCTGAACGAGGCGTGTCCTAAAGATGAGTTCCCCCTCCCTATCACGGACATCATGATTGACAACACCTGCGGCTTCGAGCGTATGTCATTTATGGATAGTTTCTCGGGATACAACCAAATCAAGATGTCTCCCGACGACGAGTAGCACACATTATTTCGAACACCGATTGGCACATACTACTACACAGTCATGTCTTTTGGTTTAAAAAATGCTGGCACCACGTATCAAAGAGCCACGAGTGTCATCTTCAGAGACCACTTATGCAAGATCGTGGAGTGCTATGTTGACGACATCGCTGTCAAAAGTCACTATAAGGAAGGTCATCTGCAGGATCTAAGGACGGTATTCGACCTGATACGAACGTACAACTTGAATATGTATCCTACCAAATCCTTCTTTGACGTATCCAGTAGAAAGTTCCTAGGTTTTATCATTACTGCCCAGGGGATTCATATAGATCCAGAGAAGACAAAGGCAATCATGGAGATGGGTCCCCCGAGAAATCTTCGTGAACTCCGAGGCCTTCAAGGGAGTCTAGTTTACATCAGAAGGTTCATTTCCAACCTCTCCGGACGATGTCAGCCATTCACTCACCTCATGAAGAAGGACGTCTCATTCGTATGGGATGAAGAATACCAACGTGCCTTCGACAGCATCAAAGAATATTTGTCGAACCCTCCAGTCTTGGTGGCCCCGGTTGCTTGAAAACTATTTCTGCTCTATGTACGAGCGATGGAGCATTCTCTCGGCACTCTGCTAGCACAAAACAATGATACAGGCCATGAGCAGGCTATATATTACCTCAGTCGAATGATGATGGGGCCGAAACACCGATATACTATCGTGGAGAAGGAATGCCTCGCCCTGGTGTTCGCCATTCAGAAGATACGACACTATGCCAAGGGACAAACCATACATGTGATCTCACGAGTCAACCCCCTTAGGGTCCTCATGACCAAGCCAGGGGCACTCAGCTCTCGCCTCGCTACATGGGCGATATTGTTGTCTTCCTACTACATGATCTTCGTCCCACAAAAGGCTATTAAAGGTCAAGCTCTGGCAGACTTTTTAGCAGCCCATTCAGGTTCGAAGTCAACCAGGATATACGAAGAGATTCCAGATAAGGTTGCCGACTCAGATGTGGCCTCTCATGATACCATATGGCTAATGTTCTTCGACGGCGCTTCCAGAATTGGGCCCAAGGGCAACATCGTCGTTGAAGTCGGAGTGGTGCTGATTTCTCCCTCCGGGTTGGTGATCAATCGGGCTTATTCCCTCATGGAGCCCTATTCAAACAATGTCGCTGAGTATAATGCTTTGGTCATCAGCCTCCGACTTACAAAGGAACTGGGGGTAGAATACCTTAAAGCATACGGCGACTCGCAGTTAATCGTCAATCAGATCCGGGGTTCATATGAAGTCCGCCATGAAGACATGATCCTCTATCACCAAACGACGATCAGCATCATTTCATCGTTCGAAGGGTTCTTCATAGAACACGTTCCCAGACTCCAAAATATTGAAGCCGATGCCTTAGCTGGCCTTGCCGCTTCCCTAGCAGTTCCGAAATATACACCTCACTCGGTGGATGTGATAGGCCACGAATTGGTATGTTCCAAGAATAACATTCAGTCTATGGCGGGTCATTCTGCTTAGACAGTTGACAAAACACCAGACTGGAGACAGCCATTCATAGACTTTGTAGTCTATAGCATCTTACCCAAAAACCCAAAGGAGACCACCTCTATTAGAAGGCGTTCCCTCAGATTCTTCTATGATACAGAGACAAAAATGCTGTATCGACGATCCTACGATAGATTACTGCTTCGGTGTCAATCAAATATAGAACCCAAAGAAGCCGTACGCAAAGCTCATGACGGTGTCTGCGGGGCCCATCAGCCTAGTCCAAAATTACAAGACCGTCTTCGCCGGATGGGCTATTACTGGCCCACGATGGTAGCAGATACGATAGATTATGCAAGAAAGTGAAAAGTCTGTCAAGTCCAGGCAGATTTCATCCATCAACTATCCGAGTTTCTACATACGACAGTGGCATCCTGGCCATTTGAAGCATAGGAAATGGACATCATCGGTCCAATCACTCCACCTTCGTCCCGAGGACATCGCTTCATACTTGCAATCACAGATTACTTCTATAAATGGGCGGAAGCTGTTCTGCTGGCAGAAGTCAAGACTTTAAATATGATCAGCTTTCTCAAGCATCACGTTATTTATCGCTTTGGACTGCCCCGAAGGATCATCCATGATAATAGTTCGCAGTTCGCAAGCCACACTTTCTATCGGTTCTGCGACAAACACCGAATCCAGAATATTGCCTCAACACCATACAACCCGGCGGCTAATGGTCTGGCTGAAGCATTCAACAAAACAATCGTCAAGCTTCTCAAGAAGTTCGTGTCATCAAACAAACGCGACTGGAATGAAAAGCTCGACGAATGCTTATGGGCGTACCATACTATCGTACAGACTGCCACCGGGAACACACCATTCTCCCAGGTATATGGGAGTGAGGCAGTTCTACCATTGGAGACTCAAATCCCCTCGCTCCGCGTCGCCCTTACCTATCGATTGACGACGGACGATAATTATCGTCACCGACTACAAGAGTTAGAGGCCTTGGATGAAAAGTGCCTACTAGCTCAATAACGAATCGAGCTATACCAAGCACGCATCTCGGGAGCCTTCAACAAGAAGGTTAAGATTAGAACATTCCAAGTGGGCAATCTCGTTTTGGCAGTTTGGATGCCGATGGTTATGACTCACAAAACCGCCGGCAAATTCCAGCCAAAGTGGGAAGGTCCATTTGTCATTGAGGCTGTCTTCTCCAACGGTGCTTACCGCCTCGCGAAATAAAATGGAGACTTGCTCATGTTGCCCATCAACGGAAAGTTCCTGAAGAAGTATTATGTCTAAAATAACATCCCCCAAATCCCAGATTGTTGAGTTATGTACCCTCTGGTACCGCTGAACTTACATTCTGACTCCATATTCCTCAGATTGTCGAGTTATGTACCCGCATGTACCGCTGAACTTACACTCCGATCACTCTAGATAAATCTATATCGCGTCTTTTAGGTAGTAAGTCATGTATGATCATACCTCTGAACTTTTTTCCTAGAAGACTCCCTCCTCATGATCCACTACCCATACTTTCAGTACACAAAAAAGGGTAACAGATCCATAAATTTCCCAAAACAACCACGTCGATGTTATCTCTGAGTTGTTTCACTTTCGCCAAAAATAAATCACCCCCTTACATAGAACTTCCACGACCTCATTACCTCCGAGTCGTTTTATGTACCCCCTTCATGGAGCCCACTCCTGCCACATCCTCATTACCTCTGAGTAGGAAGGCTCCATCGAAGAAACCCTCATGCTTGCCACGTCCTTATTACCTCTGAGTAAGTATGTTGGTTCCCTTTCGACTTATTATTCGTACCCTAAACCGGAGTACGCCAAGGATAACAGGCGCAAAAATGTCCACTGTTGACCACAAATATCCTCTGCTGAGTCCACTCCTGCCACGTCCTCATTACCTCTGAGTAGGAAGACCCCGCGGTAAAACCCCCATACTTGCCACATCCTCATTACCTCTGAGTAAGTATGTTGGTTTTCTCTCGTCTTATTATCCGTATTCTGAACCAGAGTACGCCAAGGATAGTAGGCCCATAAATATCCTCTGCTGACCACAAATGCTGTACAAAATTTCCTGGTACATGCCCCTCATTTCTCATCATGCTCCGGGAGCCCAGCTGCTCCATGTCATTCTTTCTCCCGATACCAGGAACATCCATGACCATCTTACCGTAGAATTATTCTAGGTATCCCCATCAAATTTGTTATCCATACCTAAAACCCAGGTATGCCAAGGGTAACAGGTCCACAAACAGTCCTCCTACGTGGCAAACACCACCATAACACCATAAACGCAATTGTTTGCAAAAACAAAAGTGTTCTTTATTTCACAAACTTTGTAAGAATATTACAATTGAATTCTGGGAAAGTACAACTATAGGAATCCGATATAAAGACGATCGCTTTATCTCTTGGACGATGTAAACTTTGAAGATGGTAGCCTCTGAAGAAAGCAGCAGCACATGGGCAAGAACTCCTGATCTCTCTCTGATAATGATCTCCTCTTGATTCTGATTATCTCTGATCTGATCTGGGCTTGATAATGAAGGACTTGAAACTCTATTTATAGAGTTCTGGAAAATAACTAATTAGTAGTTATCTCTGGATTGCGCAGGATGGATTACGCAGGCATTGGACTGCACAAGCAGCGAACTGCACTGGCAATTACTCGATCGTGGGCCAACTGTATGAGACGCGTGGCATTGTTTGATTGAAATGTGCTTGGTCGTGTACAGATGGTTGCCACGTGGTAGGCAATTGATGGCATGTATGCCATGTACAAAATGTTAATTATCTTGATGGATTGCACCATTTGAACTGTGCTAGCATCAGACTGCGCTTCCAATGGATTGAACTAAGACTCGGATTGTACTGAGGTTGAACTGTCAGACTGCACTGGTTGTACAGCTGTCATCGAGTGCGGCGCGGCTCGAAAAACGAACAGACTCTTCGCTTTTCGTACTGTCAGTTGTCAGAAGATCTGATTTTCTGTCAGATAATGATGACGTTGCCACGTCAGCTAGCACGCTTGGATGGGTGCGCAGTTCAGCTTGCGCAGTTAAGTTGTTGCACAATCTGTCTCCTGTGCAGTTCATTTGAAGGGTGCGCAATTTAATTTTTATTGCTTTTTTGATGGGTGCAACTTAATTTTTAGGACCTACAAGATCCCCTTCAAAGTTTTCAAAATTTAAAAATATTCAAAGTTTTGAAATACTTTGAATTTTGAATTTAAAATTAAGTTGCACAAGTGGCGCTTTGACTGCGCGTTTGGAGGAATCAGCTCCTAATTTCTCGACGTAATATGAGGCGACTGTTACTTTTGAAAAACTATAAATAGTTTCCATTCTTCTTTCTTTCATTCTTTACTTGTTTTCAACTATTCTTAAGAGACAAGAGCTCATCTTCTCCGACTACTTCTTCTTCTCTTCGCCGTCGACGTCAATGGCCCCTTAGCGAACTGCAACCGAGAAGGGCAAGGTTGTGGCCGAACCCTCAACTCGAGTTGTGCCCCGAATCTTTTGTCATGAAGTTGGCCACCTAGCACTGCAAGGTAGATGATGAACTCGATTAAAACCCCTTTTTAGGGTTCTTGACATTTTTGAACCTTCATACCTCTCTTATTTTAGAGATTTGATGGTATTGTACCGCCCTATTTAGGGTTTTGGTTGCACACACACAATAGTTTTCATTTTTATGAAAACTATATTCCTGTGTAATCGGTTGGAAAGCGCTGGCAGATGTTCAGCACAATCTATCGATTTGCGCAAGTCTGTTGAGCCAGCGCAACTAATACATTGCGCAAGTGTTTTAGCGCAACCTGATGTCTTGCGCAAGTGGATGTGTTGGCGCAATTGGATATTTTGTGCATGTAGGCTGCATTAGCGCAATCTGATGCTTTGCACATAGCGCAATCTGACAGTTGTGCAATTTGCTGATCTTTTGAACAGACTCTTTGATTTTGTAAGTACTGAATTTTGTCTCTTTGTTTGATACAGTTAACCTCAGGGAAGACCTCAATTATGAGGTCTTTGCAGGGACTTTGGCTGAACCTGAGTTCAAGGAGGATCTTTTCCATGTGACATTTCCTCAATATGCCTTGCCGTCATCTCGGCAAGCCATCACAGTATAAGACAATGAAACATTGCTAAGTTTGATGAACGGGCAGCCTCTGCAAACTGCTGACGCCGTTATTCATAAGAAGCCTCTGTTTCTGTTTGGTGAAGCTCTTGATAAGAGTTCTCAGTCGAGGCCTCGAGTTGAATAGAGACTTTTTCAAAGAGGCGAGAAAAGGATACTTCTACCGGAGTTTTCCAGATGCCTTCCCCTATCTCGCTATGCTTTTGCGGACTATCTCAGAAGGATGGAATGGGATATAACTCCTCTTCAGCAAGCCCGAACTGGGAATATTTGTGTGAAGAAGGGGCCAAACAACAAGGACATGTTCTACAGTTCCTCTGAGCGTCACAGCTCCCTACTCAGAGGATTGAAACCCGGCTGCATTCCACCGAAAAACTCCTCCCTGCTGCTACCAGTCAGAACGCCGATATTCGTAAATGAGTTTTCGAAGGTTGAGGGAAGATATCCAGACCAAGATATCTGATTGACAGGTCTTATGAATCCGGATAACAAGAGATGGAACTGTATAGCCAATTGGATATTGGCTCAATTTGAAGATAAGCTCAAGAAGATTGAGCTGTACCAACCGGTGTACTCTACCTTTTACGGCTTCCACCCCAATCTGCATCTATTTCTTGCATTGGCGGAGAGGTACAACTACAGAACAGGGACTTTTATGACACCCTGCGGAGAGATCGGATTGGCTCTTCATAAGATGAAGTACATCTCCAGCTTGCCAATGGGGGATATCCCCTATAAGGAATTTGTCCCGACCAATGACGAGTTGGACAAACTTCTCAGAAGAATGCTGACATGGTGGCCGTCTTTAAAGAGCTGTTATGCCACTACAAGATCTGTTCCTTGTACTACAAGAGTGGTTCATCAGGCACCTGCTACTCGACGAAATGGTTGCCATATCTCTTTCTCAACCACATTATGGAGAAGAAGACCAAGGAGCACGATAACTGCAAACCCAACTTCTTCAGACCACTTAGCAGCAGCGAAGTGATAGGGTTGATGGAGGAGAACAAGGAGATGGATATCAAGATCGATGATGATCTTCAATATCCTCCTTTCAAGACAGGAGACATTATTGAAAGTTTCATGAGGATGGGCTATAGGCCCATGTCAAAGGAAGCCCAACTGGCGGGTTTCCTTACCTACTGGCTTCGACGATTCGTCGTCCCTGGAGCCAGTATCGTCGATCGCTTTCATCGAGGCGTACTATTTGCTGCCGTCCGCTTAGTGTTCGGCTATCAGATGGATCTATTGTCAGCGATGACTTGCAGAGTGAACGCTGGCCTCTGCCTTTTGTCGATCAAATGCTTAAAGGGAAAGACGAGAAAGGAAGCTTTCCTCGGCTGGAGCTACCATACATATATCTGTTCGGATGGCTGCTTCTGCACTATCCTTCACTGATGAACCCCGATATGGAAGCAGTAAGCGGCAGCTTCTTGAGGAGATTTTCCAAAAGTAAGTGGATATACACCAGTTTAAGAGATTGCAGACGCGCTCTGAATCTCGGAAAGGGATGGAACTTCTATTGTGTTCCCCCTCCAGCTGGCTACGAGCACATGTCTACAAATTTGGTCGATTCTGGGAGGCAGCCTTTGGGTCATGCAGTTTTTGATTGGCTGAGGACAATCCGGCCGTCACACCTGGTCTACCGATTTGAAGACGATTGTTATTTGGAGCCCTATCTTCCCAGCCGTTTTGCACGCCAATTCGGCTATGACCAGTTTCATGTAGGCAATGCCATAACGTGCCTACAAGGAAAAGGTTATCTGATCGATGGAGCCCAGGCTTGGGCCTACTATAATGTTCGAGACACAAGAACAACATTTTCGATGCCGACGAAGAGCGATCATGGTCCTCGGATGCTGTATATATATTCACTCTTCTATACAATAGCGAATACCTTTGCCGAGAACTTCAGTCTCGCAGACAACTTTGCGACAGTGGCCCGATTAAAGAAGGGAGCATCTGTTGTGTCGGCTCCTGGCAATGATGAAGAGCGTGAACTGGCCGATGTACCATTGGAAGCTTCAAGGGAAGCCAACTTCCCTGAAGAAGTCAACGAGCCGCTGTACGTCTCCTTGAAGGTTGTCAGATCTCCAGCCAAGGAGAGGAAAAGACTGATAGAAGAACCTTCTTCTCCAGTTGCTAAGAAGAAGCTTGTCTTGGAATCATCAGAAAGGGTTACTACCCGGTCGCAATCTCAGCAGCAGGCTGAGTCGACTCAGAGAGAAGAAGCGACGACTCCAACTACTCTTCAAAGACAAGTAGATGTTGTAGATGTAGAGAGTCCGGAGAGACATCTACGTAGAAAGAAGATAGTTGTCAGAAGGAAAGTGGCCAGTCCTCCAAGACCTATCCTGTCATCGGTCGTGGCTTGTGCTGTCGCCGGAATCACAATGTCGTCTCCTACACCTGTCCCTGAGCCCAGACAAGAAGCTTTCAATCCAGAAAGGAGGGATGAGGTTGTGGAGACCAGGAAGGAAGTCATGGAGAAAGAGGATGAAGTGTTGCGATCTCCTACACTTGCAGTAGAAACTACCCAGCTTCCAGCTACACCGAGAACACTACATGATGAAGAAGATCGATTAATGATCGATGCTCTGAATGGCTGCGACTTCGACCTTCATGATGATGTAGATCCGGTCGCCGCAACTGATAGTGAAGAAGCACCAGAAGAAAATACAAGTGATGAAGATACATCAACAGCGGCTGTTGATGATACTCTGAATCCAGAAGAGAATGCTGATGTGCATGTATCCCTAGAGAAGAATACGGTCAAGGAAGTAGCACCTGAGGAAGTTACTATTGCTGATCCCAAAGGTATTGAATGATATTATCAATCTTCTTTTCATAGATTAAATGGCTGACATCTAAATTTTTATCCATGCAGAAATTGAATCTTCTTCAATTCCTCCCATATGCACTGATATAGTGCCAATAAAGGCGATAGCCAGCAGTAGTCGGTATTTTTCGGGCGGCTCCGAAGCGGGTAGTAGCCAGGCAGTAATGTCTGAAGCTACTTCTGCGAGGTTGCAACCCGTGTCAGCAGATGACAAACTTGTCACTGGTCCCAGCAATGGTAAGATTGCTCTTACTTTTCATCCTTCTCGATAGTTGCTAATGACAGCCGACTGATGGTGTTTGTTTGATTTCGTAGAGGAATATCTGGGAGGGGTGACTAGCTCTACCATGGCTCCTTTGTCAAGAGAGACCTCCACTCACGTGCAAGAAGCTGAACGTCCATCTGTACAGGCACCTGCTGCTTCGACGTCCATGGGAGTAGCTGCTACACCTGGTGCCATAACTACTAACAGATTCATAATTGGTTCCTTCACCAACCTTTTCTTCAATTCATTGGGACCCTTAGTAGAGAGGGTAATGGATAAAGAAGATGTTGGTTTTAACACTGTTAGAGGTCCAACCTCTTATCTGATCAGTGCCATCCAAAATCAAGCTGATGAAGCTCAAGTCGTTTATCTTAAACACATATTGGATGAGCTGGAGGAAAAGATCTACAAAGATCTGAATCGGGGGGAGGTAGAGCCCTTGGTACATGCTGAGTTTGAGAGGATGTCTCAAGAGGCTACAGTTGCAAAAGTTGATTTCCAGATTATCTTGGACACTTTCACTACCAAGTCTTCAGAATATAACTCTCAAATAGAGATAATTGCATCTGCTGTCGGGGAGAAGGAAAAGAAAGTTGCTGAGCTAAAAGCAGAATATGCCCGTCTTCAAGAAGAGTTGAGACTTGTTCAGCTTGCTCTGGAAGATGAGGCCACACAACATCAAGCTGCAATTCAGCAACTGGACACTCTGACCCAGGAAAGAAATGAGTATGTTACGACTCATCAAGCTGAAATCTCTCACAAACTAGTAACCTTGCCGACTTTTGATGATAAGTCTGGAATGGAGGAAGCTAGGAGGCGAGTGATGGATTCTCGTGAGGAGCGACTTCAAACTTTAAAGTAGCAGATGGCTAGTTTGATGACCTCACCAGCTGAATAGGAAGACTTTTTGTATCTTCTATTTTGTGACATGTCCTTTTGTAATACCTTTTGATTTTGATCAATAAAAAGACATTTTCTTTGTGGCTCTATTATTTATTACATATCTCATTCGGATATAAATAATAGTGATAGAAAATATATTCAGAGGTCCGGGACATGATATATTTCTTGATTTAGAAAATAATTATATTCATTATATCTGCTCAGAGGTAATATGGATATGGCAGAATATAATTTGTCGAATATCATTATTTCTGTAGATAACTTAATCAAAGGTAACAAATACATGACAAGTTGCTGATGTAAACGAAATGGATGAATCGTCAAAATGTGTGAACTAAATGAATCATCGGGATGAACGGATGGACCGTCAAATGGATGGAATGAACGGGTAAACCGTCAGATGAATGAAATGAACGGGTGGACCGTCGGATGAATGTAATGAACGGACGAACCATCAGATGTATGGTATGAACGGGCGAACCGTCGAATGTATGGAATGAATGTGCGAACCGTCAAATAGATGTAATGAATGGACGAACCGTCAGATGATGGAATGAACGGATGAACCGTCGGATGAATGTGAAGAATGTTGCGAAGAACGCGTCGCTTCATTGTTTCAAGAATCTCTGCCTATAAATAGAACAGAAATTTAGATGGAATGATCACTTTCAGTTTTCAACACAAAGATGTCGTCTGGAGATGCATCCAAGAAGGCTGAGATCATCCCGAAGGTTGAAGAACTCCCGGAGGAACGTCCAGCCGATCCCAGCCAGCTAAAGCAGATAGAAGCGGGCGAAGGTTCGTCTGTCCCCAAGCCACCAAAGGACATCTTGGACTTCCTATTTGAACCAGGGACGACTGAGGAAGAAGTGGCCATGAGGATGGCTGCTTGTAAGTTCCTGGTGGATTCGAGAAAGGATGTTCTCGGCTCTTTTGTCGATTATGTTTTTGAAAAGGACGGTAGTGGTCCTCGTCCTTGATATTATGTAACAACGTTTATGATAAAATAAAAATCAAGCTTTATTTATGAACTGTCTGATCATATTTACATAAAATCCCTGTTACATTCATACATAGTATTTTTTAAGGAATTTTCCATTGATAGGCATCATAGCAACTCGACCGTCTAGCTCTGAGAGTTGATAGGCTCCATTTGAAAAGACTTTGCTCATAATATAAGGCCCTTCCCACTTTGCGTCAAATTTGCCCTTGCTCATATGAGTCATAGTCATAGGACGTCTGACAGTTAGAACGAGCTCTCCTTTCTGAAAGGCTCTGACTTTAACTTTGCGGTTGAAAGTCTTCGAGATGCGGGCTTGGTATAACTCAATATGCTGTTGAGCCAATAGCCGCTTCTCGTCAAGCGCTTCTAATTCTTGAAGTCGAAGGAGATCGTTGTTCTCCGTTGTCAGCACATTAGCGATGGCAATCCTTAAAGACGGAATTTGAAGTTCCAGGGGTAGAACTGCTTTACAGCCATACACTAAAGAGAAAGGTGTACAGCCTGTAGGGTTGCGGACTGTAGTACGATAGGCCCAAAGACATTCTCTAAGCTTTTCACTCC